>VSWD01000011.1:17868563-18026063 GCA_033119305.1 Pinctada imbricata | reverse complement strand
AGATTTATGTTTCATGAAAAACAATTTGGGTCTGTAAAACAACAACTTAAAAGAGATTACATCTGAACTTTATCAGAATGTGAAATTCTAAGGTCAGGTCACAAGATCAATACTTTTGGTATTCTTGTAAAGGTCTCGTTACAAAGAATAGACTTTTGAAAATTTTTAAAAACCCTGAAATTAAGATTTACTTTAAGCAAGACAATTTACATGTAATTATATACACATGTATAAATGGACTTTTGTTTACAGCGGATACAGCTACAGCCGTCTTCCTAGCGATGGTCTGCCGTCAGACATAGAAAGCCAGCTGCGGTGTTCTCGACTCCTGGATCATGGAAAATGGATAGCAGAGGAGCATGCTAAGTAAGTACAACCAAAGACATGTACATGTATGTCTCACATGCTAGAAATTCATAACTGTTGTGTGCTTCTAAATTTATATTTATAAAGCCTGCCACACATTGCTGGATTAAGACTTGAAAAAGTTTTCTCAAAGAATCATGAAGAAAAGAAAACTTATTTACGTATGAATTTGTCTCTTTAAGAGCAAGTGACTTGATACATGTATGACCTTGTTTTGTTTCAGTTTGAGCTTGTTGAAGGTACAGACAACAAAGGCAGGGAAGCTCCAATTCTCTACCTCTATCATACACACCTCAGGTAGGTATTATTGTACACATGTAGTATAAGATTACAAATACTGGAATGCATCTGGTCTGTATCAAAGTATGCATATAATATTAGCTTTACAAATACAGAAATGTAATGTGTATCTACTATAAAAGATAAAGATTTTTGTAATTTTTATGGCAATTGTTGTCTACAACCCAGGTGTTTGTTATGTTGAATGAAGGTCAAGGTCATAATGGTCTTAATTGGTATATTTTGTGTAGGCTATATATTTCTGTTGCTTATTTTATAGAATTGTTGCCAAAGACTGAAGAATGTGTCATGACGTGAACCAATGTCAATGGTCAAACTTTTCATTGCTACATGTATATTTGAAATGAGATTTTTTCTGCGTAAAATAGAAATTCTGTGTCATATTGAAAGAATATCAGATTGAAAGTATATTATCAATGAAAATATGTTTATTTTCATTTAATTTTTATTTGTTGTTATAGTACCAACAGAGAGCCTTCAGAATTTGCCAACTGTGGAAAAGAAATCTTCACGACAAAACGTGGCAATACAAGTAAGTCATACGTCTATATGATTTATATACACGTACATGTACATGTATATACTGCTGAGGATGAGTTAGAAAGACTCAAATTTATTGGTTTTAACGAAAACTTTTATTCCTGTGAAAAGTACAATTCATAGCAAATTTTTCTTTTGAAAAATTGGAAAACTCAAAGATGGTACATATATACATGTATGTATATATAGGAAAATGGCTCTTTCAAAGTAATCAGTCCTTTTATCAAGTCGTAAAGGTAACCTAGCTTATTTTCATTTGTCAGTCTCCCTGACTGTCCATTTGCCTGTTCATTTCTATTGTTTCAATGTCCTGAATCTCAATGTCCTGTATTATTTTATTGAGTAGACTTTTGTTAGATGTGCACATCAAAATATAAAAAAAGGTGTTTTATTTTTGGCATTACAGAAGATCTATACTCATGTTTTCATTAGACAATTTAATGAAGTATAAATGAATTAAAAAGATATTTGTGATACATTGAATTGTGTAAATCTTGCTTACAGGCAATAATGAAGATACAGACACAGGAATCTTCATCACCTAACCCTGACAAGACTCAAGACAAGGTTTGTTCATGGAAGATTGCAATACTTCACTGTTAAGCATGTTTATAAATTTGAAAACAGTTTCTACTATTGATGAAGGAAGACATACATGTGACACACTCATTATTTATGTATAAAGACACAAATATGAACCTTAGTTATTCTATATGTAAACAATAGGAATACAACTTTATATGTCAATTTTGAATCCTTCAGTTTCTTCTATTGATCTTGATATCCACATGCATTTGTATAGACAAAAATATGGAGCTAATGTATAAGAATACAGCCTCACATTTATATTTTCAGAACAAACCGTCAGTTATATCTGTAGAATCTGTCAGCTCCCCCAGTTCCTCAGCTTTACCATCCCCTAAGTATCTGTTAGGAGTACCAACATCAGAACCCGTCTTTATGAAGTCAGGTACGGGACGCCAACAGGTACAGGTGCCTCTCAGGGGGCTGGTGAACCCGCCACCAAGAATACAAAAACAGATCCTAGCCCAACAACAGGCTGCTCAGCAACAGGCAGCTCAATCCAGCAGCTACACCCCTGATCAGAAACCTACACTGTGGACTGAAGATTCACCAAAACCAGGCAGAAAGGTGGAACCAACCATAAGCCAGAGCAGGGAACCACTGAAGAAGAAAACCTTATGGCAGGACCCTGAAGCTAAACCAGACAACAGAGGGAAGCAACACCAATCAGAGCATGGCCAAGGAAGGAAGTACGAACATACCCCCATTACCAGAGATACTGACATAGCTCTGGAGAAAGGCTCAGGGGAGGGGCAGTTTGGGAGGGACTTCACTAGACAACAGTTTCCTGGAATGCAGCAGGACTTCAGGTAAAATTGTTCACCTTTCCCCTCACTTTGATATTTCATAACTGTTTTAAGGGAATGGAGAGGCAATCAATTAATGTACACACAATATACTTTCTAAGTTCTGGAAAATATAAGCAGAGAGTAAGCAATAAGTGAGTTTTGACATTGAGATTTTCTCCCTATATGTCCTATAGAACTTGCCTGGGGTAAAATCTCCAACAAACTTCCAGTCCTGCTAAGCTTGGCTCATTCTTGTGCTATAGAATTAGCCTAGTGTAAAATCTCCAACAAACTTCCAGTCCACTAAGATCCGCCCATTGTTGTCTGCAGAACAATATTTGAATAGAAATAACAACTAGCTAGCTGTGGTTTATTGTTCAGTAATTCCCCAAGTCGCATTAACCAATCAAATTATTATTTGAATTTCTGCATGAAGTTGTAAAGGGTACAGCGATTCTAACTTTTAAGATTGACTGTAAAGATACATGTATGATTGATCCTGATAACATAAACCTTCTTTGACAGACTTCCAGCAGGGTTTCCTGATACATCATTACCACCTCCCAACTTACAGAATCAGATAAGACAACCCCAAGGTGAGACGACTCCTCCATCCATGATGGGTCAAGGTCCCCAGCAGATGCCACACCCCAGTGGTTTCCACTTCCCTCCACCAAACACCAACCAGCCGCCTCCTAGAATGCCTTTTAGTGGGTTTCCATTACCTATGGGAATACAGCAGCCTGGTAACAGTGAGAAGGTCAGCGGCAGTGACAGGTAAAATACCGTCAAGAGAGAACAGTCTTGATGCAGGATTCCCTACTTTGTTTCAAAGTTTTGATAAAGATTTTCCTAAGCCTGGACAGATCCAGCCTCCGTCAGCAGGCGGTCGTGTTAAATCGTTTGAGATGTTTGGTAACCAGCCTGGAAACTCTCCTAACCCTTCGGCAGCTCAAACATTTGGTAGCACTCAGTTCCAGGGAGGCATGAATCCACGACTCCCTTTTGGTGATGTGAGAAGCTTTTCTGCTGGATTCCCTTCAGAGAGAATGCCAGCACCAAAGGTTCAGCAACCTCAACAGCCACCACAGCAACCCAGTGTGCCACTCCAGCAACATCCCCAAAATATACAACAACAGCAACCTGGGAAGATGCAGTTCCATCCTAATTCTCCATATGGCATGCTGCAACAGTTAAAAGAACAGCAACAAGCAGGGAATTCCTCCTCCTACCACACCAGTATGATAAATCAGCTTGCTGGAAGAATGAATGCAACCAATCCTGGATACACAGGGACACCTAACAAAGCAGACAATTATGGTAACACTGAGGCCATGGGATCTTTCACACACATAGCAGTACAGGTAAGAATCCTTTACTTTGATATATTTTTCCTTTTTCCCTTCGAAATCTTAAGTGAAAGTTATTAGAGGATCCATAGTGTTTGCCGATGAAGATGTCACACCCCAAGGTTATCGGCCATATTGGATTACAACTCTTGGACTTTAAAAATTCTACCATGCAAAACTGGACATTAAAAAATTCATTCATAAATTTTCAGATCAGATTTGACTATTCTTTGAAAATATCTTATTGTTTGTAATTCTCATCAAGACGTTGATGTATGCGATTTGAAACATACTGTGAAATCATTTGTTTTAGTGGGGGCCGATTTTCATGGATTTGTGAGATTCAGTATTTCATGGGGACGTAATTTCGTTGATTTCGTAGTGAAATCAAACTTTCACGAGAGGTACTCGGCCCAGGTAGTTGAAGGGCTTGAAAAGTCGCAAGGTGAGCTTGTGACAAACAGTTGTAAACACAGTGATGACAAACACTGCAATTAAAAGCAATTAATGTATGTGTCCAAGTTGGAAGGTGTTTATACGTCAATCACCTGTAACAAATGCATGCTTGTTTTGTCATTAAAAGTTGTTTCAATTTCTTGCTTTATGTACAATTATTCGTTGGTCATGTAAATTTGTGGATAAATTTGTGGATAAAGCTTTCCACGAAAATTGAGCCCCCACAAAAAATAATGATTTCACAGTAAGAAAATTTGTAAAAGTAGAACAATTTTAACATAGCAGAGATAGATGAAGTCCTAAAGTTGTAATCCAAAGAGGGAGATAACTCTAGTCAATTTGAAGGAAATATGGTTACATGGGAACACACTTTATGAGGAAAAAAACACAAAGGGAATTCTTGTCCTTGCACTATTTCTATGATCATCATATTAGTTTTAATCTGGTAAGTGACTGATTAGTATTGTTGTATTTGGACATGTGTATCATTCATCAAAGCCATAGTTATTATTGTATACTAATAAATTTGCTGCCATCTAATGAACCTATAATGAATGTTATTTATCAGCCACCAAGTCCTGGTCATACTAATGTACCAGATCTGAGCAGGATGCCAGCAAGCTTCCAAGGTCATGCAGAGGTCAGTTATTATAAGTCAAGTCAAACACAATGATTCTAAGTACATTAATAAACTTAAAGGTTAATGATTTATTTTCTGTTTTACATATATATATATAATATCCATAAAGAAAAGTTTGCTACGAGGGCTGATTGATATGTTGTGAACCTCTGTTTTCTGGGATGCAGAAGGTATTCTGCTGATAGATTATCTCCAAGGAGGACAAAAAATCAATGGCGCATACTATGCTTCACTTCTGACATAGTTATGGGAAAATATTAAATTTAAGAGCCACGGAAAACTCACTAGTTAAAGGTGTGTTGTTCCATCAGGAAAAAGCTCCTGTTTGCAAGTCTGTCACTGCTGTGGCTGTCATTCATGATCTGCCTTATTCACCTGATCTTGTGCCATCAGACTTTCATCTTTTCTGAAAAACTGAAAGCAGTTATTTCTGGCACCCATTTTCAGTCTGATGATGACATCGTACTTGCAGTGTATGGCATTCTGGCCAGTCAAGATAATGAGTTCTTTAAAAGTGGTATTGAGGCCCTTAAACACTGGTGGCAAAAGTGTATAGATCCTGAAGGGGATTATGTAGAAAAATAATGCAAAATGTCTGATGAAATTTAAATCCTTAAATACAAGGCTCACAACATATCAATCAGCCCTTACTAGTGCCTCTTAAAATAGTTTTGTTCATGAAGAATTTTGAAAGGATCTTGAATGTATTGAATATGAAAATAATGTAAAAAATATAATAAAGTAAACTTATTATTGTTCCATTATAAGTTTGTTCACATTTAGCTTTGATATAATGATAATCTTACATACATGAAAAGTTGCCTAACAGGAGTGCTTAAATAAAGTTATCATTCTATCCACAACAGACCCTATATACCCAAATGAAAAGGACATGAAATGTATATAACAGCAAATGTTCATCATTTCAGACAATGCCAAGTTGATAATTGTTTTTAATATTACAGGGAACTCCTAAGCCAGAATTGGCACACTCCCCTAACAGAAGGTTAGTTTTGATGAAAAAAAAAAACAAAAAACTTCTAGTTTCTAATATCATTAAAGATTGTTTTATTCAAATTTGTTGTTTTATTCAAATTTGTAATGAGAATGAAGAAATATACATCATTAAAAGAAGTTTAAGGTTTTAATTTTCTTGGTAATAATAATAAAAAAAAGATTTTGATACAACAGAGGCATTGTATTTTAATGAAGAATTAATATCAGAAGATAAATTAGAATACAAATAAACTTGATTTTCAGCCAAATGTCAGTACCAGACAAGGAGCCCCATCCCTCTCCCTCCTCCTCTACGACTCTACAGCAGCTAGGCGCCTCCCTACTACAGCCTGGGGGTAGGGGGAAGGGAGGGCCTTTCTCTCAGATCCCAGGGGCTGGACCCTCACAAAGTGGGTACATCCCCCTGACCCCAGGCAATCAGCAACAAGGCACCTATTCCTTGTTCAGCAGCTCCCCATGGGCAGTGCCTCTGTCTACTACAGACACAAAAAGTAAGGAATGGACTAAGTCAGAGATAGATAATTATTTTTGTTTTTTTGATGGAATTATCATAAAAATTAAATAAACTGATAGATAGACTTGCATTGTATACTTTAATAGCGTTTCAAATTTAAGCTTCACACAAACTATTTTCATAGATTTGCAGAGTTATTGCTTCTTTTATTCAAATCATAGTCTCTCTATCAAGACTTTAAAACAGAATAAAATTATTTTTAAAGATCGTTTTAAGAATCTATATTTATTTCGTTATATTATATATCAAGGTAAAGGTTCTTCTCCATTTTCCTCCGAGTCCAACAGTATAAGGAATTCTCCAGATCCAGGGGCAGATAACTCTGATATAAAGCTCGGTTCTGGGTTTGATCTTGGTTTACGGTTTAACAACAAGGAAGAACAGTGGCAGGAAAGGGCCCCACCAGGACCAGAGCAGGGCAAAGCCCAGGGCCAAGGGCCTTATTTCCCTGGTAGTCTACAGGTAGGAGGTGGTACTAATATATACATTCAAAAGATTCATATAAATTACCATGTCGTCTGTATGGTTTATTCAGTAATGAAGACAGAAGGAAAATTTGGAAGTTACAATTCTTTACGGCAGAATTGTACAACCACTATAGTTTTTGCTTTCTTCAAGGATATTGACATTTTTTTTCATTCTTGATTTAAACACATATACTACAATTTTGAATATGTTGTATGTTTTACTAACATATCCTGGGTGTTGCACTGCTCCTGAATGAATTTAATGCCTTTATTCCATTTATGAACTTGAGGAAAATGAAAATCATAGAATAACCTATCAAATTCAGATTCATGCTTTTTACTATGGTTTACATTATATTTACTGGAAAAAATCACAATGCTTTGTTTTACTGGATATATCTTATTGCCAATAGTAATCATCATGTGGATGTCCCCAAAAAATATAAATAAGAAATTTAGGCAACATTTTGTTTTTGCTTTTTTAGCTCGCCGGGACGAAAAAGTCCGGAGAGCTAATGCCATACCCTCGGTGGCGACAGGGGCGTTGCCGTCGTTGTCATCGTCCATAGACGAAACTTTAACCTAGGCTATATCTCTTGAACTATAAGGGGTAGGGCTTTGATATTTCACATGTAGATACCTTGTGACGAGACCTTTCATTTGAGACCATGACCTTTGACCTAGTGACCTTGACCTTGGACCTACTTTTCAAAAACTTTATCCTGGTTTCTGACAAAAACCTGTATAGGCGAGTTATGTAATCTTTGATTAACCTTTGTTTCATCACTAGATCTGATTTTATGAATTTTTAAATTGTTTACTAACTCAAGATACTCTTCAGTTTAATCTTTGCATATATATTTTATCAAAGTGTTAATTTCTGGTACTCATTACAGTCAATATGGTCTTCCTCTGGGCCATCACCACTAGAAAGACTGTTAGAGATGCAAAGACAAAGACAGAATGATCCACATTGAACGTTCACAGACAGATGATGGCTCAAATATCACTCTTTACGCAGAAAGACAAAAGAAAGCTCGGCTATAGCTGGTTCGTAGCGTCTCTAGATGAACTTGAACGGAAATGTTGATGCAATGGCCGTGACAAAGTCATAAAGGATGTTAACATGTACATATGTTTCATCACTGGATATATCAGATAATTTATAAAGTCTATGGTAGCAAAAGTCACATTGTGACCCTATGTGGCCGCCTGACCTCGTTCCTGTAGCAACATGTTGATGCTTGAAATACTGCAATAATAATCTGCAAAAATATGCATCAAATCCTAGGTTTTCGTTTTGAGTTGTATCAAAATGTTCATAACTTTTAAGGGACATAGTCATACATAGTGCTTTCATAAATGTACAGGTTTCTGTAAGTACTGAATTCTATGAAATCGTAAATGTACATATTTCCCATATTTTGCATAATTGTGTAGATACATGTATTGGAGGACCCCTTTTCAGGGTGTAAAGTTATTATGATAACATTGTGATAGAAAAGAAAACGTAACACTTATTGTGATAATCGTGATAGTGCTCCATCTTTGTCGTACTTAGATACACTTGTAAAATCACATTTTAGAGGAAGAGAATCGCATGTGAAGAAAAGATTATTTGCTGTGAACTCACGGATGGCACATGAGAGTTTATGAGTGAATGAAAATTGTACATTAATTTATGCAATACGAGTTATACTAAGTCTGAATGATGAGAGAGTATAAATGAGTAGAGAACTTGAAATGACTTTAATTTCTGTCTTTTTGTACTATGAGCACTTTTACTCTTATGCAATCATTGTCCTGCACTATTGAAAAGTAAAAATGTACTGAGATGTACTAATGGATTGTCAAACTTCAAACTTCATGTAGAGTACAGAGATTGAAAAAGTTAATTCTTAAAATTAATTGAGATCATTCTTCAAACATCTATTTATTCCTCTGTATCCTTCTGAAAATGGAAAGTCAATTGAACAACATGTACATTGTATAATGATTATAGGATAATTATTTTTGAAATTATGAAGAAAAATAAAACTTCTGTTTTATAGGAGTAAATAGAGTTTTGTTCATATCATCTTGTAAAAATAAAATATATTACATTATTTTTCATTCCAAGCAAAGCTGCAAATGATTCACTCCGCTATCAATCTGTCATCCTATTTGTACACTGAATCTATTTCATTTGTCCGTCTTTCTGTCCTTATGGTTGTCTTTGTCAGTCTTTCTGAATTTATATTCAAATACTAATCTATTTAAATGAGATGGAGATGAGAGCTATGACAAAATTATTACAATTTGTGAAATTGTAGAATGTCTGAACAGATTTCATGTAGAGAAAAAGGGTAGAATAAAGTGAATTCAGAATGTATTCACATTACATACATACATGTATGTATAGCTGTAAAATATTTGTGGTCAGATTGTTTTCATGCATTTAAACGTTTGTTTAAATTGATATGAAGTGATATTCCTATTGAGTATTATGATGAAAAATAAAACAAGGCTCAATGCATTATCTCTTTTATTTCACATAGCTCAACAAAGTTGTCAGATTTATAATTGCATGTACATGTAGTTGTGTATGGGCTATTTTTGACATTTGTAAAGGCATTCCATGTTGATTTTAATACCCTTTGCAAAGTAACACACGTCTGTGAATCCATCCAACCTGTCTGTCTGTCCCAATTATCAATAGTAATTCCAACCATCCACAATATCTTGATCTTCAAGGGGTCAAGGTCACAGTAGGTAATGTAGGGAAAGTCATGGAACATTAGCTAAAAGAATGTAAAATTATAAATCCTTTCCCATACTAGGCTATGGGAAGAGGATGAAAAATATTTGGTGTCAAGGTTACAATTTACATGTAGATTTAGTGTCGAATATGTAGTGTGGGGAAAGATGTTTTGCATTGTGTCGTTTTTGTTGACGTTGGTAAAAAGAGATTGATTAATGTAGATGCAGAATTAAAATCCAAAAGCAGTTTTTTTTAATCTGCCACTGTTTTCTACTGGATATTGGGAATGCATACATACATAGGACATAATTGCTTTGGGAACAGGAGTGAAAAATCTACAGAAAAAATTGAGTTTTTCTTCAGTGTATGTACATTGCACTTTAAAAGTACACTGCTAATAAAAATAAGAGAGCAAGGTATCTACTTTCATTGTTCAGATATTTCCTTATTCTATGTTATCAACAAAAATGCATTTAGACATATTTAGTGGTCATTTCTTGCATGTCTGTGTCGAACAGATTAACTATTTCCACATAATTAGACATGAGTAGATAGCCTTGTTGATACCAAAGAATATTTCATTCTTTGTACCAATAGTTTACAATGGAAAAATTGTTCCTTTAAATTTTTTTAGCAATGTATCGTAAGCTCTGCTGATCAGCTATAGTCATTATGTAATGTTCATTATCTACGTCATCAATTGTCGTAAATTACAACTTCTATACAACTGCTGCACAGAATTTAACAAAACTTCAGAGGAAGCAAGTACTCGATGTCCTCAAACAAGTTTGTGTTTAATCAATACATAAAACAAAATGACTTTGAACTCATAGGCTGACACATTTTGACTTCACTTCAATCACTACACAGAATTTCACAAAACTTGACAAGAAGTAAGTCTCGAAATCAAGTAAGATTGCATTTCGACCTAATCTATCAAACAAGATTGACACTCGTGATTTTGAATGGCTGACGCCTTTTCTACTTCTCCGCCATCCCTGCAAATGATGTCTTGAATCTTTTCCCAAGCCTGAGTAAGATTGCTTACTTTAAACAACAGCTAACGGCTTTAACTGGCTGATGAATTTTGACCTCTGGGTGATGCTGCACAGTTTCCCAAAACATGAATGCCCAGGGAGCTAATGTCATAGCGTGATCGTAAGCGTCAGCTGTTGCGTGGACAAAACTTTAACCTATGCTATATTTCATGATCAGTAAGGGATAGGGCTCTTGATATTTCACATGCAGATTCCTCATAACCAAAACTTTCATTTGTGACCTTGACATTAGACCTAGTGAACTTGACCTAGGAGTTTAAGTTTTAAAATATTGCATGAACTTTATGGGGTAGGGCTTTGATATTTCACATATGGATTCCTTATGACAAGACCTTTCATTTGAGACCTTGACTTTTGTCCTAGTGACCTTGACCTTGGGGGTTTGACCACTTTTAAAATACTTTAAAGCGACCACATCTCACTAATTTTACTATCAAAATTCTTCACGGTGAGTGATGTTGTTTTCTAACCCCTTATTATGCCCCCTTAATCGGAAATTCGGGGGTATATAGCTTTTGGTCTGTTTATCTTAATGTCTATCCATTTGTCCTTTCCTTGGATACCTAAATTTTTAACCTTTACCTTGGAGTTTGACCTACTTTCGAAAAACTTTAACCTTGGCCATATCTTTTTAATGGTAAGTGATAGGGCTTTCATATTTCACAATACATTTCTTATGGCAAGACCTTAAATATACATACCAAATTTGACCTTGTGACCTTGATCTCAAAATGTGAACTACTTTTGACAATTCAGCTGTTTTACTGACAAAGATGCCAATGAGGGCATTCGTGTGTTACAAACACATGTTTTTTTTTTATTTTACTTCTGCACAACCACTGAAAATATTATGTTTAGGGTTATTTCAATTACAAAAGCAAATAAAATAAATTATAAGGATCTCCGGTGAGCGGATTTATATTAGGAACACCAAGTTTGTTGGGATAGGGATTATTTTTATTTCTAGCTATGGGATTCACCACTTTATATTGTTGGAAATATTTTCTATCTAAACCTTTTAAAAGTAATTGGAATAGTTTGTAAAATTCATCATATATATTGTATTCCTCTCCCCTCGGATCTTTGAGAAGCCCCATCTGTTACCAGAGTCCAAACTAGTCGCATATATTACAAACAAGTTGCGTAATCGAGACTTGCGTAATCGTAACTTCACATGTTATACAGGTAATTAGATATGAATCAAATATCTTCAGTACTTGAAACTCTTCTATTTATTCCTTGAACAAAACACGTGCTACCAGCAAGTAACCAATGCTTATTCTTCCCAGGAACCTTTTGATATCTCTCCCTTTGCGAAATGTATTTTCTTAATTGAGACGTGTTTCGCACCCCCCCCCCCCCCAGAGGAAAACATGTTTCTTTGTTTCAGTCTTTCGGTTGGTTGGTCAGTGCGTCGTTCGTCGTCTCTTAAACAAACTAAATTTGGTATGCATCACATGAAAATCTAGGTCCAGTCATTTAAATCTTGACGGATTTATGTCCTTGAACGTACTAAAATGCCAATTATTTTAAAACATTAATATGCCCCCGTAATCGAAGATTCGGGGGCATATAGGTTTTTTTTCCTGTCCGTTTAATTGTCTGTCTGTCTGTCTGTCTATCTGTTTGTCCGCAAAAACTTTAACCTTGGCCATTACTTTTGAATGGTAAGGGATAGGGCTTTGATATTTCACATATGTGTATTCCTTGTGACAAGACCTTTCCATGGATACCAAAAGTTTTGACCTTGTGACCTTGACCTTGGAGTTTGGCCAATATACAATTTTTACTGACAAAGATGCCGACGGGGGCATTCGTGTTTCACAAACGTATGTTTTTTTTCACTCTATTACTTATCTGTGGGATGCCCCTGTATTACTTGGAGGCGTGTCTAGGAAAGTTCTCGGGCACCAGTCCCCTCCTAGTGTGGAAACTTTGCCCCTTATTTTCTTTATACAATGATTTACTTGTTCTCATGAGATATACACTGCTCAAAAAAATAATAAAGGAGCGATTTTCCCATTGTAATATAATGGTACAAAACTTGGAAAATCTTTTGGGATAAGCAAGGCTACACCATCAAGTTTTATCATGTGTATATGGTTAATCTGTTCAATACAGGCATTGGTAATAAAGAAATGACTATGAAATGTGTATTAATACATTTATGTTCATCATATAAAGTAAGCAGCTGCAAACGTGTGTGATATGTAAGTAGAAACCTTGCTCCCTTAATTTTTTGAGCAGTGTATATACAGCCTTGAATGGGGTTAGACTGAGGATCACTGACGAGGGTTTAGTACCCGAAACGTGCATGTCTGGTCCATGCTGTAAATTTATCAGGTTTTAAATGATGCTATTGAATTTAAAGACGTTTAACATTTGAACTACTTGGTGAGTGTCACTGCTGGTGGACCAAGAGTCCCCGAGGGCACATGTAGCCAAGTTCGATCAACTTTGGTTGATCGTCTGTCTCTTCAGTGCATTTGAAATGTTCTGTTACAAAATTTCTTGAAATTTCTAAAACGTGGGTCCTGCAGCATCATTTACCACCCATTCTGCTACGTCTTTTGGTACATTTTTGGACATAATAATTTTCACACTTTTTGGCCATATTACATAGTTTAGACTGAGGATCACTGACGAGGGTTTAGTACCCGAAACGTGCATGTCTGGTCCATGCTGTAAATTTATCAGGTTTTAAATGATGCTATTGAATTTAAAGACGTTTAACATTCTTTCCCTAATCTGTTCCTGAGATATCTATATGAATAAAGAGATCTCAGGAACCAGATAATTCTTTCCCTTGTTCCGTACGAATTCTAAAAGTACTTATCCCGCATTATTAAAAAGGTCTTGATAAGTAGGCGTACTAACCTATAATTTATTCAGGTTATCTGAAACGTATAGCTCCGAAAATCGTGACAAAACAATGACGCTCCTTTGAGTTTGGGAGTACTTAAGCGATGTATCTATGGATGCTAACTACAATGCATGTTCGGATGCTGTATCTGATCCATATTTCATGACTGAGTGACCAGGTTAAGTAAATTAAGACACCTCCATTTCCAGCCACCTATAGGTCCTAAATCTATCAAACCTGTATGTATTATGCATCTCAGTATGCTTACTGCAATTCATGGTTCGGATGGTGCATCTGACCCACATTTCACGTTTGAGCAACCAGATCAAGTGAAATGGGACAGCTCCATTTCCAGCTTATTATCAAGTCCTATATCAACCGAGCTTGTGTGGGTGATGTATTTGAGGATGCTTATATTACTGCAATGCATTGTACGGATGCTGTATATGACCCATATGTCACGCATGAGCGACCAGGTTTAGTGAAAAGGGGCACACAGTGTACAAACAAAGTGTGTGAGTGATGCATCCGAAGATGCTTACTGCAATGCATTGTGCATGTACAGCATCTGACCAAGATTTTACGCTTGATTGACCAGGTTAAGTAGAAAGGGACATCTCCATTATCAGCTTTCCTGTACGTTCATCTTTAACCAAACTTGTGTGGGTGATGCATCTGGAGATTCTCGGTGCATTGCACGGTAAAGATGTTGGTCAGGTAATGTTGCCGAGTTGAGGTCTGTCATCGTTGATGACACTAAACGATGACACTATGTTTTTATTAGGGAGAAGGTTTTATAATATATACTTTTTGGGAGATATTTTGATAGCGGGGGAACGAAAATTTGGATTCGTCTAAGAATTGCATTTCAACAGACTGAACGTGGTAAGAAAGGCACGAAAAGAGATAGACAGACAGCACATAACACAACTAGGTCTTGATAGATTTATATCGCTCAGCAAAAGTACTTGTCCACCTTTCGCACATATGTTCTAAACCTTAAATGTCCTAATTTCTTAATTATTCCGTTCAGTCTAAACCGAATTAAGCCGTAATTGTTGTTTTATACTGATGAGTTTGTAAAACAACTCATCAGTATAAAAAACAATTACGGCCTGAATACGGTTTACGTTCAGTCCTGTTAAGATCATTCCAAAGCTCTCACTTTACATGTAAGCAGGATCATATTAAGATATATGTTCTATTGAAATTATTCAGTGCAATATATGCGCATTTTAACAAACAATGTATCATCAGTGATATTCGAGGCCGAAAGAAAGGAAATCCAGATTGTGAATATCTAAACAGCAAAATTCTAAACCTGAAATGTATGCCAAAGAGCCAGCTAAGGGCAGGGCTATACCATTAGAGAGATGCTTAGTTTCAAACATACATGTTTAAATATATTTCAAGTCAGTTGTGAAGAAAAGGTACACAAGGCGAACGATATCCTCGGGAACTAACAGTTTACCAGCAGGGAAGGTATCATTGCTTAAATGCATAAATATTTCTGCGCAAAAGGCCACTTGCCAAAATTTATAATGGATGACAAAGTGACGAAAAATGTCCGAGGTAGGCAATTTTTGCACACTTTTTCATTACGTCTCAATGGAATGCGTCTTTTAACAGTGATGTCATAATCATGTAATTTCCATTGTAATTTTCAAGAAACGAAGATTCTGATTGGCTGAGAAATTTAGTTGATACATCGATCAACACAATTTTTTCCGGAAGTCTATTTATAGCACTATTTTTAGAACCGGGGGTTCCCAAATACTTGTAAGTTGATGTTTGCTTATCATTTCAAGGGTACCATTTCTTTTCTACTTACTCAAAAATTAACAGTGCATGTAGAATTTGCTCAAACTGGCCCTTATTCCAAAGATACAGAGAGACGATCGTTCGCTGTTTGAATCATGGCGGTTCCCATAACTTGTTCGTCTTGCATCACAACGTCATAGGTTCACACTGTTCTCAATATTTGACGAAGCGCCTAGCGGAATGAGATGCGCCTTGGAGACCAAGATGTAACTTGTTTTGGCAGACGTATCATTGCGAAACCCTCCGACTTACGAAATATAGTGCGGTGATTGGTTGTTTTTAGATCCAAGAAAACAGTCTGTTTTCCATAAATAGATGATAATACGCGCATTGATGCAGTTTTTCTGTCCAATTTTTCGGGTGACACCTGCATCAACAGAAAAATATGAGATTCATTTCTAAATGTAAAACAACGCCACAGAATGTTGACTCTGACATTTTGTGCTTTCTAACAAGATCGGAAAATGGTCTATTCGGAGGTATTTTCACTTCAATTCAAGATTTACATACATAAACTATAACAGTGTAAGAGTTCCTTTGATTTCTAAGCAATTCCAGAGCTTCCATAACACTAAAACCACTCACCCTCCTTTCTTCTCAAGAAATTGGCCAGATTAAAGGGTATCCTCCATACCATTGTCTGAACATTACAGTGCTACATGATTGATGGATCCGATGATGAGCATTTACAAATAATAGGAACCTTAGGAACATTCTGAAACATCGATCAGTTCTTACATGTATTGCCAGGACCCCAGGTCCTTCTCGTATTCCCAAATTGTTGCATCTCTTTTCTTCATGAAATACAGTTGCTTTGTAAGAAAAAGTCACCTGTCTGTATAACTCAGGGTTGCAGAACAACTATGGTAAATCTCAATATTGGATTTTATAAATCGTTGAAATTTATCCATCGTGAATGTATGAAATTTAAGATAAAACTTTGCGATAAAATTCTTTTATCTTATTGACGGATCAGCAATTTTAGTCTTACTCTATAGGTAATTGGTACACTGATCATGCTGAGTTTCTTTTATTTTATCTTAGGAACGTGTATTCTCTCTGTACGTTTAGTCCGTCTATGACAAGAAGCGCAATACTTTCTAAAACATTGTGAATTGACAATTACTTGTACACAAAAAGCAAGTTATCTTTTGATCCATATTTTACATTAAGATTATCTAAAATAAAATGATACACGGCAGGGCTAGTAGTCCATAAGGTCTTTTGAAATACCACTGGTATATTGTGATCTGTTTCGTAATCTTGGACGCAAAGAGACGATCAAAATTGGAAATGTGTTTACAACGTACCAGATAACGATAGTAACGGCAGAAGACAAATGTCAGAGACGAGTATTCCCTTGGACATTATGAGGAGTAAATTCACCCTGTTAATACCCATTACCACTTTGATATTTTGTACATCGTTTCCAGCTGTCAGAGGATTCTTGTTTGAGAAATTTGAGCAATCTGGTGAGTTTGCAATCTGTTATATACATTTCTTCCATTATAATAATGAAAATAATGGTTCTCATATATATACGACCTTATTGTCGGACAGATATGGCGTTCTTGGTATCTGAAAAAAAAAGATTTCAAATTTCGGATGTGTTTTTTTAAGTCGAGAAACATGTAGTGCAATTCGATTAGATGCCGTGGTTTCACTGAGTTTAATTGAAGAATTTGAAATCAGATTCATCTTCATTTTCCTTTACAAGTAAGTGCCTTACCTTTGATAAAGTAATGTGCGTACTAATTCAGACTAAAACGTCCTGTACTGTATGTAATAATACGATAGTGTTCCAACTCTATACCAGAGAAAGTATGTTCTTTACATGGAACCAAAATGTCAAAATAATCATGGCCTCTTTTGAGGAATATGCAAGACGTTGGGCAAAGAAAGAGGATGTACATCTCGACACCCTTTCCGAATGGATAAAATCCATCAGAGGGTTACTTTTATCTAGAGTTTACCGAATAAAATCAACTGTGAACATCAGATTCGAGTCTATCTTTAAAGACCCTGATGTTATCACAGATCGTAACTACCTCCAAGATCATTATATCATCGCACCAGCAGACAAAGCCTCAAACAATTACACATTTACTTGCAAAAAGTACTATATCGACAGTTTAGTTAAAGAGTTGGGTTTAAATTCGACACCTGTATATTCCACTTACACCCCATGAAACCTTTCTGCCTCTGAAATAATAGATAACCACAAATTAGCTCTTGCTTCCTTTGGCTTCGACACTAACAATTAAGATTTAGATTTACCATTCTTATACTGCATACCTAAAATGCATAAGAATCCGCGCTGGTTCCTCAAAATGTTCTACTAAATCTGTATCGATCTTACTCACCAAAGTTGTATCTGGAATCAAATCTGGGCTTCTAAAATATTGTTCGACAGTATATTCTCGAAGTGGATTTTAAAGAATACGAAGGAACTTTTAGAACATCTGAAATCCAATCATTTTAGTAGAGTCCATTCGATCAAAGCCTTTTATTTTTCGACACTTTACACTACAATTCCACATTCTAAATTGAAAGAAAGACTCGCAAAAATTATAAGTAATGCGTTTACAAGTGAGAACGGTAATCGCAAATATAAATTTATTGTTGTTAACTATGACAAAACCTACTTTGTAAAAGAAAAGTCCGATTCTGAAAACAAGTACACTGAAACAGATAATATTCAGATGTTAAATTTTCTGATCGACAACATTTTTGCTGTGTTTGGAGGAAAGGTCTTCCAGCAAATTGTCGGAATTCCAATGGGGACCAATTGTGCCCCACTCCTTGCCGACATTTTCCTTTACTCGTACGAAGCTGAATTCATTCAATCTTTGGTATCTGAAGGGAAAAGGTACTTAGCTTCTGACTTCAACTTCAGTTACAGATACATAGACAATGTGTTGTCCATCAATAATCCAAAATTCGCGGATAACCTGAGCAGTATCTATCCTTCGGAGCTTGAAGAAACTACAGAGACAAATACTTCAGCATCCTATTTGGACATAATGTTGTCCTACGACACTGATGGTCACATGAACACCTCACTCTATGACAAACGTGACGACTTCAATTTCAGCATTACAAACTTTCCTTTTCTGAGTTGCAACATCCCTTCATCGCCTGCTGATGGCGTGGGCATATCTCAGTTGATACGCTATACCAAAGCAAGCACCAAATATACGGATTTTGTTCTTTGAGCTAGGTGTCTTTCAGATAAGCTTCTCAGTCAGGGATATGTTTGTGACCGACTAACATCGTCACTGAGGAAGTTCTACGGTCGATATGGGGAACTCGTCATACACTTGATGTCCCACTCTCCAGTATGGTGGATGATATTCTGTCATAGACCATTTCAACCATCTAACCAAAGATAGTACTCCATGTCTTCCGAAATGGAAGTAACCGGATGTGACAGTTCTACCGAATTGAAGCGGCGGGTGTTGCTTGCAAGCAGGAGATGCTTACTCTTCCTGGGCACCTGGTCTCACTCCCATATCGGGAGTTCGCTTCTTGTCATGTGGTGGATGTTTTTGTTTGTTTGCTTTGGTTCCTGTTTTGTCCTGATTTTGTATGCCTTCGGTTTCTGATTTTCTGAATAATCGATTTGTGCTGTATACAGGGATATGGTCATTATCCATATTTATCATCTTCATTGATGTCTAAGTGTTTATGGAACAACTCAATAATTGCTTGAAGATTAAAAGAACTCTCATGAATATTGATTGAGTTTTCTGTAAGTCTTATATTCAACAAAGGAGGGGATCTCCAACAACACCAGGTTGCAGCACCCACAGCAAAACCCCAAAACACCCAATGCAAAAACATAAAGAAGACAAGAACAGAAAGAGACACATAAAGGACAAGGAACGTCAACGCACAACAGAGAAACATCAAACACAAAGGACATTGAGACCAACGGGCAACCGGTGCCTATTTAGGACGGCCATCTGCCACGGAATAGCAGAAGTGTGATTATCCTGGATTACGTGCGCACAAGCCTCCCACTTTCCCGATTACCCAGAGGTCTCGAAGACCGTACAATTGAGGTGTAAAGCAACCTCCTCACTGTCAGATGACCACACACAAACAAGACCGCAAAACGCAGGGGCGCAAGCAACACAGATGAATATGTAATTGGATATCAAAAAAGAGCCTACGTAATACAGTCCGTGCTCTGCCGGCTGTAGCGAGCTCATGTATGTTATCACCCGAGGAGTCCGACTGACATTTAGAGAGGACAGGTGGTCGGGGCCCTTTCTTCTCTAAAGAGGTTTGGACAGGACTCGTCATGGAGTCCCGTCGTCACAGTCACTCAGAGTGCAAGTTTTAAGAATGCGCTGGTACATGACTGTTGATTATTTGGAACGTTTCTGCGCCTACCCATAATGAATTTCAAACATTTAAGAACGTTTTTCATACAGGAAAGGGAATGATCTCCAGCATGACCACCCTGCATTCACCCAGCGAAACAAACCCTCAAGAAAGTGACACAAACTCCAAATCGCAAAAATACACAACATTATTCACAAGAACATCAGGAATAACTAACACATTACTGTAAACTGGAAAAAAATTATCATATTGCTAACATAGCACGAAATTCGTTTCGGTACGTAAATTCGAAAGTCACGCCTTAGCGCTATAACGAGCATCTAATTTCGAGTTCGATTCTTTCTAATATATCTTCACCTATATTGTGTGTTTATGATATAAGTATACATATTTTAAAGTTTCTCAAAATAATTATATAGGTTTTATAAATATGGTGCTAAATTCATTTTGAGCAGTATATTTATCGTATATATATATAAACAAGTAACAAATTTTTAGGGGTATTCGTTGACCCAAAAGCTACATTTTTATGTATATAGATAACAGATAGATATATAGATAGCAATGGGCTCATGTAAAAGAGTCCGTGCTCTGATGGATGAAATGAGCTTAAGCACGGTCCATTGATATTGGGGGGGCTTGGGTTTTTTTCGAAAAAAATAATTTTGCTCTCAATTTTGATGAAAAAAATTTGCTTATGGTGTGACAGAAAAAAATAATCTTGCTCTTACAAATAATCTGAATTTGAAGATTTACCATAAAATTTCGCTAAATTTCTTGAAAATTTTCCGGCTCGCTTCGCTCGCCGTAGTTTTAAAATTGTATAAAAAATTTTTGCCTTGCTTCGCTCGCCATAGTTTTTCTATCAAAACTTTATTCACTAATAGCATTATAAGTTCAGATATTTGAAGATATCAAAAGTTATACTGTATGTGAATGAAAAAGGACTTCCTTAAAAGCTTAAATATATTATCAATATTTATGTATTGCTGTTAATACATGATGTATGTATCCCATAGAGTCATTATCTTGTAAGCTTGGAAGGAGAACTTCAGTTATTCACCAATTTACAATTCTTAGTAACATTTAAAAAAATTGTCTAGGAGACCTTTCCCTCAGACCCTCTTATACATGTTTTATGATCAATCACACAAGAAGTCCTACCAATTTTAAGACAGGACGAGGGACAGTGTTTCTCTGCATTTAAGCAGACTGTAAAAATCTTTTATCTTGCGTAAAGACGGAGGTACATCTTCAAATCGGCTATTTTTCGTATCTGGAATATCTGTATTCCTTTCCGAGGGTTACATTATCACGCGGTTTCTTTTGTCATTTGCATGAAAATATCAAGTGAGTTGTATGTTTTCTCAAGTTTTCCTTCTTATATCTTTCAATCTAGTCTCGTTGTATGTTAGATATTCATGCCTTATTAGTAGGTCGATCGGAATGTATGTTATATAACTGATTTCAGTCCAACTGGTGTCCTTGGACTAACGTTAACACTCCTTTGTACTGCATTTATCTGAACTATGCAGAAAGAAGGATAACAAGTGCCAGTGATCGGAGTCTCAATATTCATTAAAGTTGATGTTCTTGAGTCAAACATTTCATATAAATTGCAAAAACAAAATCGTTGAATACTCTTTGATTGATCATATTGATCATGTTGATACTAAGACTCTGTGTCATAAATAGCCCACCTCAGAGAAACTATTGAAAGCGAGATAATCGTATGGCACAAAGTCGGTCAGTCGAAAGCGAGCTAATCGTATGGCACGAAGTTGGTTGGTTGGATGTAGAACTTTCATGTTTTTTTAAGTGTGTCCTTTGCCACCTCTGGACGAGGAATCAAGTCAAATTCAAAGTCCTTTCCCAAATTGCCATTTTCATCCTTGCGAATACTAGTGCGTACTATTAAAAATATTCAATACCCTCGTTTGTCCTTTGACCCATTCATTCCAGCTCATCATTCGCATTGGATTTCATCAAACCTTAGAATAAGCATTTCTCCCAAAGTCGTTTTTAATCAACCAGACCATCAACATTGCGACAAAGCACCCTGGAAGTCTGAAAATGATTGAACCAATGATTCCTGTACCCAACATCAAGCTTTCTTTCCACTTTAAACTTGACTTGCTTCATCAAATGATCGGGTACTCGGATTGTATGATCGATGCAGAACAAGGATCTCTAACAAGACCTTCAACACAAGGACTACGTCTTTGTATTTTTAGAAAAATGATTATGCACATTTGTAGTCTGGACTTCATATGAACATTTTTTTAATGTTTTCTCTTATGATAACAGATTGTGCGCATTCCCAAGCAGACATTTTGTTCCTGTTGGACATGTCAGATGGTGTCACAGCTCAGGATTTTGAGAAAGAGAAGTCGTTTGTCATTGATTTCATCAGTCATGTAGACGTACGGAACCAGGAATACCAAGTGGCTGTCAGCTCTTACGCCACTAGATACATAGACATTGCTTATTTTAACTCAGTGGTCGACAACGGACAGCTCCTGGAGAAGGTTCGCTCGTCAACATTCAATCCCGGTCATAGACATTTGGATTATGCCTTGTCTCATGTTGGAGGTAACTTCTACCATCAGCGTGGCGCCAGGTCATATGCAGCCAAGATTGCTTTCTTGATAACAGCAGGTCCAGGTGGTGATAGATACCAAGACAGAGTGGAACATTATGCTTCATATATCCCTTCTCACTATAATGTCACCCTATTTGTTATTGCTGTCACTCCCAATGCTCATATACCTGAAGTGGCTATCGTTGCACGAGATCAGAAACATCTTTTTATGGTAGATAGTTTCTCAGAACTCAGCTCGATTTCAGATGAACTTCTGAATACTTTATGTCAAGGTGAGTTTACCTAGAATAAAATTGTCTTACCTTTTTATATTTCCATGTAAAATATTTATAATGCTTATATTACTCTCTGCTTATATGAGTGTTTACGTAAGAGGATGAAGACTATATATCTCGATAATTAGAAGAGTTGTCTAAATTTGACAAAACGGACAAAATTAGTATGCCTTTTTTCTGCCAGTGTGCTTGAAGTTAGTATGTGATTAACATTATTGTATATTGTTTTTGTGTGTTCGTTTTGCATGGTGTCCCCTATTAACGTTTTGTGTGCGCTCGTATGTTTGTTCGTTTGTTTTTGGTGTCATCTGTGGTTTATGCTTTTGTACATTGATTTTGTTGGCGTCTTGCAAGGTGTCCTCTGTGGTTTATGTTATTGTACTTTGGTTTTGCTGGCGTCTTGCTTGATGCCCTTTGTGGTTTATGCTTTTGTATATTTGTTTTGTTGGCGTCTTCATGCGCGGATCCAGAGGGGGACCGGGGGTCTTGACCCCCCCCCGAGATTTTCGGAGATTGGGTCCGGCTTGGCCCATTTTTAATTGAACTAAAATGCATAAAAAGGCTTCGAAACCTAAAATTTCGGCTCGTTTCGCTCGACATTTACAAATACGCAATTGTTCTGTAAAATTCCTTAATTTTTTTTCAATTTTTTTATACTTAATGATTTTATGTTACTTTACTCGTATTTTCAACAGTCCCTTACTTCATAGGATATAACCTCCCTAATCTTTTTTTAAGGTTTTGTCATTTTAAGATGTCTGATTATTTGGGAAAATGACACATCTCTTATCTATGTATTCTCATGAAATATAGACAAAATGTGAATTAATAAAAAAATTCGATATAAGGAGTGAAATATTCAATGTTACAACTAATCTACCGGATCGAATCAAGACAAATCAATCTTTCATATCTAAAAAAAATCAGGCTCGTTCGCTCGCCGATTCTTCATAAAAAAATAAACGTGAAAGGAAAGCTTACACTACCCCCTCAAAAATAAATCCTTACTGCACACGTTGTCCCGTCCCCGTGATGTGCACCGAAATATACCTACATGATAGGTAGACTTCCTAAAATTTTGGACCCCCTCTGACCAAAAATGCTGGATCCGCGCATGGTCTTGCTTGGTGTCCTCTATGGTTTATGTTTTTGAACATTGGTTTGTTGGCGTCATGCTTGGTGTGCTCAGTGGTTTATGTTTTGTACTTTGTATTTTTGGGCGTTTTGCTTGGTTGTGGCTAATGTTTTTGTAAATTGGTTCTTAAGCTGATATTCCATTCTGTCCTGAGTGATACATCTTTATAGAAGTAATTTTTCAAATTTCTGTTAAATTTGTAAATTTTTATTTGAATACAGATGTTATTCACGGAAGAAGCTGTTTTGATACTTCGTCTCATTGCTACCGCTACAGCTGTTCCAACTCTTATTATAATTATCGGTGTCCCCGATACTGTGGTCTATGTACAGGTAAGGTTGTGTCCATAAACCTGAACTTTTACAAATTTAAAATATCACGAACGATGATTTATTTAGGGTAATTAATTAGTGTTTTCCATATTGGCCCAGTTATTGCGCTGAAATTTATCGTTTACAATGACCAATGAGGTGAACTTGGTAGGAGTGAAGAACTCATTGTCCCCTACAAGATTTGTTATTTTTTGTCAACAAGTGGCGTCATCACAGGCAAAATTATGTCATGGTTGTACCCTCCTCCGAGAAACTTCTACTTCAGAATCGAAGCAAACTGTCGACAAACTGAAAGCATTAGGATAATCTAGAATGAATTAAAGAAGATCATGACGACAATGTCAACAACTTTTTAATGAAGTGCTATTATTTTGGTTCCAGTCCGAAGTCAACATTTTGATGCGTTTTTGACGTCCTTTCGTACTTTGTCAGAAATGCTCATTTTGAAGTGTTTCTTCACAGTGCATGAATTTAATATATTTTCATTTTTGTGCGTGAACATCGACGGCGGGGGCGGCTAGCCAACAGGGGATGCTTACTCCTCCCGGGCACCTGGTCCCACCTCTAGCTTGCTAGGGGTCCGTCGATGCTCCATTTGGTGCTCTATTGTGAGTGCTGTTGAGATTATCGTCGGGATCTTCTTTAACTCATTTATATAGCTCTATACCTGTGTGGATATATATATTTATACACTCATTTACTGCACATTTGTCATGTTTAAGAATTTCAATGGTTTTATATTGATTTTTGTTGAAAATTACATTTTTCTAATATTTCATGATTTTTTTCTTACGCAATAAGGAAAGAGAGAGAGAGAGAGAGAGAGAGAGAGAGAGAGAGAGAGAGAGGTCATACACAATGGACTTCCCCAGAACCACAATATGGAATTTAATGTAGCTTTGTAGAAATGAAGTACTCATCGTCGTACAAATGGTGTTTTTGTCCGGATTCATCGACAGGTTGCGCCATCATAGGCAAAAGTAGTCACAAGGTGTACCCTTCTTTGAATAACTTCTTCAAAACCGAATCACTTATGGACAAACAGAAATCATCAGGAACAGGAAGATCTAGAAGGATGTTTTAAGAATTGTTGTTATTTTTTGTTTGATTCCACTCCAAAGTCAAATTTTTGACGCATTCTGACATTTTTTGTACTTTGTTAGGAATGCTCTTTCTGAACTGTTTCTTTTAATAACTCTATCTATGTTTGGTTTTGTTTACTCGTTTACAGCAGATGTCATTTAATGGTTTTAAATTGATATTTGTTGAAAATGTTATTTTTCTGATTTTTGATGAATTTTGCTTCGGTGTAAAAAAGGAAAGGCGGGGTTATTTTTATACATAATGAACTTCTTCCCCATAGCCACCTAAGGGATTTTGATTGAACTTGGTAGGGCTCATGGTCCCATCAAGTGTTGTTGTTTTCTGTTCGGATATGTCAAAAGGGTGTTCTACATGTACATTTGTATAAGAAAGTGTTGAGAAGTTATGTTATTTTTGGTTCCAACACGGAATCAAATTTTAGACGCGTTTATGACGTATTTCCCGACTTTTTCAGAAATGCTATTTCTTTAAATACCTCAATAAACGTATAATCTTATATACTCATTTATTACATTTTTTGTCATATTTACGTTACTTAATGTTATGATAGATATGGTATGCTTAAAACTTACTTTTTGGAATTTTTATAATTTTTTGAATTAATAATTTTTGAAGAAATTATGAACAATTGTGATTACTGTGCATATGAAGCCCAGGGTTATGGGTTCAAACCCCGGCACCGATTCACCTATTATTCGCTCTTCCTTTTCATCCCCCCATTTTGTCATCTTCATCTGCAATTTTGAATAATCTGAAAACCATTTCTTTTTTGACTAAAAAGTATTTTCTTCCATTTTCATTTCTATTTTCATTTTTGCACTCAATTATTGCATATTTGTCACACTGAAGTTACTTTATACTGTGATATATATTTGCTTTTTATTTTTTTTTAACTATTATGAATCTTTTAAGCTCACCCGAGCATAGCTCAAGTGAGCTATTGTCATAGCGATTTTTCTGTCGTACCGTCTTGCAAAATGTATGATTTTATGTTCTCATTCACTACATATTTGTCATATTTAAGTTACCTTTAATTCCCCTGAGGATCACTGACGAGGGTTCAGTACCCGAAACGTGCATGTCTGGCCGATGCTGCAAAATCTGTTCTTATATTATGCTGTTGAATGTGAAGACATTTAATATTTGTACCACTTGGTGAGTGTCACTGCTGGTGGACCAGGAGTCCCCAAAGGCACATGTAGCCAAGTTCGATCAAATGAGATTGATCGTTTCTTCAGCGCATTTAAAAATTTCTGTCATAAAAATTTCTTGAGGTTAGCATCATATCCCACGGTCCATCCTGCTTCCATCCTGCTGCGTCTTATGGTACATTTTTTGACACAATTACTTTCACACTTTTTGACTTTATTACATTGTTAAGAGTGAGGACGAGGGTTAAGTACCCAAAACGTGCATGTCCGGTCCATGTTGCAAATTTATCTGTTCTTAAATGATGCTATTGAATTTGAAGACGTTTAACATTTGAACAATGTACATATTTTTGCTTGCTTCTTGAAGGTACAATGTATGACCTTTGCATAGATTTCATTAGTATGAGGTAATGTGTAACGATTGTCGCCGACATAGGCACTATCGTCGCTCAGATATCAAAGATGCCGACTATCGGTTCTATTTTTGAGTTAACACTGTTGTAAATAAAATGTCTTCACTTAGCGTAAAATGACACTAGAATTTTATCGGAACGAGAGACGCTAGTACATACGAGGAATCATATCTATAACCAGGTAAATCTAGACAAGTCAAATGTTACGTAAAATTGTACTGAAAATCGAACGCAAATAAAGGTAATGTACACTCGACTCAGTTCGGTAATATAATATAAAGACGATTTAAATATTTTTGACAGTAGTTGGAACACATAAAGATAAAATATATGATATCCTAACATATAGCGCTGAGTCATACGTACACATACATACTAGATAATACGTTTTGAAATTTCCTTTTAGTCTCTTATCCCAATATAGAGAACAAAATGGAAAATACGAAAATCATTAACAGAAGTTAATACGAAATTATGATATTTTAACAGGATCCAAAAGAAACAAAAAATTTCACCATATGAACAGAAACGAACTCCAAATAAGGGAGTGAGACCAGGTGCCCAGGAAGAGTCAGTACCCCCTGCTTGCATGCAACACCCGTCGCTTCAATTCGGCAGACATGCCACATCCGTTAATTCCATTATGGAATATACAAGTATGTTCTGTGGTTGGATGGTTCAATGATCTAAGACAGAATATCTTTTTTTTAGGATAACTGACGAGGTTTAAGTATGTAGCCAAGTTCGATCAATTTCGGTCGGTCGTTTCTTCAAACGCATTTTAAAATTTCTGTTTACAAAATTTTCTCAAATTTCTAAAACCTGGGTCCTGCAGCATCATATCCCAGCCATCTTGCTACGTCTTTCGGTATATTCAGGACATAATTTTCACAGATTTTGGCCATGTTACATTGTTTAGATTGAGGATCACTGACGAGGGTTAAATACCCTAAACTTGCATGTCTGATCCATGCTGTGCTGTTTATCTGCTCTAAAATAATGCTAATGAATTTGAAGATGTTATACATCCGAAAGGTGCATGTGTAAAACGTCTTTATATTCAATAGCATCATTTAAGACCTGATAAATTTACAGCGTGGACCAAACATGCACGTTTCGGGTATTAAACCCTCGTCAGTGATCCTAATTCTAAACAATGTAATATGGCCAAAAAGTATGAAAATCATTATGTCCAAAAATGTACCAAAAGACGTAGTAGAATGTGTGGGATGTCTGGTCCATGCTGCAAATTTATCTGTTCTTAAACGATGCTATTAAATTTGAAGACGTTAAACATTTACCATTTTGGACAATGGGACATCATATAGTGTATGACCATTTCCCCGTATCTACCATAGAACTTCCTCAGTGACGATGTTAGTCGGTCTTGTTGGAGACCCCCTCCTTTCTTTACTATAGATTATCGGAGATAATCAGGAGTATTATCGATTGATAATCGCTATAATCTAAGTATCTCAATTTTGCAAACATTTTAACCTTTACACCTTAGACTTAATCCCTTGAGTTGTTCATAGTTTATATGTGACTAGATTTATTGAATTGATGATATTTGCTCACAAAAATCATTAAAATACGACGTAGAAAAAAAATCAGTGACGACTAGATTGATCCCTTCATCGCATGCATATGGCGTGTTCATATCTCAGTTGATACGCTATGCCAGAGCAAGTACCAAATATATTCCTATTTTATCCTGATTTTGTATGCCTTAGGTTTCTGATTTTCTGAATTATCGATTTTGTGCGGTATACAGGGATATGGTCATTATCCATATTTGTCTTAGAAAATAGAGACAATTTAAATTTTTTACTGTCGTTTTGAACATATAAAGTTAAAATCTCTTATATCCTCAATATATCACTCAGCCATATGAATATAATACTTGTTGAAATCTGATTTCTTTTAAGTCGTGTAAATATGTTTTAAGTGTTTTAAAGTCTTTCCCTGACATGATCATCGACTCACCATAGCACTTTCTATATAGACATAACATCAGACAGTGATGTTCTATAGATGCTGTTTTCAGTTTCGTGCGTGAACATCGACGGCCGGTGCAGCTAGCCAAACAGGGGGTAGCTTACTCCTGCCAGGCACCTGGTCCCACCTCTAGCTTGCTAGGGGTCCATCGATGCTCAATTTGGTGCTCTATTCGGGCTTTACGAAAAAGAGAGTTACTTCCCATGTGTGCAGGTATCAGATATCATCGCATCGTGACGTCATCAAATTGTATGGAAACCAGCATGAAATTCAGGAAAACAGGGTCACATGTATGACGTTTTCAAAGGAATTAAATGACGTCACTATGCTTTTACGTCAGATACCTGCACAAATCGAACACTGGACTGTAAAATCGAAAAGAAGGAAAAATGAGTACTGTTCAGATTGTCGTCAGGATCTTCTTGATCTCATTGTCTCTTTGTGTGAAAATACCATCAATTCAATAAATCTCTAGATTCACTTGTAAAACTATAAACAAGAATAAAATCTAATGTGAAAAGGTTAAAATGTTTGCAAAACTGAGATACTTCGATTATCGCGATTATCCATCGGTAATAGTCCTCCGATTATAACCGATAATCGATAGTAAATTTGACGATTTTTACAACCTTAGTATAAGGTGAGCGTTGTGCCCCCTTGGTGCTCTTTTTATGCTTTATATTTGGACTTATCTTTACACCTTTGAATTTTAAATATTATTCCATAATTATGCTCAAATTGAATGAACTTTGATTATAGACTCAATCATGTTTAGAATTAAGCTCCTTGCGCCTACCCTCCAACGATTTTTGGCCATATTTTTCATTAAAATACTCTTCTGAATAAACCCTACACAAAATTTGGAGCCGCTCATTTTGGCAAGGGGAAATTAAAAGTCTATTTTGTAGATGGCGCAAGGAAAATTCACTTTAGCTTTATCTAAACTGTTTGACGTGAGGTACTACTGACGAGGATTCAATATCCGAAACACGTGTCTAGAACAATAAAATTGGTACTATAGAACATATATTTCAATATTGACAATTAATCACTAATCATCAATAATTGATTATTAGTTAGCTATTGAACTAGAATGTATATGTAGCAGACTCATGGGGATAATAAGGATATTATGCATTATCAGGAAATTTATTTACCGAGGAAATTTCATGTAAGACCAAATACTCTTAAATTTTACGAATTATTTTCAACAAAAAAACATACAATTATTAAATAAGATTTGTGAATGCATTGTAATCATTTCAAAGAGGGTCAGCCCTCCAGGTTAATAGTAATATATGATTTTCTTTGTTATTGAAGCCGATCACGCATGTATAATTTGATACATTTGATGTACTGATTTTCTCTATGTTGTAAATACCATATACAACTTGTGAGAATAAAAAAATTGAATTAAATTGGAAACGAATTTCGCCGTTGTAGCTACTACCAATCACCATATAGGATTACCACAATAATTTCACTTCAAAAATGTTTAAGGACAATATTTCATTAAAATGTAAACTTCTTCATATTGAATGGCATCATTTAAGAACAGATAAATTGGCAACATGGACCAGACATGCATGTTTTGGAAACTTAACCGTCGTCAGTGATCCTCAAATCTAAACAATGTAATATGCCAAAAAAGTATGACAGTTACTATGCCGAAAAAGCGTACTGAAAGACGTAGCAGAATGGGTGGGATATGCTGCTACAGGACCCACGTTTTAGAAATTTCAAGAAATTTTGAAAACAGAAATTTTAGAATGCGTTGAAGAAACGATCAACCGAAATTGATCGAACTTGGCTACATTTGCCCTCGGGGACTCCTGGTCACCAGTAGATCACCAATTACTGTCAATGGTATTTTTCTGTGTACTCATTGTAGGTTCACATCCAGTATAGAACTAAAAAACCGTGCAATTTAAAAAAGATTATCTGAATACCATTGATTTCATTTGGACCAACCAAAAAACTTTTCTTCCATTTTCATTTTTATTTTCCATCTTTTGAACTCATTTATTGCATATTTGATATACTTTAAAAGTTACTAAATGCTTTGATATGTATTTGCTTTTTTTTTTAAATTGTATTAATCTTTTTAGCTCACCTAAGCAAAGTTCAAGTGAGCAACTGTCATTGCATGTTTTCTCAAAATGTATAATCTAATGTTCTCATTCACTACATATTTGTCATATTTCAGTCTTTACCTTTAATATCACTGACTTTGTAAGAAATGTACATATTTTTGCTTGTTCTATGTGTTGGTGCACAATGTTTGATTTTTGCATAGCTATCATTGGTGTCAGGTAGTGTGTAACGATAGTCGCCGACATCGGCACATTCGTCACTTATATAATAAAGTCGCCGACTATCCATTCTATTTTTGAGAATCGATTAATCGGAGTTAACATTGTTGTATACGATGAATAGGAAATGACAGTTCTGCAGCCCTCCTATGTTACGTAATAGGCAATATAGGCCGCCCCTCACCTGAGGTTCACTGAAGCATATCCTCCTCCTCCCCTTGTGGTTTACTGAAGCATATCTCCCTCCTTCTCCTGGGGTTCACTGAAGCATATCCTCAAGGAAAAGATGAAGTTGTTGTGGTGCTGGAGGAGGAGGAGGAGGATCTGCTTCAGTGAACCCCAGGTGATGGGCGGACTATACCGTATTTCCTATTACTTAACATAGGAGGGGCGGTGCTGCAGAACTGTCATTTCCTATTCATCATGTATACGAAATGTCTTCACTTAGCGCAAAATGACACTAGAATTTTATCAGAACGAGAGACGCAAGCTCATACGAGAATTATACCTTCAACCAGGTAAATCTAGACAAGTCAGTCAAAGGTTGCGTAAGATTGTGCCGAAAGTCATACGCAAATAAGGTATTGTCCACTCGACACAGTTTGGAAATAGAATATAGAGACAATTTAAATATTTTTACAGCAGTTTTGAACATAAAAAAACAAAATATGATATCCTAAATATATCACACCAGGAGTCTCCGAGGGCACATGTAGCCTAGTTCGATCAATTTCGGTTGATCGTTTCTCCAACGCATTCGAAAATTTCTGTCAAAATTTCTTGAAATTTATAAAATGTGGGTCCTGTAGCATCATATCCCACCAATCCTGCTACGTCTTTCGGTACATTTTTTGACAAAATAACTCTCACACTCTTTGGCCATATTACATTGTTTAGATTGAGGATCACTGACTAGGGTTAAGAACCCGAAACGTGCATGTCTGGTCCATGCTCCAAATTTATCTGCTCTTAAATGATGCTATAGAATTTGAAGACGTTTAACTCAGTCATATGTACACATACATACTAGATGATACTTATTGAAAATTCCCTGTAGTCTTTTTGATGACTGATCAATTTAGTCGTCGACTACATGTTAATGTATTTTGTTGATTTTTTTGTGTGAAAATACCATCAATAAAATAAATCTAGTCACATGTAAAACTATAAACAATTTAACGGATAAAATTTAAGGTGAAAAGGTTAAATGTTTGCAAAATTGAGAAACAATCGATTATCCCGATTATCAATCGATAATGCTCCTCCGATTGATCCGATAATCGATAGTAAATTTGACGATTTTACAACCCTAGTATTAGGGCTCTTGTTATGCTCTATATTTGGACTCCTTTTTCCTTCTATAATTCCATAATTATGCTGAATTATTGAATGAACTTTGAATATAGACTGAATAAATTGATTATCATTTAGCTACATTTGTATCAAACTAGAATGTATAAGTAGCAGACTCATGGGGATAATAGGGATATCATGCAGTATTATTGTTTGACTTGTCGTCTTTCGATGAAAAGCAAACGAGTGTAGCTACTACATGTACCCTACCGATCACCATATACACTACCCACCATAAATAAGTATCCAGGTAGTATAATCATTAGAAATTTCATAATGAGCAAATCCTAATATTTTCTCTTCTAAGCTTTAAAATGCATACAAATTGTCAACATATTTTTGCATTATTTTTCTTTATACAAAAATGAAATCAATTGAATAATATTTTGGAAATTTTCTTTGTTTCAAAAGTTGACATTTTTATGGAAAAATTGCAAAAATTATTGAAACACATATTTAGCTAAGAAATTTACTTGAATTGATGACAGTATGGTTAATCTTCAGATTTTAAAAACAATGGAAGAAAACTTTCATTTTTCTGAAAACAAAAGGCATATATTAGGTTGGCACTTATTAAAGGTGGGTAGTGTAGGAGTACCACAATAATTTCACTTCAAAAATGTTTTCGTCAAGGACAATTTTTCATCAACAAGTAAATCAACAACAACTGTCAATGGTTTTTTTCTGTTTTTGTAGGTTCACGTCCAGTATTGAACTAAAAAGTCACCATGCATTTTGATTTATGATTAATCACTCTGATACTTAGCGGCAAACTCATTACCCTATATTTGTAATGTTAGTAGATTTAAGCCTATTGGAGATGTTATTTCTTTGGATCATAACTCCTGTAAATGATAAACACTTTTACTTTCATTAGACAGGTCTACGACAGCACCAACTACAGTGCCATTTACAACAATTGAACAAATATCCCAGGCAACCACAGAGCCTCAATCTGTACAAAGCAGCTCTGTTATGGGGGTTACACTGATGTCCTCTATTTCTAAACAGAATACATCTACAATGCAGACAAAAACTGCAATGTCAACAGAACTGTCTACACCATCTGTCCATCTAACAACGTCCACTCCAACCTTATCCGCAAAAGTCAAATGTCAAGGTAAATGTTCTTGTTTCTTTTCAGACATTTTCGTTCTTTCACAGCTCATCCGGTACGCTAGAGCATGTACTAATATTTTGGATTTTCACAGTGGAAATTTACAAATTACCAAGAAACTTTATGGTCAAGGTTTCCGCTTTCATAAACTTGTTAACATTTCTAGAAATTTTACAAAAAGGTACAGTCAGCTTATTTCAAAATTCGGATCTATACAATTAACAGAGTATATTACTTTGGGTAGTACACAACCTGCCTTTTATGGTGACATAATAACCAAAATTGGAAGGATCAAAGGTAGACAGCATAACCATCGGAAATGCGTCAGAATCGTAAAAGGCCTTTAGAATTACCGTGGATATGATCCTAATGTAAACAGACGGACACTAGGCTTGGTACTTCAATACACCAATAAACATCAAAGAAGTACATATCAGTTATTCAGTCTTAAAGTCGAGAAACCAAGGCAAAATAATGATAATCTACAGTCTTGTACCAGCGCATTCATAAGACTTGCACTCTGACTGACTGTGACAATGGGACTCCATGACGGGCCCTGTCCAAACCTCTTTAGAGAGGACAGGGCCCCGATCACCTGTACTCTCGGAATATCAGTCGGACTCCTCGGGTGATCACATGCATGAGCTCGCTACAGCCGACAACTGACTGTATCTCGTATGCCTTCTGGTTTTTTTTTTCCTTTTACATATCCATCTTTGTGTTTCTTGGGCCCCTGCGTCATGAAGTCTATTTGTATGTTCATCTTACAGTGAGGAGGTTATTTTACACTATAACTGTGCATTTTTCGAGACCTCCGGGTAATCGGAAAACTGGAAGGGCTGTGCGCACGTAATCCAGGATAACCAAACCTTTTGCTACTTATGTGGGAAATGGCTGTCCTAAGTCGGCACCGGTTGCCCTTTGGTCTCGTCTGTTTATGTGTAGTATTTGTTGTTTTATGTTTCTATGTCGTGTGTCTCTTTTTCGTCTCTTGATGTGCCTGTCATTGTATTTTTTCATCGGGTGTTTTGGTATTTTGCTGTTGGTGCTGCAACAGGGTCTGGTTGGATATCCCCTCCCTTCTTCCATACCTCTGAGACTACGAATAATGTTTATTTATGCTATTCGTCGACAATAGTATGCTGGCGTCGAATTGTTAACAAAGGAAATAGATTTCTTTAATTTTTGTCGTTGGTTTAGGATTGAAGAATTTTCGAATCACTGAATGTTCAAGAGGCAAGTACCGACCATAGCATAATGAAATACGGAAAAGGAAAACCTACAAAAATGAAACCAAGTAATTAAAACCCGAAATGATGAGCATCCATAATAATTACATGCACATGTGCCGTCCATCAAGACTAATAAATCATATCGATTTCTCATACATAATAAATAAGACGAGGCCCTCATTATTTTTTTTCAGGAAGTGATATTATGTGTATGGATGACCCAATGGCCCAGTGTCAACAGAAACAAGCAATGTTTGGGATATGTGGTACTTCAAGCTCAGTAGTTATAGAAAATTGTCCTGTTTTATGTGGCCAATGTTTGCAATGTGAGTAAAAGAGAATATTTCCCTGATCTTTGCTCTATATTAATCATCCAATGGCAAGTTTATAAACCTCGTCAAGATAAAAGAATTACAAAAGCGATAAAACAAGACGTTCTGGATTTGTTGTTGTATATATTTACAAAGACCTTTATTACTTTTTTTACAAAATCATTTTCATCGATTAAAAAGAGTTAAAGAAGATCCTGACGACAATCTTAACAACACTCACAAGAGAGCACCAAATCGAGCATGGAGAGAAAGCTAGAGTTGGGACCAGGTGCCCGGGAGGAGTAAACATCCCATGTTGGCTAGCCGCACCCGCCGTCGATGTTCATGCACGAAAATAAACACTATATAAAATACATACACTGTCTAAGGTTATGTCTATGTAGAAAGTGCCATGGCAACCATGTCAGGGAAAAATATTCAAAACACTTACTGTCAAGGGAGTTTCGCATTAACATTTTTTTTCTCTTTCAGACTGTCAATTAAAAGTATCAAAGAATAATGGTAATTGGATATATTAAAACACTCAATTTTATTATTCTTAAGTAATTGCCATCCCTGTCATGAAATGAGGAAAACAAAGAAAATCTCATCGGAAGATTGCAAATACTTTTAGCCTTCTTGATTGCTCTCCATTGTCTTTGCGTCATCAATTTACTTGGACAAAAATGTTGCTCAAGTTTGAAACAATGGTTTGGGAAGGCGACTAATCAAAAGGGATAAGCTGCGATCTTGCGTAAGGAAAACGGATTCAGTTCCCGGAAATGCCAATTAGTGACACCTGTCGAAGTTTTGCTATTCTGTTCTATGTATTGAATTTTCAGATAAAATCACTTAAAGGTAAGCGAATAGTGACTCTGGTCTACGTACTTTACCCTGTAATTTTGAAATACCGATGTGACAGTTTCAAAATTTCCATGAAAAGTTTGATTTAAGATTTTTGTACTATTCCTCTGAACAAACTAAAATTGCTTTCATTTAGAAAACCTATACAACTTGGAATATTTCACACTTTAAATGAAAGTACCATTTATTAGGGATAAAAATTCAAAACATTCAAATGTAAAGGAATAAGCTCTCTGGAAATAGGCTTGTAACAATTCGACTACCTATGAATAATCAGAATTACTTTTCATATAATTTAGCAGTTTCATTATTTTCATTTCAAATCAAATTATTGATAAACATTTGCAAACTCATATATTTTACTGAAATACCGAGTTTTAATCGCCTGGTCACTGTTGGAAAACTACTATTTTTATAAAAGACATAAGAGTTTTCGAAACCTCTTTATTTCTGAATAGACGATCTTCACATTAACGCAGTAGAATCGAATTTTAGACACTCCAAGACCCGACATCGCAACATTTGACGTTATTTCTTACTGTGAGGACGGAACAGATTTCCGACGTCAAAGTGAAAAATAACGTCAAAAGTTGTCATGTCGGGTCTTGGAGTGTCTAAAATTCATGTCTAGCGGTAATGTGAAAACGGTCTATTAGCTTGAAATATAGTGTTGTTTCGGATCGCTTATGTATTATATATAGTTTCTACCCCTTGTTTGATATCAAACATCTCAACATATTTCAAAGCTGGGTTATTTTACGTTTAAAGATGTAATATGGTCGGGTTTCTTTTTGTGATTTTTTTTTTTCAAAAGATGGTATAAAAATGTAATTTTATTTTCCAGGTACATCATTGGCGACAAACCCCACAACATCAGACAGGAATTGGGTAACAGTCGTGAAAACATGACGTCACAAATAATAATAAAATCTGAATAAAGTATTTGTTGCTGAATTAATTATCCTTAAAATTTTGTTTTTGCCTTTGCAAGGTATACAATTACGCAAAGAATCAACACATCGCAGAAAAATGAGGATAAGGATTTTTTTAAGGAATTTATAATTTTATTTGATATGAGCAACACGTGTTATATTTCATTCAAAAGCAAGTTCGATTTTAGGGCAGTAAAAGATTCACTTTATAGAATTATTCGATTAACCTAGATATAAACTGAATGAAATATAAATAAATAATTCTTCAATTGGGGCCGATGCCGATTGATTCATTTGACAGTGAATTATGAATTTGAAGCTATCGTATCAATGAAACGTTGACATTGCCTTCAGGAAATGATAAGGGTGAATGTAAAGTATGTATCTCTATTCATATCTAGATTATCAATATTGAAATATATGTTCTAGCGTAATTATTTAGTGCACCATATGCTCAATTCAACAAATTATGTGCCATAAGTGATGCTGGAGGCCGACAGAGAGGAAATCTAAATTGTGAATTCATGAAAAGCTAAATCGTATGTCACAGCTTCAGTCGAGGACAGAGTTGGTTAAAGAATAGAACAAACATCGGGATTTTAAGCGAAATACTTTAGATCAGAATTGACCTGTCCAAACAAGAATTATTTAAACAAAAAAGATAATAGCAACATCATCATAGTCTAAAACACCATTCTGCACTGTTATTAAAGTGATGTTAGCTAGAATACAATAAATGAAAGTCAAACACAAACCCCAGGATAAAAAAGATAATAAACAATATAAACAATGGAACATACTTTCACGAGGACAAACAGATGGAGACGACAACATCAAACCATAGAAGCACGAAGGATAATACTGTCGAGTTCATTCTTAAACTGAAAAATAATATTCATATGTGGCATAACTCAAAAGCAAACATCAAAGTGTCAAAAATAAATTCAAATAAACAATAGAATGTTGTCGTAGTATGGCCATGGAATCGAAACTTTCTGACAAGAAAACTTGTGCTATATATATTCATCATCATCATTCAAATAATTTTTGCAGTGAATGAAGTAGCTCACAAATATATCCCTGGTTGAGTAATTTCTCTATAAGCTGATTTTTTGTCAGAACAAATAATTGTGTAATTAGAGCATATTCTGACTAAGAAAGGAGGGGGGATCTCCAACAAGACTCTGTCACAGCACTAACAGCAACACACCAAAACACCCCAAGCGAAAACACAGAGAAGACACACAGACCAACAGACACAAAAGGGACAAGGAACAGCAAACAAAGACATCAAACATCCAACACAAAAGACAACACATAAACCAACGAGACCCATGGGCAATCGGTGCCGACTTAGGACGGCTATCTACTTCGTTAGTAGCAGATGGTGTAGGTTACCCGGATTAGGTGCGCACAACCCTCCCTACCTAAGTATAGCAATTGTCATATGAATACACCATAGGCAGGAGACGAAGGAATGTTACTACCGAGAAAAGGGAAATTTGTAATTTTGAAGTCAAGGTTGCTACGATTGTCATATTGATGTGAAAGTGTCAAAGAATAACATGATATAAAAATATGTAGTGAAGCTATTGGATTCAATTGACTCCTTCGCCTCTAACAGCTAACAAGAGAGGAAAAGCGGACAAGGAATTTCAAATTTGAGTTGAAAACTGGTAGAACAACATTAAAGTACCGTTTAAAGAACGGTTTTTATCAACATCTGCTGCGCTTTATTTAATTGACAACGCCTCTAATATTCGGGAAAATAGGTTGACGTTTCTATTTTAATTTCAAAACATGTGACACAATTTACCGAAGGGGGGAGATGATAAATTTGTCATTTAAGAGATTAGTTATGTTATTATATTGAATTATATTTACATATCAATTTCATGAATGATTTTTGGAAACATTATTAGCGACAGGATATTTCTGTCATTGGTGAAACAGACTTTTTATCCAGAGAACATTTATTTATATATAATGTTAACCACCCAGTTGAACAATACTAGTCCTCAACCTATAAGAAAGCCATGCACATGTAAGTATGCTTGTAAGTAATAATGACTGAATGACTGACTGAAACGTTTTACCTACGTTCAATGGTCTTTTTATTGCAGAATTTAACATCTAGATCATCGTTCAGAATTATTGATAACCTGGCTTTTGTTTATAACTTTAATTCGTCATGGACTTTCACTCACCACTTTGAGTGAGATTCTAATTATAGTGTTATCATCAAGCAGAGGATGATGACTACCCGACCCATGTTGACTTATTTCTATTCCCCATGTTAGTTCTTTCGTAGATTATATATGAAGATAGAAATGTAACGCTCTAGTATAAGAATGTTTTCACAAATGAATCAAGAAATGATACTCTCGATAATTGTATAACTACCATATCCTGTCCTCTCTGCATTGCACTACCTCAGAGAAGCAAATATGTTAGTATAATACGTCTTTCGGTATTTTCACAGTCTTTGGTCATATTTCATTTTTACGATTGAGGATCACTGACGAGGGTTAAGGTCCCGAAACGTAGATTTCTGTTGCAATCTTATCTATTCTCAAATGATGCTATCAATTTGAACACGTACAATGTATATAGAAAGGACAGTTAAAGAAGCGTTTGTCCTTCACAGATAGTGCGGTTCGTACTTCTGAAATTTAAATCGGTATCTGAATTGTTTATGTAGTTTTGAAATATTTAAACAAAAAAAAATGTTTGAGTTGTTCTTATCATTTCTTAATGAAATATTTTCTTATAAAATTTTGTAAGAGCAGATTCCACAAGAAATTATAATGTTAAGTTACTCTAGGCAAGTTCGATCAATTTCGGTTGGTCAAACACATTTGAAAATTTTCAAACGCATTTGTTTCAAATTCTAAAACCTGGGTCCTGTAGCTTCATATCCCAGCCATCTTGCTACGTCTCTCGGTATATTTAGGACATAATTTTCACAGCTTTTGGCCATATTACATTGTTTAGATTAAGGATCACTAACGAGGGTTAAATACCCGAAACGTGCACGTTTAGTCCATGCTGTACATTAATCTGCTCTAAAATGATGCTAATGAATTTGAAAAGGTTAAACATTTGAGGTTAATGATATTGCATTTTTTAATTATAGCGTACATCCAATTTCTTCATCGATTTTATTTACGATGGCGCTGCTTACAAATTATTTTGCTATTTCGGAAACATGTCATTTCATAAAAAAATATCATCGAAATAAAAGGAGGTTATCGTCTTCGCACCATCCCTCCAATGTTATTGTGGTCATACATTTCATTTAACTTTGCTGCTGAATCGACCCTTCACAAAATATGGAGACGCGCACTTTCTGCAAAGTAAATGCGCAAATTTAAATTCTAAAAATTAAACCAGAGGACGATACTGAAATACATTTAGCTGTGACAGAAAATTACTTCGGCATTCAATAAGTACCACTGATAAGGATTTACTATCCGGAACACGTGTCTGGCGCATAAAAATTGGTTATAATTTTCTACAGGAAGGTTTAGAGTCGGAACACTTCTGTATTATATATGTAGATATATATGATTAATTGGTATTTGAATATCTTTAATCTGTACTAATAAGCACGGCGCCGCTTTTAAAACGCCATTTACAATGCATTCCGTACACTTACACTGGACTCTGGAGGTTTTTTTTAATTAAGTTGTCCTCAGTGTTTGTATGAAGATAAGTTATTGTCTCTGTCTGTTTGTCCTCAGTGTTTGTATGAAAATGTGTTATTGTCTGTCTGTTTGTCCTCAGTGTTTGTATGAAGTTGTGTTATTGTCTGTCTGTTTGTCCTCAGTGTTTGTATGAAGCTGTGTTATTGTCTCTGTCTGTTTGTCCTATTTTCTCTCTCGTGAGGAAGTTCTGTCGTATATATATGTTTTTTTTTCAGTTTTATGTTTGAGTTTCATTTCCTGATGTTTGTCGTAGCTATAAAGGTGACCACGAAAGTAGTAATAAACAATATTTGAGTAAGCTACGTTGTATTGCTCACTGTCATTTTCCTTATGTCTTATCTAATGACATAGAACTAAACTAAACAAGATATTCGTGGACATCTATTTCTGAGAATCTCATGTAGAAGGAACGGTTGCTTTCGAACGCTTATCTATTCTTATTCTAATGTTAAATTTTTGAAAATATTCCATTTACTGAAAAGTCTTTAGAAATTTAAAATTTATTGATTATTACTCACCTAAGCCAAATTCATCATTTTGTATCAAAAGAAGAATTTCGTTTCTTTCAGGTTTGCGAAAAGCTTGTTTGCATTAATTCTGTTGTTAAGTTGCAGCTCTCAAGTTCAGTCAGGTAAAGTATTTTTAAAAAATGCCATGAGAAATTATTCATAAAATATTTCTTTACATTCTTTTCCAATTAAAACTTTCATTTCTGAATAAAAGAAACTATAACTCGAGTCAGTTTGTTGTACTTTATATTTTTATTTTACAATAGATTCATTTACTTTCCATGGTCATTTTCAAGAAACGACGATTCTGATTAGCTGAGAAATTTTGTTGATACATCGATCAACACAACTTTTTACGGAAGTCTATTTATAGCACTATTTTAAGAACCGGGGGTTCCCTCAAACACGAATGAACTCGTTGCTGAAAATACAATTTGTTGATGTTTGTTTATCATTTCAAGGGTACTATTTCTTTTCTACTTACTCAATAATTAACAGTGCATGTTGAATTTGCTCAAACTGGTCCTTATTCCAAAGATATAGAGGGACGATCGTTCGCTGTTTAAATCATGGCGGCTGCCATAACTTGTTTTGGCAGACGTATCACTGCGAAACCTTCCGACTTACGACATATAGTGCGGTGATTGATTGTTTTAAGACTCAAGAAAACAGTCTGTTTTCCATAATTAAATGATAAGAAATGAATCTTATATTTTTTCTGTTGATGCAGGTATCACCCGAATAATTGGACATAAAACTTTTGCGTCAACGCGCTTCGCGCATTGATGCAGTTTTCTGTCCATTTTTTCGGGTGATACCTGCATCAACAGAAAAAATATAAGATTCATTTCTTAAATCATATGTCTTTTTAAATCGTGATATCGTAACGACAGTGCCAGTGCAAAAATATCTCACCTCGAACACTTTCATATCTTGGTCTATCTCAGACCTAGCAAAATAGAACTCTATTAGTCTGAACTCATATTACGGTATTTTGGCCGCCCTAAATAAATTCTACGTTTAACGTCCAGGTTCAATCTTCAAACCTACGAGGGAGGGAGGAAAATAAAAAACAAACGAAATTTTCAAACAAAGCCTTGCTTCAATAGAAATCAAAAATAAGATATTAAATTGATTGAAAATTATGTTGTGACCTTTTTCACGAAATGACATGAAAACCCATAAGCAATATATAAAGATAATTAATATGCAGAATAAGGCTCAGACAGACAAAAACTTGCCCATTCTATTGTAAGCATAATGTTTGTAATTGAATCGTGACAGTGTCAAGAGTTGCCATAAAATGATCATATGAAATAAAATGATCATAGGACATCAGCTTGCATAAGGGGTATTATTGGGGATATCAAAGGAGGGAACAGAAACCAGGACTTAAAAATCCTTGCAAGTTTGATTATGAAGCTCCCGGGTGGCCGCTATGTCCTTTCAGAGATGTCGAAATCTGTCAGACATTTTAGTAATTTTGTCAGTTGGAACAATGAAAAGAAATGCAAACTTTTGTCAGTCCGTACGAATATTTGTCAGACATTTCCGAGGCTTTTTACAGGATTGACACTTTTCAACATCTCTGGTCCTTAGCAGAACATTATCTCTACTGTTGACAGGTAGATGCCAAGAAGCAAGACTTAGATTCTGAAATGTGTTTGTGACACTTGCAAAATTTACAGGTACAAGTACCATTAAACATCATGCATGATCATGAAAATATCACTTCTCTTTGATTTCCATGCAATTAATCTTGTATCAGGATATCATGCAACCTTCTGTACACTATATTATACTAAACCTCGCTGTTTTTAAAGACTAATGTTCGTTTGTGAAGGCTCAAACGTCTCAGATAGACAAGAAAGATGCTTGAACTCCCCTGAATTTTCTTTATGGAAACCAGAAAGTGAATGTAACATAAAGAATTGTGACGGTTGCGAAAATCCGGATCGCACAAGTCGGGATTTTCAAAATGGTTTGTTTGTTTTTTTTATTTTGGGAAATTGTCCAAAACCTACGCGCGAGGTGGACGTTAAACATAGAATTTATTTAGGATGGCCTTTGATTTGTTTGCATTATGGTGCAACTATTTTATATACAATTGTTTTGTGACGCAACAATGAAATACATCGGGAAAATATATCACCTCGATATTTAGAGCTCTAAAACAGATGTTGGCTGAATATCTATTGTTCAGCCGGAACGCCAGTCGGCACTTGTCTTTGAAGTTTAAAAACGAAGTCACGTGACAAATGTTTTGAATATGACGACATTGTACCACGTCATCAAAAACGCGTCATACTGACTGTGCTGCATGTGTAAACAAGAATGGCACAGGTAATTTTGGTGGCAATAGAGATATCGTTTCAAGTCATAACACTTAATCAGGTAAATTTTGTGGCATTTTGAAATAAATCGGGTGTTGTCAAGGGCAGTTTTTCGCCAACTATCTGTTTACCTGCATTTTATTGTTTATTTTCTTTTAAAATCCTGGCTGGGAATGATTGGGAACGATCTGGATGTAAACTTTATATATCATCGAAGTCACCAAAACCAAAAATAGTATGCCGATCGTTGCCTTAAGGGGTTTGTGTCACCTTTCAAACTTCGATATGCTGTTCGGGCGTCCATCTTCCATGTCAACGTATGGAAACTCGTTTGTAAACAGAGAGTACACGGGTACACATGTACCCAAGTCGGTGCTGCGAAGTGGTTAGATTTGCCAAAATGAAACAGGGCATTGGCACAAAACCATCTACAAGGTATCAAACCATTAAACAAATGTTTAAAATTTCATTGCCACTTGAATTTGGTGTATTCTGAGTTCGTAATGATGAATTTTAATTAAAATCTGGTCCTCGTTATAGCGTTTTTATTCCTATTTTTAGAGTACTTACTGACTAAAATTCTATATAGGTATCATAATTGGGATTCTGTTGAAAAGATTATCATTGAATTTTGACCAGAGGTGCAAAGGGGAGCATTTGTGTCAGCTTTTAAAACCAACGATGTATGCACAATTTTCGTTTGATCTTTAGCAGGGCTGAAAAATATTAAAAATCCCTTTCAGAGGAATTTCAGTTATATGTAGTGAATTATACCTGAGTATTATTTGTTTTATAATGATATTTAAAATTTGAGATAAACAATTAAGGTCGTTTAGCCCAATTTATTCTTATTCCGCTACTTTGTATGTCAAGAGTTATCCGCCCCTTTTAGAAACAATGCTTCCAACCGTCAAAATAGGGATTGGCGTTCCGGCTGTGTTTCTGCCGATAGACTGTGATGCTGACGCAATAGTTGAAGATTGTACTTACGGATTAAGTCTACTAACTCATATCGCTGAGAAACACATGTATGGATACACTGGTACTTGTGGATTAGGTGATGTTTGTAGGTAGGTTGCTTTTAAAAATAGTTTGCAATATTGTAAAGATGTCATCTTTGTGAAAATAATTCTAACAAATATTGCATTAATACTATACAGTGATAAACAATTAATCGGCTTGATACAATTATATATGAATATATGGTGGTTAAAAAATATTTGACAAGCCCGTACCTTGGAGGAATGTATTCCTGGTAGCCACATCATACCCTTTCCCATAGGAAATCCTTGTTCTTCGCAAATTATATTTCCTTCTTCGGTTATCATCGCGTTACTAGTATGGCGTTTTCAAGATCTGGGCCCGGCACCATAGAATACAAATTGACTTAAGTCCCTCAAAATACAATATATGATAAATCAGTGACAATTTGAAATAGTGATTTCTTCCATTCTATGCAACTAAGAAAACAGATAAAATTTTTTCAATAATTTCTAGTCATTACTAATTTATGATAACGAGACAAAAGAATATTGAAATTTTGACTTAAGTCAAGTCTTTAGAATGGTCAATCGATTTCTTTCGAATAATCAAAAAGATGTAATTGTTATTTTATTGTAAAATTGAAGTGTTCCAACTTGTTACCTTCTTAAACATTATTTCCACCAAATCTTATTGCACCAGACACGTGTTTAAATCCTCCTCAGTAATACTGCACCAGACACGTGTTTAAATCCTCAGTAATACTTCACCAGACACGTGTTTAAATCCTCCTCAGTAATACTGCACCAGACACGTGTTTAAATCCTCCTCAGTAATACTGCACCAGACACGTGTTTAAATCCTCCTCAGTAATACTGCACCAGACACGTGTTTAAATCCTCCTCAGTAATACTGCACCAGACACGTGTTTAAATCCTCCTCAGTAATACTGCACCAGACACGTGTTTAAATCCTCCTCAGTAATACTGCACCAGACACGTGTTTAAATCCTCCTCAGTAATACTGCACCAGACACGTGTTTAAATCCTCCTCAGTAATACTTCACCAGACACGTGTTTAAATCCTCCTCAGTAATACTTCAAGCAAAATAAATCTTTAGACAGAGCTATATTTATTTTACAAGCGCCCTCTGGTTTGATTTTTTTAACCTTGAACCGGCTCTAAATTTAATATAGGGTCAAATCAATAACATAGTTGAGGGGGTGGACAGGGTCAAAGGGAGGGGGGAGAAAGGGGGGCGGGAGGGAGAGGAAGGGGTGGGATGGGAGGAAAGGGGGTGGGAGGAGGGAGAGAGGGGCAGGAGGGGGAGAAAGAGATATGATTGGGAGGGTAACAGTAACAAAAAAATTAGGAAATTACTTTAAATATAAATAATCTTGCTCTTATGCGTTCATGTACATAATCTCAATTTGAAAATTATACCACGAAATACATCTTTATATACTTTAAAAATTTTCCGGCTCAGTGGTACCCCCCTGTCCGCCCCCATAGTTATGGAGGAATGATGCTAATTTCGAAGTTTTCAAGATAGCAAAGGTATACCAGGGATGTAGTAACAATCGTAGTACAGGAGTCAAAGATCAAGTGTATTGTGGCATAAATGTATAAGTCTCCATTAACAAGGCAATCGTGAACCCCGAATGGAGGCAGGTGCCTGGGATGAGTGAGCATCCACTGATTGCATGCAATACCCGCTGCTAATGCCAAATAGAAACGTATCAAATCCGGTATTCTAATGCACTCCGTTTGCAATGCGCTTTCTGATTGGCTGAGCGATTAAAAAACTGCAAGGCGATTCACGTTTCACTGCAGTTTTTGCTATGACGTCATGCGTTGCTATAACGACGTCATTAAAAGCAGAAGTTTTTAGCTTCTTACTGACCAAAGCATTAGAATAGGGTTACCATACTGATGTTTTACAAAAACTGACAGGGTATCGGCGAATCCCCTGTCAGAAATTGAGTTTAACCGCGAGGCGTTAGCCGAGCGGTAAAACGGATATTTCTGACAGGGGATTCGCCGATACCCTGTCAGTTTTTGTAAAACACACGCATGGTAACCGGTCCCTAAATGTCCAAATAGGTAAATGACAGTAAATAAGAAAAGTTGTACTAAAAATGCCCTTAATAATCCTTGATAGGCAAACATCGAAATGTGCAATAAATAATTTGTATTTGTAATAAGCACGGATTATCGCAGTGGTAGCGCACTCGCTTCTCACCTCTAAGGTCCCGGGTTCGAATCCCTGATTCGGCAAAGGGGTCTTATGTGGGAGAGTACGAGGGTTGTCCCAGAAAAACGTAGACATTGCTCGCAATTCCTTTATTTGGAGTTAAATTTAAATAATATTTTCCAAAATGTGAATTTAATTATCTGGGAAGTATCAAATGTTAACAGAGTTGAAATCTGCCGTTGATACTAAAAATTAATCGAATTATCAGAAGAGCGGTTGGACCGCACCGGCGCAGAACGAAATTTTCAAGTGCCGAAAAAATAATCGATATCAAAACTAGTTGAATACTTATCATTGCATGCATAAATAGTATAAACATCTAATCGACACAAAGTACTGAATTTTACGGGTACAACCATGATATATTATCTTCATTGGAGCAATAAATAATTAAATCATGAAGCAGTTCATAATGCAAGATCCTCATCAATCATTCAAAAAACGGCGACGTCAACTGTATTAGCGGAGCAGAAAACGGTACTGAAATATTGCATTGATCGTGGATTGAAAGTAAGAAATGAAAACATCAGAAACGTATGAAAATGTTTGTAGAGCGTTTGTACATAAGTGGTACAAGAAATTTTCCGACGAATGGACAGACAAAACTAAACAAGGACCCAAGAAGAGGGGCAATGGCCAGACAGTGAATTCTAAATTTGGTCAGAAACGTCATTGTTGAAGACCGGCGTTGAACAGTAAAAGAAATAATAGAGAAGATCCAGATAAGTAAATTTACCGTGCCGAGAATCCTGTCAAGTGAGGGAAATATGTTCGATGGGTACCAAGTCTGTTTTCAGTATATAATATGAATTTAATATGAGTTGCTGATTTAGACATATTGTTAACCGCAGTCGCCGGAATCCGTGACGTTATTTATCATGCGCCGGTGGACATCACCCTTTGTGTTTATTTCTTCAATAAAAAATTTACTATTTAAGATTAATTATTGATTTTACGTGTACAGAAGCCAATTTGTATGCCAAATGTATCAATACAAGGTTTATAGAAATACAACACTCTACTAATTTCTTGTTAACGATGTCTACGATTTTCTGGGACAACCCTCGTATGTTGGTCGCCCACCCAGTCCTAGGAGGTTTTTCTCCGGTTTCCTCTGCACCAAGGACCCCTAACGCCAACGTGAGACATTAATACAAGTTTGTAACTAGTTTGTTAAACGTTGTAAATGTCCAAATTCAAATTATTTGTAGCGACCATAAAACTTCCCCAGTGACACCTTAAGCCGTTCCCCTAAATAACCTTACACGAACATCTAACTGGCAAACCTCTTTGCCCTCAACGTCAAGTTTTCGCAAAGTAACTTATAATGTCAAATTGATAAGGGCCAAACATAGCTTCTTTCGGGCAACAGAGCTGAAAAGAAAGCAATGGGTATACTAATAACGGGTCACATATATTGCTCCTTTGCATTTCAAATTGTTTTGTGCGTACGTGTCTTCAAGAGAACCTTCCCATCATTGTTAAAATCATAGTTAAAATAATGAATGTGTATTCTTACGTATTTTTATGCTGAAATTTTATTGATACATTCATATTGAAAGAATTTGTATTACAAGTCAGTACCTGCTCACTTCCTTGATACAGCTTTATTTGGTTTTATTGTAGACTCCAACATGAGGCCAAACGATGCCTATCAACATTTCGAGAATGCACTCAGAACAAACTTTACATATCTTTCTACAGTTTGCTTGAAACAATTGAAGCTATGATCGGGAAGACCGCATGCAAAAAAGTAATATATTAAATCATCATAAAATAAAAACCAAAACAAATGATCATCAAACAGACAACACCTCCATTGAAACACAAAGGATAAAACATAATTAGCCATGAAAAGGAAGGAGATTAGTAGGTTCTGTCACGATATACTGAGTGAGACATAAAAATTTACACAAATATCGTCTTTTCCCGAGTGGAGCGTAGCGGAACGAGGGAAAAGATGAAAAATTTCCGTCACGAGTGTATATTTTTATGTCTCACTCAGTAGAAAGTGATGTAATCTATTTCTTCTTCATTTCTAAGTAGCTGCGATCTTGTCGTTAGTCCTTGACAACGGTTTCTACGCATTGTCGAGACAAAATGCTAACCGGTAGAGAACCGTGATGGACTAGATAACGATCGTGCGTTTCTTACTGATAAATGGAATTTCACAATAGTTTGTCCCGCGTCTGCAAAATCACATGATAGCCATCTGACATCAAACTCAAGCTTCGTCAACTTTCATTGCCTTTTACCTGAAGTACTTTAAAAAGCCGCACGCGTCTTTAGTACGGCATCTCCGATTGGTCGTTTGGAACAGCTGATTGGTATATGACGTTTAATGATTGGATGATGTAGCCTTTGAGATAACTTATGTGTCTCACATAGGCTGTCTCACAGGGTACGAGCAAAAGTGAAGAAGAATAATTGATGATCAATCATAATAGACTTGTTCATATGTATGACCAATACATGTACTGTCCATAAACTTCGAGATCGTATAACTTACTTGTATATGAAACTAGGAATTTTTTTTTTTTATCCCTATTCGATTTCCACTACCTTTTACTCGTCTAAGTAATCGTAATATATCTATACGAAAAGCACGGAACATGCTAAAACTCTTTGATGTAAGTCATATTTTACTTTTTTAGCTATGTGAAGGTTATGGAGCACTCCAGTCTAATCTGACTTGTCGGGCGGTGAAGAAATCCGAGTATCCCAGCGAAACAGGCAATGGTGACTCTATTTTCATTTTTTCCTTAAAAAAAACTCACATTACGATGACTGTAAACGGACATGTGGAAAAATTATTAAATCGTTGCCACAGTTAAGCTAAATCGTGGCCATAGTTTACTAAATCTTGCGCACAGTTTATTAATTTGTTCCCACAGTTTAAGCTAAACTGTGCCAATGATTTTGCTACACGGTGTTTCCGAGTCTCCGAAGATGAAATTGTACAAATGATTTAGCAAACAATGGGAACGATTAAGCATGAATTAGGGAACAATTTAATTGCCCACGATTTAGTTAAACTTTGGGAACGAAACATTTAGCTAAATCTGTCGTAAACTGAGGGGACGATATTAAATAGAATTACAGAAGTACCCATCAGTCATTCAGTCTCATAGTCGAGAAGGCATTCCACAGGAACGGTTGCCAACCCCGAAATGATCAAAATTCCGAAGTGAGACCAGGTGCCCAGCTAGGAGAGTCAGCGTCTCAGAAATACTGTGCGCACGATTTAGTAAACTGTGGCCACGATTGATATTTTTGCCCACATCTTCGTTTATAGCCATCGTATTAATGAAATCAAAACTGTACGCCTTAAGAGCAATATCCGAAGAAGATTATAACAAGTGGCGGAATTAGAGGGCCTCCTTTTTCACCATTAAAAATTTATTCCTATTTATGAAAGTTTGCATTTGGGATTTTTGGCCTAGCGTCAATAATCGTTTGTAGCTCCTGAATTCCAAGAACCGCCACTGATTGCAAGGAGACGCTGTCTTATAAAAGATAATGAACATTAAATACTTGATATAGCGTCTGTAATACCAGAAGATCTCATAGAAACCACCTACAGCAAAGAGTAAATTTTAATTCAATCCTTATACCTTAAAACTAGTTGTCAAATATCATTTAACAGAATGTGACTCGGACAAAATGGTGAGAAGCTGTACTTGGCGAATGGAGGACATGGCAAACTTATTCAAACCAGGCAAAACGAGGTACCCGAACATGTGTAAACTTCAAATGGTCTGCAAGTAAGTTCAGCATTAACTGATTTTTTTAATTTTCTAGAGTAACTTTTTAAAAATGTTTCAATAAATTCTGTATTTAACCATTTCCTCAAGCATGTCTCATGTTTTGAAAGAAGGCTTATCAATGGCACTTAGTCCAAACCTCTTTAGAGAAGACAGGGCCCCGACCACCTGTCCTCTCTGAATGTCAGTCGGACCTCCTCGGGTGATTACATACATGAGCTCGCTACAGCCGGCAGAGCACGTACTGTATTACGCATGCCCTCTTTTTATATCCATTTACATATTCATCTGTGTTTCTGGGGCCTCTACGTTTCACGGTCTTGTTTGTTTGATGTCATCTTACAGTGAGGAGGTTGTTTAACACCACAATTGTACGTTCTTCGAGACCTCTGGGTAATTGGAGAAGTGAGAGGGTTTTGCGCACGTAATCCAGGATAACAACACCATTTGCTACTTGCATGACAAATGGCCGTCCAAAGTCGGCACCGGTTGCCCATTGGTCTCGTCGGTTTATGTGTAGTCTTTAGTGTTTGATGTTTACATGTCGTGTGTCTCTTTTCCGTCTCGTGCTGTACTCGTCTTTTGTGTTTTTGCATCGGGTGTTTTGGTGTTTTGCTGTTGATGCTGCAACGGGGTCTTGTTGGAGATCTCCTCCCTTCTTTTAGTTTTTTTATTAAGAGGCATAAAGAAACACATTGATTTACATGTATACATCTTATACTTTTTACTTGATTATTATGAAATTATCTTTAAGGAAACGCTATGACAATAGGGTCCTATAGTATCATATCCTTTTCGTTCTACTTCGTCTTTCGTTATTTTTGGACATAACTTTCACAGTCTTAATTTGGCCGTATTTCATTGTTTGGATTGAGGATAACTGACGAGGGTTAAGTACTCGAAACGTGCATGTCTGGTCCATGCTGCAAATTTATCTGTTCTTGAACGATACTATGAATTTGAAGACGTGTAACATTCTTACAATATGCCAAGATGTCTACGCAATGCCGATTCTCAGGGTATATTTCACAGACTACGGACAATATTTCTAAATCAATTATATAAAAATTTGTCGCCGCTGAAAATTAAAAACAGGATATCGAACAACCCGAATAAATCATTTTTATGAGATGTACCTGGTCCTCGAAATGTGTTTTTTTATACAATTTGCTGATTCTTGGCTAGGAATTATTTCAAAATACTCAAACACATTTTGTAACAGAAACATGTACCTTCGGATAACCATATGGATATTGATATTGGTCACATTTACATACATGCATTGTAGGCTGAGACGAAAGTCGATATTTTGTTTTCGGACAGAATTCGGTTCCACATGTAAAGGAAACATAATATATGAATCCTTCATCGGTCTTTTGACTGCCATAGAGATGTTTGTCGGAGACGATTGCTACAAAAAAGGAAAGGTAAATGCAACTTTTTTTGTGAAAAAAAATCTTTGTATCGTTTATCTAGGTAAAGTTGCGCATTGTCTGATTGATACGATGTTTCAGAAATACATTTCTTGTGAATTTATATTTAAATCGTTGAAAGATATATGCATTGAATATTAGATATATATTAAAATATTATTGATATGCTACAATGACATTTTCTTTATTATCAGCATTCCATATCATTTTTCTAGTAGCAAATTCTTCAGAATATATCTAGATATTTATAACAAACACCCCCCCCCCCCAAATAGATTCTGATTCCGTATCTATTTTTCATTAACGTTTTGTTTTATTTATTGATCAAACCATTCAATATCATTTTTAGATTTGATGGACATCAATGATTTTTTTTCCAGACTTGTGGATCATATGATCTTGAGAGAATCAAGAAGTGCAAAGAGGAAGAAGAGGACGAACATCTGTGATATTAAAAATAACGATGTTATACTATTAAATTGGTATCTGTAATTTTGACTTTTGTCATTATATATGTAATTCCATCATTGTCAACACGTATCTTACATGACCTGTCAGTACTAAAGTTAAGAGAAACAGGAATAAAAATGTTCTAGAGCAACAAACAAGACACACCAGAAGGGAATAAGTAAATAATCTCCAACCAGCCTACACAAGCATAAAAAAGAAAAATAAAGTGGATATAAAACAAACGTACCAATACACCGTTCCACTTTGATCAAATCATAAACATGTAGTGACCTGTATAATGCCTTGTCCTTCCTCTTGGACAACATTTATGTAAGATTTTGTGAGAATCTCTACAAGCAACAGGTTGTAGAGATCCCAATGGATACTAATTGTGCGCCTCTTGTTGTAGATTTATTCTTAAACACGTATGAAAAAGAATTTATACAAAATCGTCAAAAGCAAAGAAAACATGATGGTTTGAAATGCTTCATTGGTACCTGGATGATATTCTTACTATCGAAATTCCTGTTTTTTTTGAAAATTATAAAATTTATCCACAAGAATTAACTCTATACAAGGCAAACTTTACAAACACAGAACCTCCATTTTTGAAGTCAAAGAAACCACAGAGACAAATAATTCAGTATCCTATCTGGACATAATGTTGTCCTACGACACTGATGGTCACTTGAACGCCTCACTCTATGTCAAATGTGACGACTTCAATGTCAACATCACACACTTTTTTTTCTGAGTAGCAACATCCCTTCATCGCCTCCTTTTCATATCTCAGTTGATACGCTATGCCAGAGCAAGTACCAAATATACCGATTTTGTTCTGAGAGATAGGCGCCTTTCAAATAAGCTTCTCGGTCAGGGATGCGTTTGTGGTCGACTTACCTCGTCACTGAGGAAGTTCTATGATTGATATGGGGAACTCGTCATACATTATGATGTCCCACTCTCCAGAATGGTGAACGATATTCTGTCTTAGACCCTTTGAACCATCCAACCACCGAATATACTTGTATCTTCCGAAATGGAAGTAACCGGATGTGACTATTCTACCGAATTGAGGTGACGGGTGTTGCATGTAAGCAGGAGATGCTGACTTTTCCTTGGCACCTGGTCTCACTCCCATATTGGGAGTTCGCTTCTTTTCAAATGGTGAAGGTTTTTCTTTGTTTGCTTCGGATCTTGTTTTATCCTGGTTTTGTATGCTAGGGGTTCGTCGATGCTCAATTTGGTGCTCTATTGTGAGTGCTGTTGAGATTATCGTCAGGATCTTCTTTAACTCATTTGTGTCACACTTATGTCCTTTGCCGTGTGGAGCTCGTATAAAAGTTCCCCGCGAGGGGTTTGACAGTAAGTGTTTTGAATGTCTTTCCCTGACTTGGTCGCCATAGCACTTTCTCTATAGACATAATCTCAGACAGTGCATGCGTTTTAGATATTGTTTTCATTTTCATGCATGGACATCGACGGCGGGTTAGGCTAGTCAAACAGGGGATGCTTACTCCTCACGGGCACTTGATCCCACCTCTGGCTTGCTAGGGGTCTGTCGATGAACAATTTGGTGCTCTATTGTGAGTGCTGTTAATATTGTTGGCAGGATCTTAAGTCATTTGTGTCACACTTATGCCCTTTGCCGTGTGGAGCTCGTAAAAAAGTTCCCCGCGAGGGGATTGACAGTAAGTGTTTTGAATGTCTCTCCCAAATGAACTTGTTGGTTTATGTGTTGTCTTTTGTGTTTCGTGTTTTATGGTGTGAGTTGGTGTTCCTTGTCCCTTTTGTGTCTCTTTCTGTGAGTGTCTACTCTGTATTTTACATTTCGTGTTTTGGGTTTAATTGCTGTGGGTGCTGCAACCGATTCGAGTGTTGTTGGAGATCACCTCCTTTCCTCTACGATGCTCGGCATAAGGCTTGGTTACGAGCCGAGGTAGGGCAACAAAAGTATACATGGCGACACCGGCGAACGTTTTGCAAAATTTATGTTGAATTCGAGTCTGTGTCTTCAACGCATTTGAAAATTTCTGTTACAAAATTTCTTGAAATTTCTAAAACGTGGGTCCTGTAGCATCATATCCCAACCATTCTGCTACGTCTTTCGGTACATTTTGGACTTAATAATTTTCACACTTTTTGGCCATATTACATTGTTTAGAATGAGGATCACTGACGAGGGTTAAGTACCCGAAACGTGAATGTCTGGTCCATGCTGCAAATTTATCTGGTTTTAAATGATGCTATCGAATTTGAAGACGTTTAACATTGATAGTTTAACGAGAAAATATAGGAGCATGGTATAAATTATTTCAAACAACGATTATGTTATACACTTTCAGTCAACATTTCATTTACCGAAATAGAAATTATTCCCATCTCTAAGGAAGATCGAACCACGTGCATTGTAGGACTGTACATAAACATGACCCTGGATGTGAAGAAGATACAATCCACAGCCAGTACTGTTCTTGAAATGACGGGTAGGTTTTTATTACTTAAGAACAATTTGTGAAAGACACGGAGCTGGAATTCATCTACTAAAGTTTGCAAACATAATCTATCAAATATGGGAGGATCCAGAAAATAACCTCGATCTCAAGGAGGGGGAGGGGGATCCAACCCGATCAGCGCTATCGGTGTGCACTGTACATCCAATGATTTTCAGTGACGAAGGATAATCTTTAAAAGGACACTCTTATAACATGCATATTTTTAAGACTCGAATAAACACTTGCGTATGTATGACTTAGGTAAGGTAAAATCAAGAGGCTCAAATTGGACTTAAGCTATGCTCAGGTGAGAACTAGAAGGATTGCATACATATAGATAAAGGTTTACTTATCTGAGTACAACTTAAGCCTGGATCACAATACCAAAAATGGCTTGTGATTCAAAAACTTCTCTGTTATTTGATTATTGTTAGATTAAAAAAAACTATTCGAGAAAATATGATCTCTTGAAAATCTGATGACAAACTTAGTACGATCTTACATATGATTGCATAGCATTCCAAGCCGGAATACGTGACAAACGCGAAAAAGGGTTAAAGACCCGAAACGTGCATGTCTGGTCCATGCTGCAAATTGATCAATTCTGTATTGAATTTAAGATGTTTAATATTTGTACCACATGTGGTGATTGTCAATGCTGGTGGACCATGAATCCCCGAGGGCACATGTAGCCAGGTTCGATCAACTTCGTTTGATCGTCTCTTCAGCGCATTCAAAAATGTCTGTCCTCAAAATTTCTTAAAAGTTCTAAAACATGGGTCCTGCCGCATCATATCCCACATCCTGCTACGTCTTTCTGTACATTTCAGGACATAATGGTTTTCACACTCTTTGACCATATTACATTCTTTAGATTGAGGATCACTAACGAGGGTTAAGTACCCGAAACGTGCATGTCTGGTCCATGCTGCAAATTTATATGTTCTTAAATGATGCTATGGTGAACTCGTCATACACTATGATGTCCCACTCTCCAGAATGGTGGATGATATTCTGTCATAGACCATTTGAACCATCCAACCAAAGATTGTACTCTATATCTTCCAAAATGGAAGTTACCTGATGTGATAGTTCTACCGAATTGAAGCAAGCAGGAGATGCTTACTCTTCCTCGGCACCTGGTCTCACTCCCATATCGGGAGTTCGCTTCTTTTCATATGATGGAGGTTTAGTTTGTTTGCTTTTGTTCCTGTTTTATCCTGATTTTGTATGCCTTCGGTTTCTGATTTTCTGAATTATCGATTTTGTGCTATATACAGGGATATGGTCATTATCCATATTTGTCATAATTTGAAGACGTTTAATATCCTCCCAAAGCAAAGACAGGAATCAGAATTTGTTGCACACTGAAAATTGCTTGCAAGTCAATGAAAGCATCCAGTTCTGAGCGATTGAATATACAGTTGTCAGACAATTTCATCTTTAATCCCCTTCGGTGTATATTGCAATTCATAAACTGCAATGATTATGCATTTTGAAAAGAGAATAGATTTAGATAAAATGATTTTTTTTTAAAAAGAGAATATTCGATTTGAGATGCATCGGAAAGACCTGTATTGCTTGAAATGAAAATTGATGACCACAATCGGTAGCGAGCAAGCGATAACTTTTCAAAAGCTGAAGAAAAAAGACACAAAAAACAAATTCATATTATGTAACCCATGTTCACTACAAAAAAGAAGGGGGTATTTCACCAAATATTGAATTCAAGTATCTCTAAAATAAAACATTAAATCTAAATCTATCTTTCTATGAAATGTTTTCATCTAATACACATGAAGTTCAGTAAGAATGTTATCATCGTACAATGAACATACATTGTTTTTTTTTTCAATGTATTTAAACTAATCGAGGTTAAACTCAAAATAATATATTGTACATAAACCTTTAAAGTACCTGTTGTGGAAATAACCATATAAAGACAAAATGGGAATTACCTGTCTACTAAAAATAGTCCCTGTTTAATCAACAAAGGGAATTCGAAAGTAGAATGTAGTACATAGTGCAGATTTCATTCATTAGTTAATTTGACAGTAAAATTTCCAGAATTACTGTTCTTATTCATTTCGAGAAGGAAATTACGGGCAAGTAAGTCATCACTTAATAACATCTGTTCAGTTCGTATTCAATGACGCCATTACCATTTTGAAAATGAAAATCGAAGAGCCCTAGTTATGCTTTCAGAGAATATCATTTTGACAAATACTAGTGTCGCTATCATAATAGGATAAGAGGCAAGTAAAAATATTTTCTTGAATAATACTAACGGAGGGACAATGAAGCAATCAAAGACAACCATTATGGCTACAAATCAGGATTCGGGCACAATTGAAACATAAAATGGCATAGACTTATGTACATCCGGTGTCAACTTTGGACAGTCATCTTGTTTACTTACTGAAAACGGTGTGGTTATCAAGATTACATGCGCTTAACTCTCTTCACTTATCCAAATGCACAAATATATCTGAATATGCATAACAGTGTTGTATAAACAAAAAAGCCTTCCCAAAGTAAGGTAATATCACAAACAAGAGACTTTCGCGAGTAATAGTATACCCAACACACTTCTTACTATTTCATGAGCCCGGGCTTTGCAAATACAGAACTGCATGTGTACAAATAAAACGGAAGTGTTCCAACTCTTTACCTTCTTGAAGAAAATTTCGAACTAATTCTAATGCACCAGACACGTGTTTCGGTAGTAAATCCTCATAAGTGATGCTTCCAGCCAAAGCGATTTTCAGACAGCCAAAAGTCATTTCAGTAGCGCCCTCTGGTTTTATTTTTTCTTTGATTTTCATTTGTGCATCGACTTTGCAGAGAGTGCGCGGCTCCAAATTTCCTGTAGGGTCGAGTTAAAAGTAGAATAGTTAAATAAAATATATGGCCAAAAGCATTTGAGGGATGGTCCTCAGATTAACCTCCTTTAATTTCAATAATCTGTTGGTTGAAATGTCGAGTCTCAGAAAAAAAGCAAAACAATATTTATGATGCCAAACTGAAAAGGGGACAAAACAAAGATTATTTAAGGCGATAGAACTGAGAAGAAGTAATTATTACACTTCAACCATCGAGCCACGGGTAACAGGTTTCACTGCTCCATACTGCGACAGGAAATAAGTGTTTATAATAACAATAAGGAAGTGTCCCAACTCTTTACCTTCTAGAAGAAAATTTCAAACCAATTTTGATGCACCATACACTATTTCGGATAAACTATAAACTTTTTTCTTTTCTGCGTGTATCGGCAATTTTCAAGGTTCTATGTATGCATCTGTACCCTAATAGTTTTGCTAAGCTAATCGTACAAAACTTTATTCTCATATAATTCTCATGTAATTACTTTATTATCCGATAGGACATGAGGAAAGTCATATTAGATTTCAAGAAATAATTGCAGGAGTCTGGTACAATTATGATGAATGTATGGGTGCTAACATCAGTTCAGTATCAAAAGGGAAAAGGTCAACATCATATCATAATATATATTTTCAAAATCATATTCTTTACAGGTATACTTTTGGAAATTAGCGATCACTCCATCTGAACATACCAGAGGAAACGGTACACAGTGAATGGCTGTTGAATCTAGACGGACTTGTCCTATATGTCTGGACGATTTCAGGGATCCAAAACTGTTACATTGTGCTCATACATTCTGCAGCACATGCCTTGTTGGATGCACAGATGATGCTGATGTGGGAATCACTTGTCCTATTTGTCGAATTACAACGTTGTGGAGTAGAGATGGTATCGATGGACTTCTTAATAATTACTTTGTCACAGACACAAGGGATTGCAAAAGAACCATTTGTCAAACATGTGGCTCCGACATCAAAGTTCGTACCTGTATGACTTGCAATGAAGTACTATGTCTAAATTGCAGATCAATGCACCCATGTGTCTGGATCGTTGAGAGGTCAAACAACACAGAGGCTGATGAAGAGTCACACTTGCTATCGCTGAATGTTACTCCAGGTAAATTCAAGACAGTGTTTCGGGCAACTCTTTTGTCGGAACTGTTTATCGAATGTGAAGACAATGTGTCACAAGCAACAAGTATAAGCACTATAATCCCAATAAACGAAAACGAGGCCTGGGTGGTAGCATCAAATGGACCAGATGTGACTAAGTATGACATGTTGGGCAACGTAAAGGAACGTCTTCATCTTGCGGATGGAATTGTAGATGGGGCGCTTTCACAAGACGGCAGACTTTATATAATGTGCTTAAGCTTGAGATCTGTGGTGTTCCTAGATGGTCACAAATGGTACAGATTCGTTACTTTCAGTAAGAAAGCAAATCCTCGAAAATTTTCTTTGTTATCTGATGGGAAAATGGTCATCATTTTTGGTGATTTCTCCGATGGTGACGACAGTAGTGATGAATCGACAGACCACGAAGAATCTAAACCTAATGAGAAGTATAATAACTATTTAGGAACTGAGTGTGAGAATAAAAGTTCGGAAACAGAGAAAGAGTCCGGAACTATATTATTAATCAATCATTTAGGAAATATAACTGGAAAATTTTCCAAGAGTGGACGAGATTTCAGGCCGTGTGGAGTGGCCAGTTGTCCGTCCATGGACTCTATATGTATCTGCGATGCGCACAATGGTATAGTTGACATTATTTTATCTGATGGAACACTTCTTGGAACGTATCGACAGGGAAACGCAATCCCTACATTTGACTTCCTGAGATTCTTATCTTCTCGCAATGTAGTCCCATTTAAACCAGATGGATGTACATCAGACTCTGATGGAAACTTTTACATTGTAGACAGGGAATCGAAACTTATCCACGTGATCTCCCCGACTGCAAATCTACTCGGTGCCGTTACTGCTGATGCCCTTGTCGATTTTGGGGTTCCCCGACCGATAGCTATGGACAAGGGAGGAAAACTGTGGACGGGCAACGATGAAAACGGCATAGTCAGAGTGTTTTCCATCACTCATTTCATCAACGACTTTCATAAATCTCTCCTCGGTTTCTGATAGTTTCTGGTTATATTTTAATAAAGTGAAGAATAAGACTGTTGTGATAAATGTAATAAAGGATTGTATAATAAAATTATTGCATTACGAGGAGGTATTTCAAGATTCCTTATTAGAAATCACTCAAGATGATTCTTACGGATAGAATGAAATGTCAATCAGTAGAAGATTATATGTTATACATAGATATTTCAAGAAAACTGTAGCTAATTTCCTTTTCTTCCATTTTGAAAAATTCATGATTCATGTACTAGATTATAATCATGTGTCAGGGAGAATAGTTTCTTGCAACAGATTAATGATAAGATAAAAATTGAATCATTCACTCACATTCATGCTGATTAGGTTGAAATAGATGATGTTTGGATTTAAAAGAAGGGAGGGGATCTCCAACAAGACTCTGTTGCAGCACCAAAAGCAAAACACCAAAACACCCGATGCGAAAACTGAAAGACGAGCATACTATGAGACGATAAAGAGACATACGACATATAAACATCAAACACAAAAGACTACACATAAACCAACGAGACCAATGGGTAACCGGTACCGACTTTGGACGGTTATTTGCCACACAAGAAGCAAATAGTGTGGTTATCATGGATTACGTGCGCACAACCCTCTCACTTCTCAAATTATCCAGAGGTCTCGAAGAACATACAATTGTGGTGTAAAACAACCTCCTCGCTGTTACATGACCACACACAAACAAAACCGCAAAACGCAGGGGCCCAAGCAACACAGCTAGATGAATATGTAAATGGATATAAAAAGAGGTCATACATAATACAATCCGTGCTCTGCCGACGCGAGATTATGTATGTTGTCACCCGAGAAGTCCGACTGACTTTCAGAGAGAACAGGTGGTCGGGGCCCTGTCTTCTCCAAAGAGGTTTGGAAAGGGCCCGTCATGGAGTCCCGTCGTCACAGTCAGTCAGAGTGCAAGTCTCAAGAATGCGCTGGCACAAGACTGTAGATTGGTCAAATGAGTTAAAGAAGTACCAAGCCTAGTGTCCATCTGGTGACATTAGGATCATATCCACGGTATAAAAGGCGTTTGATGATTCTGACGCATTTTCGATGGTTATGCTGTCTGCCTTTGATCCTTCTAATTTTGTTTATCATATCACCATAAAGGGAAGGTTGTGTAATACCTAAAGTAATGTACTCTGTTGTGTATAAATCCGAATTTTAAAAGAAGTTGATTGTATTTTTATAAAATTTCCGGAAAGTCTTAACTAGTTTATGAAAGCGAAAACCTTGACCTAAAAGTTTCTTGGTAATTTGTAAATTTCTACTTTGAAAATCTTAAATATCAATACATGCTCTAGCGTGCCGGATGAGCTGTGATATGTAAATGCCGTATGATGGTAGTCTTGGAACATCACCGTCAAGCCAGGGGAAATTTACTATGTTGAATCCAAAATCATCTCTTTTGTCATACACACTTTTATGAATCTTTACAATTTTGATATTTAGATATTTATATTTTACACCATAATTGTGCGTTCTTCGAGACCTCTGGGAAATCGGAATAGTGGGAGGGTTGTGCGCACGTACTCCAGGATAACCACTACGTCTGCTACTTACGTGGGAGATGGCCGTCCTAAGTCGGCACCGGTTGCCCATTTCGTTGGTTTATGTGTGGTCTTTTATGTTTTATGTTTTTATGGTGTGAGTTGGTGTTCCTTGTCCTTTTTGCGTTTCTTTCTGTGGTTGCCTGTTCTGTGTTTTTTGCATTGGGTATTTTGGGGTTTGCTGTGGATGCTGCAACCTAGTGTTGTTGGAGATCCCATTTTTTCTCTCGTATAAAGAAATCGTATTGGTTTGGAAATTTCCTGATTTCATTTTGTCAATCGCATCCCCTGAATTCTTAATAGATCAAAATAAAAGAAAATCTTTCCTGTTTAGAACAGTTTCACAATATCTAGTTACGTGTTCTTTAATAGCCGAAAATATCCCCGCTGCATTCTTACAATGGGAAGACATTTTATAGCGAATATTTCCACCACCACGCGTAATGCTTTGATGTTATATTCGCGAAATTTCCCCCCAGCGAAAATAACCACGTTTACAGTATCTCCAAAGAGGTACCCAGGTATGCATATTAATGACCATTTGTTGCCAACGTCGGGAGTTCGCTTCTTTTCATGTGGTGGAGGTTTTTGTTTGTTTGCTTTGTTTGCTGTTTTATCTTGATGTCGTGTGCCTTCGACGGCGGGTGCGGCCAGTCAAGCAGGGGATGCTTACTTTGTGCTGTATATAGGGATATGGTCATTATCCATATTTGTCAATTTGACTATTTTATCATTCAGAAATTCTAAAGAAATCGATACCATTCATTAATAGATCTCGCTTAGTCGTAAAGTTTGTTATACGTTATGTAATGGTCAATGCACGCAATCAAATTTTTTATAAACAAAACAAGTTTTAGATGGGTCATTTCATAAACCCACGACCATATGATATATACAAAAATTTACGACTACGCAAAACAAAATCACGTTTATCCAGTTTCCGAAGTGAGCCGCGCGGACAGTAATGCCCCAACTATGATGTATGTAAACCTTTAACCTTTTACCAATACCTTTAAATTACCTGCTGTGGAAATATCCAATTAAGGCAAACATGGAAACTACCTGTCTATTAAAAATAATCCCGGTGTAATCAGCAAAGGGAATTCGAAAGTAGAATAAAGAACATGGTACTTATTCATTTAGAGGTCAAGTTTCCAGAATTTCCATTCTGCATTCGGAGTGTCAGTAATATCGTAGACTAGTAAGTTATTATTTTCACATCTCTGTTGATCTTGTCAGTTGTATACTCATGAATCAGGGTATGTTCCGCTGTGATCAGTGCAAGGTTGTCTTACTAGAGCTTATTATGTTTTTCTTATGGTGATGAATGATGCCATGAAAATCTAAATGAAAATTGAAATGTCCCACAGTTCTCCTTTCATAGATTAACAATCATGGCAGAAAGTTCTGTCCAGAGGGTTGTTCCCTTGTAGTAGAGTTGTACGCTTTTTTTTCTTAATCATTCACACTTATTATTTGTTGTTGTGTAGAGCTAGAAAAGAAACCATTCATCGCGACTTTGTGTTTAACTTTCCTACTCTGCTGCCTCAAAGAATCTTTTTTTCCTTAAGTTAATCATTTAACGATCTATTTCAAAACTTGGACCAACTCGCTTTTTACCGAAAGAGAGAGAGAGAGAGAGAGATGTGAAGTTTCGAAATTAAAATAGGGGCGCAGTGGACTATTTTTCAACTTGGATAATTTTGGCCTAAATTACCACTGATGAGGATTCATTATCCGAAAATACAGGTCTGTTGTACCGTATTTAGAAACTTTTGTCGGGAATAATGTACGTTTACAACACAATTAAAGACTGGGTTTTTGAACCGGGTGGTCATTAATATGCATACCTGAGTGACTTAAATGAGTTAAAGAAGATCCTGACGATAATCTCAACAGCACTCACAATAGAGCACTATGTTGAGCATCGACGGACCCCTAGCAAGCTAGAGGTGGGATCAGGTGCCCGGGAGGAGTAAGCATCCCCTGTTGGCTAGCCGCACCCGCCGTCGATGTTAATGCACGATAAAGAACACAGTATATAAAATACATGCACTGTCTGACGTTATGTCTATATAGAAAGTGCTATGGCGACCATGTCAGGGAAATATATTCAAAACACTTACTGTCAAACCCCTCGCAGGGAACTTTTTTACGAGCTCCACACGGCAAAGGGCATAAGTGTGACACAAATGAGTTAAAGAAGATCCTGACGATAATCTCAACAGCACTCACAATAGAGCACTATGTTGAGCATCGACGGACCCCTAGTAAGCTAGAGGTGGGATCAGGTGCCCGGGAGGAGTAAGCATCCCCTGTTGGCTAGCCGCACCCGCCGTCGATGTTAATGCACGATAAAGAACACAGTATATAAAATACATGCACTGTCTGACGTTATGTCTATATAGAAAGTGCTATGGCGACCATGTCAGGGAAATATATTCAAAACACTTACTGTCAAACCCCTCGCGGGGAACTTTTTTACGAGCTCCAAACGCTTGGTGGGCGCGATATACCTACTTTGATAATAGCGGGGTCTACTCGGGTAATGTTCCAAGAATCGCGATTAGTGCGTTAAATCAAAGACATACCGACAGGTAAACTTCATTATGCTAATGAGATACCCCAATATAATTTGTTTTAAAGGCCGACGGAGGAACTGTATAAGGGGACAGGTAAATTTTCTGTCATTTCCCTACTGACCGTTATAGGGTAAATATCTCCTATTGATATCTGATCCCATTTAATCCTTTAACCCCTATAAATTTTTGATTGACAACTTAAAACAGTTGGGACTTGGGTATATCTGATCAGAGTAACAAATGATTACCTGTCGGTATGTCTTTGATGTAACACGCTGCTCGCGATTTAGTTGACATACGCGCTATCTTCAAGCAAGGTGGTTTCCAACATCGGCCTTTAAGCTGTCAATCAAAAATTGAGAGGGATATATAATAGATAAGTCGGACCAATTAGATTGCTATTAGAGATGTTAACCCTACAGCTGGCCTTTTTAAAATCCTTTTAATTTCGATAGGATAATGGTCCAAAATATATTGAGTTGTAGACCCAATGACTTATAGTAAATATGTACAGTTGTAAACGCAATATTCATAGACATGCTCTAGTTGTATCGCTAAATAGTAAGTACGTGATTTTGATCCCACAAATATTGCGCAAGTTCGTCTGAGTTTCAAATACTGTGAGCAAAATTTATTTATCAAAAATCTTAGATTTTGATAATAACTTTTGTAAGGCCATTATTTTATTTTTTGTTTTACGCGCTAGGATTCAAACGTGGAAAACATAAAAACAAACAAGATGAAAATCATTGAATCCCTTTGTGATAGAAATTGTGAATGACTACTATGATAATGTCAAATAAGGTCAGAATAAAGTTCATTCTTTTATAATCAGACTTTTATCATAATTACTTATTGTTAAAATGGTCCATGCTGTAAATTAATCAGGTCTTAAATGATGCTATTGAATTTGAGGACGTTTAACATTGAATGTAGTGCATACAAATCCAAATATAAATGATCATATCAAAATTTGCTCTATATGGTACAAAACATGTATTATCGGATAATGAATCGCCATCAGTTGTAATTTAAGGAGGTATTGAACACTTGGACGCCAAATACAATTTTTCTAAAAATTTCTGAAATTATATAATTCTTGTCTGTCCTTGACTATACAAACTTACATTTGATTCTATCCACAGGAAAATTTTCTACGAGACTTTGAAATATGCATTAATCGACGTTTTCGTGAATTTCTTGATGACGTCATAATATTGAAAGTGTCATTCCAGATCTCGTAAAGGTATTGGAAATTCATTTTGATTTAACTTCCAAAATATCCATAAATGTATTGCACTTACATATGGAAAAGATGAAATGAATTGTATTTTAAACACAGGCAGGATACTTGAATAAAAGATTATGCTGTCGCTAAAAAAATGCAATTTCGAGCCAATTTACTGTAGTTGCTAGTTAATTATCAGGAATCCTGTTGATAAATCTTTGTCAAAAACTATCAAAATTATCATGAATGTCCAGAGATGATATCATGATTAAATAAGAAAAATTAAATTTAGGATTAAAATATTACAAGGCTTTATATTTTCCAATTTTTTCGTCCAAAATCGTCCATTTTCAATCAAGTGACATCCGCTTTCATGTAACGCAAATTTGTCAACGAATACACTGTGATGAAGATTTAATTTTCTATTTTATACATGCTAAGATTCAATGCAATACGTTTAGTAATCATGTTTTTATTGCATTTTGAATACGAAGGTTTGTGACGCCATTTTTCCCGATAACGTCGAAATGACGTCGTGGTTTGCTCATGGATAAAACTCCCAAAGTCCTAAATTTCGATATCGCCATAATTTCTTCAAATGACGCCGGAAATTATTCAAACTTCACCAGGATACTCAAACGCGTATATCAATGAGTGTATCAAATTTTCTAAGGGAGTTAAGACTGTACTTTTCCTAGGAAGCGAGAAAACAAATAATGCCGCCGCCATCTTGGTGTTCAAACCCTCCTTAAGCCAAAATTATCCAAGTTGAAAAAAAATCACTGCGCCCTTATTTTAATTTCATGTATGGTCAATGATGTAAATCTATCTGCTCTAAAATGATGCTAATGAATTTGAAGACGTTAAACATCTGTATGGCCATTTGTTTTACTATCTGGCTCGCTGGTAAGATTTCAATTGTCTTCAAAAGTCTTTATCCTAGAAATAAAACCAGTTGCATTCTACATGTCCTTTTTATCAATATAATAGACAATTACATGGTCAACCGCTTTTACATATTTTCTATAGATATAGCGAAGCTCAAGTGTCTGTTCGTACGTCCGTCGTTTTGGTAGGTATGAAGTACTAATGGTCCCCTACAAGTGTTTTTATTTTCGTCCGGATCCACCAACAGGTGGCGCCACCACAGGCAAAAGTAGGTAACAGGGGGTGGGGTGCCCTACTTTGACAAACATCTTCTTCAGAACTGAAGCACGTATCGACAAAGCGAAAGCATCAGGATGATCTAGAGAGATGTCTTCAGAAGTGTTGTTATTTTTGGTTCATTTCCGACATCAAGTTTTTGACGCGTTTTTGACGTCTTTCGGTCAGAAATGCACATTTTTGCACTATTCCTTAAATTACTCAATAAATGTCTGTTTATACACACTCATTTACTGCATATCATTTCGTCATTTCTAAATGCTTTGATATGTATTTTATGCTAACATTTTTTTAAAAATTGTTTTCTTATCATCGACTTATATAAAAAGGAAGGGGGGGGGGTAATTTTCAAACATTGTCAGCTTCTTTTCCATAACCACTTTTCCGATTTTAACAAACTTGGTATGAGTACCTCATTTAGTACTCATGGTCCCTACAAGTGCTATTGTTTTTCATCCGATTCGGTCAACACTACAGACAAAAGTACGTCACGTGGGGAACCTCCTTTGACAAACCTCTTCAGAACCGAAGCACCTATCGACAAACTGAAAGTATCAGGTTGATCTAGAGAGATGTCTTAAGAAGTGTTGTTAATTTTGGTTCCAATCCGAAGTCAATTTTTTTCAGTTTACAAACTTCTTGTTTAATATGCTTTAACGTACTTTTCAGGTAAGCGAACGTTGCCCTCTTGGGCATCTTGTTTAGTTTATCATTTCTCATTACAGAAACTATTGGCAGGAAAGCGACACAATTCGTATGATCATATCTTAAGGAACACTGAGAATGGCTGCTGAATCTACAAGTGCGTGTCCAATATGTTTGGATGATTTCAGGAATCCGAAATTATTACACTGCGCTCATACCTTTTGTCGCGCATGCCTGGTTGGGTGCATAGATGCTGACGTAGGAATCACTTGTCCTATTTGTCGAATCACAACATTGTGGAGAAAAGACGGTCTCGATGGCCTGCCCAATAACTATTTTGTTCCAGATACCATCGATCGTAGAAGAACTATATGTCAAAAATGTGGCTCGGACATTAAAGTTCGTACTTGTATAACTTGCGAGGAAGTACTGTGTCTGAATTGCAGATCAATGCATGCCTGTGTCTGGATCGTTGATAAGTCAAACAACACAGAAGCTGACACAGCGTCATATTTGCTGTCTTTGAACGTAACACCGGGCAAATTCAAAACAGTGTTTCGAGCGACACTTTTGTCGGAAGTTGTTATTGATTTACATGATTGTACGTCACATGCAACAGGTATAAGTGCAATCATTCCAATAAACGAAAAGGAGGCATGGGTGGTAGCCTCAAATGGATCGGAGGTGATGAGATATGACATGCTAGGCAACATTAAAGAACGTCATCATCTTGGAGAAGGCATTGTAGACGGGGCTCTGAATCCAGATGGTAGACTATATGTTCTTTGTTTAAGTTTGAAATGCGTTTTATTCTTGGAAAATCATAAATGGCACAGATTTGTTGGATTTACGGAAAATGTCGGACCAAGGAAACTCTCAACGTTGTCAAATGGTAAAGTGGTTCTCATTATGGATGAGGAATGTGATGAAGATGATTATGATAATGAGAATAGCGAGGAATCGACGGACAAGACAAAGTATAGTCAGACAGGAAATGAAACTTTGGATAAAGCCTTCAAAAGAAGAAGTCAGTCAGGTGCGATAGTTGTGCTCGATAATCATGGAAGAATAACAGGAAAATTCTCCAAAGAAGATACTGACTTCAGGCCGTGTGATGTCGTCTGCTGTCCATCCATGGACTCTATATGTATCTGCGATGCGTACAATGGTGCAGTGGACATCATTCTGTCTGATGGAACACTTCTTGGAACGTATCAAGGGGGGAACTTAATGTCCTCTCTTGGATTCTTGCGTTTCTTGTCCCCGCGTCATATTGAACCATTCGAACCAGAAGCCTGTGCATGTGACTCTGATGGGAACTTTTACATCGTAGATAGAGAATCTAAACTTATCCACGTGATCTCACCGACTGCAAATCTACTCGGTGTCGTTGCTGCTGATGCTCTAACCGACTTTGGAATTCCTCTACCGATAGCTATGGACAAAGGAGGAAAACTGTGGACGGGGAACGATGAAAATGGCATAGTCAGAGTGTTTTTCGTTACTCAATTCCTCAATGACTTTCAGAAGCCTCCCCTCGGTGTGTGAAGGAAATGAGGCATGCGTCCGTTTAACACAATTCAAATTTCTGAAATGGTTTGGAATTTCATTTATTTTAAAGTTTAAGTAAATATCAAAGGACTTAAGGTCCTGAGAGATACTTCTATTCACAATTTATTGTCAGCAGATAAATGTTGAATAATTTTATATTAAGGCAATGCTCATGATGTTTTTAAGCATAGGATGCATATGTGAAACTTATACATGTATTATATTTGTTTCCAATGCTCGGTGCTCAATCTACTCTATAAACAGCACAAACTTTATACGTTATACTTTAAAACACATGTTTTTCTCACGACTTAGTTTTTCAGTATTGAATAAAAGGAAGAGAATTCGTAAATTTTATGCAATTCTTTGAGTTATCTTTCCTAATTTGTCATAAAAGCTAGGAAAGATGACTCGATCAGCACTTAACAGTAATATATTACTACGCCACAAACGTGCAGTGAAAACAAGAAATGTAGTTAACTTCTTGCGATGCATTTACTTTGAATGAAATGGAAACCTTTTTCAATGAGGAGAATATTCTTTTTCTTGCATTTTGCATGTGTCAGACAGAAATTCCTAAACTAGACACAACATTTTATTTTGAGGTGTATGGATAAGTTACAAAGGGGTAGTATCTCATTAATACGGTGCAGTAATTAGGATATCAGTAAAATACTTCCTGAAAGGAAGTATCTCAAAAATCTGAAAAAAACCCCTGAAAATGTATACCTTCATATTTAGAAATTGGAATTAATGAGTAAAAGAAGATCCCGAGGCTACGATAATCTCAACAACACTCACAATAGAGCACAAAATTGAGCGTCGACGGACGCCTAGCAAGCAGGTGCCCGGGAGGAGTAAGCATCCCCTGTTGGCTAGCCGCACCCGCCGTCGATGTTCATGCACGAAAATGAAAACAATATATAAAATACATGCACTATCTGAGCGACCATGCCAGGGGAAAATATTCAAAATACTTATTGTCAAACCCCTATTAAGTATAATACGGACAAATAATAGTTATTCTCTGTAAGCATTTGCACTTTTATGATGGACGCATGGCACGGTATGTCTCCGATTTTGATAAAATTTATACATAAGGTTGGGTCTAACCAAAAAGTAAAAAAATTGTTTAAAATTTTCTTAACATCACGTCCGGTTGCCATGGAAACGGACTTTGAATATTGAAAAAATGCATTTTTTGGGCGTTTTTATCAAAATTCAATGATAAATTCCTTACATTTTTGAGTTGTTTATGCAGATAAAACGTAAGCAATCACATTGGAACAAAGTTTGTGTACGTTGCTATGGCAACATGAACTCAAATCGTGAAAATAATAGCAATTATCGACAATATTTAGAGTCCTTTTATTACTAGATCATTGAATTTTAATTCAAAGTGATCATGATTTATGAATGTATTCAAGTAGATCTTTCATTACAGTAAAGAATTTTTTTTAAATATTCAGGAAATAGCCCGTTGCTATGGGAACTATTGTGAAAAATTGCACATAGGCTGTTACAAAAAAATGGTTGCCATGGTAACATATGTTCCCAATAACTTTTTCACGGTTTTTGAAAGAGCTCTTTTTGTTGGATATATTTTAACAATTTTTATTTATTCTCATGATGCAAAATTTTAAAAAAATAACTTTAAAGTTGCAAAATTAGTAATATTATAGACCATAGTTTCCGTTGCCAAGGTAACTTATGTATATAGCAACAAGTGGGTTTTTCTTGAATTTGCTCATTTTATAAAATTAATTCCATTTTCTTATCATATACCCATCAAGAGAGAAGGAAATTTGGAAATTATATACAAACAGCATTTTGAAATTAATATATTAAAATTAGCTGATTATGTTGTCATAGTCACCAGCCTTTTTTACGATAAAGGATACATTAAAAATATTCAATTAATGTCGCATATAGACCAAATGATAGAGCTTCAAAGTAGCTAAATTTTGCCAATTTCTCAACTTTTAAGGTCGCTGCCATGGTAACCAGATGACCTAAAAATAAAATTTTGGTCAAATTTACCCTTTTTCATTAGTCCCTACTAATGTGTGAAATTTCATGAAAATTGGAGACCATGCGTGCCGAAATTGTTTAAATGGTTACAGAGAATTGCTATTAACTGCTGTGATACTTGATTAATAAGTTCTATTGATATTTGAAAAGGTTAATGGTTGACTCTCATATTAGATTATATAATGATATTTTTATATAGTTTTTACCGTCTGCTTCATAAAAAATAATAATAAATTTCTTCAGAACCGAAGCAAGTATCAACAAATAGAAAGCATCAGGATGACCTAGAGAGAAATGTTATTTTCGGTTCCACTCCGAACACAGGGATTTATCACGCTAATACCGTTTGCAGTATTTACTATATACATGTGTTATAACACATGTATATAGTAAATACAGCAACCGGTATTAGCGTGATAAATCCCTGTGACTCCGAAGTTTCTTCATCTTGTTTGATATGCTTAGTTTACGTAGTTCTCGGGTGAGCGATCATGGCCCTCTTGTTTCTATTTTTTCAGTCTTCGATCGAGTTACATAATTTTTTTATAGTCAGGATAGTATGCAAGAGACTGACAATTTTTTGTCATTATTTCCTTTTTTTTTTGAAGCAGGCAGTAAATGATCCTAAAGTGCAACTGAATATTAAGGTACCAGTAAAATCTTATTTGGAACTTCTCTGCGACTTTGTTCATAGCCCTTTTGAAAGGTAAATAAAACCTAGGCATCGCAAAGCGTAGCATCCCCTCGCACGTCAGAAAAATCAATGTATCTAGTATACAAGCAACATCGATAAAGTAAACATCAAAGAAGTACCTAACAGTTATTCAGTCTCAAAGTCGAGAAGGCAAGGCAAAATCGTGAGAATTCCCCTAGGAACGCTTGCGAACCCCGGCATGAACAATATTCCGAAGTGAGACCAAGTGCCCGGGGAGAGTCAGCTTCTCCTGACTGCATGCAATACCCGTCGCAACAACTCCATGGAAACCTTCAAATTCGGTGATTGTGGCGATATACATTTTGATGTACAGATCAGGTAAGTACGTCTTGTTTGGTGATGACGACAACCATTCAGTCACAATGTAGAATGTCACTTATTCTGGAAAGGGGGATCTGATATGCTTTTATAATATCATCCTCTAGTCATTTTATAAGTTCATCCATTAGTTATAAAGAAAAGCGTATAAAGTTTATTTGGTAAAGATCCAATCAACAACACCCTCTGGGCTGTATACACGGATTAGACCTTTTTATATCTCCGATTGACGACCTTGAAAATCAATAGGGTTCTTCTTCTTGTCATAAGCAATCAGTGTATGAAGTTTGGTTAAGATCCAGTCAAAACTGCATCCTCTAGGCTGTATGCAAGCATTTTGTGACGCGACTGCGTTACTATATCCCCTTGCAACAATGTTGCGAGGGGATAAAAACGCAGTAAAATCACATTGCAATGAAGATGGTTCTACAATGCAATAAAAAAATTAAATGCAGACATTTTAAGGTGCGTACGTTGGACGTAAAGCATTGGATAGTGCAACTGAATTACTCACAATTTGATAAATAGATGACTCGATCAGAACTCCTGTGCGTTTCGAGCTCTAGTCGAGAAGACAGAGGTGATGTACTTCATTCGGATATTTATTTTACAGAACTTTTCTCAAGTCTTAGGTATAAATTGTTGGTGACATTAGTCTCATTTGATATATGAACAACACGGTAACCGTTGAAGAACGACTTCTCTATTGCCCGTCATGATATGAATACATCGAATAATTTGGTACATTTATGTAGCCACTTCATGAATTACATGGAATTTCTCTTACCGCCTCCAATGCCTGACGCTGCCTGACGCAAAACTTGGGCACCATAGTCCGAGTCTCAGAGCATTTGTGTGTCAGCTACAAACAGTTGAACTTGAGACAAAACAATAATCCGGGAGGTACGTTTTATTGGTCAGAATCAGTATCAACCCCAGTCCAGAGCCACGAGCGCTTCGAGGGGATAAAGGATGACTGAATTGAATTAATTTGCATCCATCAACAATTACTAGTCGTGTCCAGTTGCTCATGAACGCTTATATCCGATCCAGAATCTTATCACTTTACCATTGGCCACTTTTAAAATAACATTTAACTTTAACCCCAAAATGTCCTTGAAGACCTTTTCTAAACATTTCTGCAACATCAGTAACTTACAATCTGACGGTCATCACTAGATGTGTCATACTTCTTAGTTTCTCTAGCACCTTTTAATTGGAATCATTTCTGATACTGATAAAGAAGGCACAATGTCTTTAATATATGAGGTAAATTAAAAACAAAAATACCTGAAAAAAATTATGTTCTTTACTTATGTACACAATTACAACTAAAACACTTAACCTCATTTTCTGCATATATATTGCAAGACAATTTACAAACTTCTGTCGGTTGATAACAATTTTTTTAACTAACAAATAATTTAATCATTTGCTGTTTACACATAGACCTGAGGTGTATTATTTACATCAATGCAATAACCCATTTTCAAGTTCTCAAAACCTTGATTTTACACACCAGATGAGGAAAATGAGAGATTTTCAAAAAGGCTTTTCGTTGAAGTGCTCAACTTGACATCATTAAGAAAAACATCACCAAATTCAGTATGTCAAGTCCAAAATAAAATATCTAAACGAGACGCCGAAGGGGACCACATCGCTCACTTGGGTTGTGGACGAAGGGCTGACAGTGGTCAATTTTGGTAGAGACTCAGACCCTTGAGTACTTGCTACCTGTAAGGTTTCATGAAATTCTGTGCAGCAGTTGTGGAGATGTTGAAAATGTGTCAGCGAATCATAGAGCTTACAGGAGGCTGGGAATAGAGGTGTCTGATTTTACTTAACCTGGAACTCAAAAGTGGAATATAGGTCAGACTCAGATGCAGCTTGTGTACCTTGCAATTCAGTAAGCATCCTCAGATGCATCATCCACTTAAGTTTGATTGATGAAGGACATATAGGAGGCTTGGAATGGAGGTGTCCCATTTTCCTTAACCTGGTCACTCAAGCATGAAATATAGGTCAGATGCAGCATCTGTACCATGCAATATAGTAATCATCCTCAGATGCATTATCCATGTAAATTTGGATGATGTAGGACTTATAAGAGGCTGGGAATGGAGGTGTCCCATTTTCCTTAACCTGGTCACTCAAGCATGAAATATGGGTCAGGTGCAGCATCTGTAACATGCAATGTAGTAATCATCCTCAGATGCATTATCCATGCAAATATGGATGATGTAGGACTTATAGGAGGCTGGGAATAGAGGTGTCCCATTTTCCTTAACCTGGTCACTCAAGCATGAAATATGGGTCAGATGCAGCATCTGTACCATGCAATGTAGTAATCATCCTCAGATGCATTATCCATGTAAATATGGATGATGTAGGACTTATAGGAGGCTGGGAATGGAGGTGTCCCATTTTCCTTAACCTGGTAACTCAAGCATGAAATATGGGTCAGATGCAGCATCTGTACCATGCAATGTAGTAATCATCCTCAGATGCATTATCCATGTAAATATGGATGATGTAGGACTTATAGGAGGCTGGGAATGGAGGTGTCCCATTTTCCTTAACCTGGTAACTCAAGCATGAAATATGGGTCGGATGCAGCATTTGACGGACTACGGACAGATGGTGCTTTGACTTTGACAAGTGCTCACTTGAGCTTTAAACAGGTGAGCTAAAATCTTCTTTTGAAATCCTTTGACAAAATGCAGCTGATTCTTGTCTGCCTGCCAAAGTGGAGTATTTGTGCATTTTTACATGATTTTTTGAAAGAATTTGACTGTTCATTGCACTATTTGAATTGAAAATTCATGCTTCAGAATATTTCAATATTGCATTTAACATAATCATTAATGTTCAGTTGATCCTATTCAAATGTTCATGGCCTGTTAACCGTCTTCAATGAAACATAATACTTTTTACTTCCTTGTCAGCATTCTCGTAACAATGTAGTGCTGTTACACTCAGGCAGTGATTTGTGTATCTATTTTTTGTCTTTGCTAACTTGCAGATATTTGGCATAAAGATTTTAGTAGAACTCATGACTATGGGTTTGGCAACGAACCAATACTTTCTGTTCTGAGGATTGTGTATTGCATCAGAATTAAATTGATTAAAAAGCTTCTTGCACTCTGGTTCTGACTTTTCAATCAGGAGCCTCAACATTTTGACTGGACATAGTCTTCCCCCAGTTGCATACATCACACGTCTTTTGGTACTTTTTTTGGTCCACTCTGGAAACAGGAGAAAACAAAATAAATCTAACAGTAAATTCTAGCATGTATAGGAGTTATTATAATCAAAGAAGTTTCTTCAACCATACATGTCACTTTAGTTTCAGATATGTGTAATCTGTGGGTTTATTCACAGATTCATTTTAGAATATAGCTTAGAATAATTTGATCAACCAGTGATGAAAAGATAACGAAAATCTACTAGATACTGGTAAATATATAAGACCTTGGTGTAGAGAAAGAAAAACCAACAGTTGAATCTTAGTAGGAGACATAAGCCCAAATAAAGCATACATGATTTTACTGGATTATTTTGCTATATCTCTTCAACATGATCAACTTTGTATAGGTTAGAAGGTATTTAGAAGTTTCTACATGAATAAGAAGGGACTTTGCTAATGCTCTGCCCCCTTCTTATTCATGTAGAAATTTACTTCAAAGTTAATACCTTCTAACTGACTTAGATGGCAACTTTATGGATGGCTGAATGGTTAGGAAACTGGCTTAGCATGCCGAAGGTCCTGAGTTGGAATCTTATATGTACAGCATAAATTGTTCAAATTAGTTCTGTTCAGCTTTACATAACTCAGGATCCATGACCAACATGAAGGTAGATAACAAAAAAGACAATCAACTTTGTTAAAATGTTGCCATCTAATAAAGAAAATGACATATTTCCAATTAAAATTTTGATACTTGCGTATAGTACCAATGAAAGAGATAAATTTTACCTTTAACTGTACTTACCATGAATAGATTTATGCTTGGTCTCATCTATCACCACAAACTCTCCATGATCATCTTTTTGAAACAAGAAGGACTTTGGGGTCAGTTGAAGATAAGTGTCACCTAATGGTGTCACAAAATGGAAAACGACAGAGAACCAAACGTAGTAACGTAAGCCAACTGGACCATCAACGGCATCTTCAAAGTATCGTCGTATTGCTGCCAGGTCATTCCTACTGATGGTTTTCCGTTGTAGTAAGATTATTTCGGGAGACACCTTTTGTAACACCAGCTTATCGAATATTTTGTTCACATTTTTGAATTCAGGATCATTGACAATGTCTACGTTACGACCAATGTCTTTAAGATGTCTATTTAAAGAGGTACGGATATTTCTCAGTATCTCTCTGTGATTCTCTTCTTTCCGATTCCGTGGTCTCGCTGAGCTGTAGAAACTTTTCAACAGATCTGCCAGGCTTCGGGCAGGGATTGTCCTGAAGTCGATCTTTTTACCAATTTTATTAACACTCCAATCTGAAATTGAAATATTCTTGAAAGTTGTTTTTTTTTAACCTGTAGTCAACAGACTTACAAATATTAAATCAAACCATTATAAACATAGGGTAATCAAAGATTACATAGCTCGCCTATACAGGTTTTGTCAGAAACCAGGTTAAAGTTTTTGAAAAGTAGGTCAAAGTCCAAGGTCAAGGTCACTAGGTAAAAGGTCATGGTCTCAAATGAAAGGTCTCGTCACAAGGTATCTACATGTGAAATATCAAATCCCTAGCCCTTATAGTTCAAGAGATATAGCCCAGGTTAAAGTTTTGTCTACAGACGCCGACAAGGACGACAACCAAGCCGAGGGTATGGCATTAGCTCTCCAGACTTTTTCGTCCCGGCGAGCTAAAAATTGTTTTCATTTAACGTGGAAATAGTTTAATTGATTAAGTTAAGATGTTTAACACCTTTCCATACACATTAAGTTTGACCTTTTGCTTGAAAGTCGATCAGGCTCAACCTTAGGTCATTTATAATGTATGTGTGAAGTTTCATCACTGCATGTTAATAATGACTTACTGTAAGTTACATATAATGCTGTTACAATATTACCATTTCCACACATGGCGAGATTGGTCTTGACCTTTATAATTGACCTTTGAAGCCCAAATTCAATCAGATCCTCCTTTACTGGTCTTTTGATTAAAGTTTGATCCCTTTTAGCCATGAAATACTTGAATTAATGATTTAATATACATGCTAAGTTTGATCTATGACTTTTTGCCAAATATTCAATAGGGCCTTTCTTAGGGTAATTCATAATGTATGTGCAAAGTTTCATTACTGTAGGACTAGATTACTAAGAGTTATACTCTTGAAATTTGTTGTATTTTCCATACATGCAAAATTTGACTTTGAGCTAAAAAAATCATTTGAGATCCTCATTTCCTCAAGGTTAAGCTACTTTAAAAGTTTATTTGCTGTAGGTCAATAAGTACTCAAGATGAAAATGTTGTTTTCCATATATACCAAGTCTGACATTGACCTTTTCAGTCCAAACTGAAGAGGGATCCTCCTATACTTTCGACAATCCACATGTGTAAAGTTTCATCACTTAATATCAAAATCAGTTGAATTATTGTGTGGAACAAAAATGTCTATGAACGGACCTATGGACAAATGGTTGGGATGAAAACAGTATATTGTGAAATACTTTTTATTCTCGGGGATCCAACTTTCATGCTTTTTAAGGATAGCTTCACTAACGAATTTACAAACCCAACTAACTAAAATTCCTACTTACATATAATTCAATCAGACGTCCACATACTTTAGTACATACTTCATAACCGTGGGGTCATATCCCAGTGAAGTGGAACATCTGAGTATAGATATTCTTTTATAAGTGTACATTGTACGACATGTTCATCATATAAATATAAATAATAAATAATCTAAATATCTGTATAGAAACTGAACCATCAAATGTATGTGCATGTAATTATATCCTCTCTTCCGCGGCTTTAAAATAATTAAATTGCTTGGACTACAAAGAATTAATTAGAGCGTATAGTTTGTTTGCAATAGGGTAGCGCTTGTGTTGTTACAAGTTTTGATCTTGAATCTCAGAGTTTCTTCTTTTAATATAATCTTATTCGTGTTGAAATGCCGTCATATTTCTCGGGCTTGTCAATCATGCGATGGACGAATAAAATATCGTATATGTTTATAATGTAATTTCCTCTTTCATCGTCTCACACATGCCGAGAATAAAATTCCTTGTGCGTTAAGTAACCTTGTTCGATTGCTTGACAAGAGGCTACAACTTTATTATTTAGTTGTTATTTCTAAAAAAAAATTTGCTTCCTTGACACTATCCATGAAATGTCCAACCAACAAACCTATTATTTTCAATGAAACCATGAAAATAAAGTATTTCACAGTATCCCCCTAAACTCTGTTAGCTAGGGAAACAGAATCATTTCCTTTAAAATCTGATCCTTACTTTGTATGATATTTAAACTACACTTTGTATTGCATGTTGGCTCTTCCGATGGAATGGAACCATAATTCTTCTCGCGTTCTTTATCCTCCAAAGACATTTCAGAAGATTGTATGGAGTTGTCATGGCTTGCTTTCTTGGTGAGAGTAATTGTAGCTTTAGGATTGATGTGGCATGTTTGACTAGCCTGGTCAACATGATTTGAAGAGGAAGTTCCGAACTCTTTCAAGTCTGTGGAAAATAAGACAAACATTCCTTTATTTGGATCAATATTATATCAAAGTAAAGAAATTGAACTTGAAAATATTATCATAATGATTGTTTCCAGGATTAAGAAATCATACCAAAACTAATATACATGTATTAAGAAATCATTCTATGACAAACAAACAGTGAATTGACTGATACATGTTTCATTGGTGACATACACTGTCATGCAATTTAACAGATGCAAATACTGGCAGCAGGCATTATCCAATGGAGATTAATCATAGACATCACTAAAAAGGATAGGAATATTACGTAAGAATCATCTGTCTACCAGTTGTATTTTAATTAAAAATAATTGTACCAAACTTTGTTACCGTACATCAAGGTGAAAATATTGAAGAAACTGAGACCACAGATCAATGAGATGGCTTTGTAAAAGCTGATGATTCGTTATATAAATTTAATTATAAACCTATTGAGCATTCAATAAAGATGAAGTTTACTGTACTAGAAAAATATAAAGCCTGTGTTTGTGAAATACGAATGCCCCCAGTGGCATCATTGTTAGTATAAACACTATTTTCTGTTAAGTACATGTATGTGAAAGGTGAAGGTCAGGGTAACTTGGTTAAAATTGTTTGGTATTGATGGAAATTCTTGTGACAAGGAATACACATGTGAAATATCAAAGCCCTATCACTTTCCATTCAAAAGTTCTGCCTAGTGTTAAAGTTTTTGAAAAGTAGGTCAAAGGTTAAGGTCACGAGGTCAAACTTTTGGTATCATTGGAAAGGCCTTGTTACAAGGAAAACACATGTGAAATATGAAAGCCCTACCACTAACCATTCAAAAATTATGCCCAATGTTAAAGTCTTTGAAAAGTAGGTCAAATGTCAAGGTCATGAGGTCAAAAATGTTGGTATCAATGGAAAGGTCTTGTCACAAGGAATACATATGTGAAATATGAAAGCCCTATCACCTCCCATTCAAAAGTTATGTCCAATGTTAAAGTTTTTCAGACAAACAGACAGACAGACAGACAGACAAACAGACGGACAGGCCAAATACTTTATGCCCCCGAATCTTTGATTCCGGGGGCATAAAAATGGAGGGACCCAGCACAAGTTTACGACATTTGGGATTTTACATTACTTTATTCCCCAAAATTCCAATAACGAAAGCCATGCATTTGAATGAATGATTTACAAGCATACCAGGTGAACTGTTATTAATGAGTCATCATTCAATATAGCAAGTGAGATCATGCAATTCTCATTGCAACAACAAGGATCTAGGAAAATTTCAGTCTTTCTTGAGGACCTTGAGCACTTACTTTCAAGGTTTTGTAAAATTTTTTGCAGCAGTTGAGACAAAATGAGAATGTGTAATGCAAGTCATTGGCGCCCACATCATCTTCGACTTATTTAATGGAAAAACATGATTTTTACAAAGTAATATCTTGAGTAAGTAATATCAAGTAAGGTTTCAATCTTTGTGCAACAATTGAAGAGGAGAAAAGTACACAGAGGAATTAAACGAAGCTGGGAGAAAGAGTGGATCTAATACTCAAGGAAATCTAAGATGATCAAAATGATAATCTGGCAAGCCTTACGACAGTCGGTTGATGGTTGGTATGATTCAGATTCCACCTCTGTGTCAGAATCCTCGTCATCACCTCTTATATCGACCTCATTATCACTGCTACACGTCTCCATGTTCTCCTCCTAATAAAAAAAAACAACTTTTATGTAGTCACATCAAAGAACATCTTAGAAGGCTGCCAGTCATGAGTAGAGCTGTAGGAGTAAAATTTAAAATGACTAATAATAGACTCTTTCATGTTAATGGTCAGTTCGGTTCAATTTTGTCTCTTCTTGGGATGATTTTGCCCATCAAAAGAATCAAATGACATAATAGTTGACAGTGTATGAAATGATGTCATTCAGGGATTTTTCAAGTCCGTTTTTGGGTCCGATTATCAGACCCATTCCCAACGCCAAAATGGCCTGTATTTTCCCAATTTATGGTTGAAATTTCCCAATTTGAACCTCATGATTTTTTTGTAGTGTTCTTCAATAAAGAGCAAAATAATGACGACTGAATTACATTGCAGAAATACGATATTGACGATCGATGTGTAAGCTGGTCAGGAATCTTATATCTGGTATAGGTTTTAATCATCAAATCGTATCTCCAATATTGGGAACCCATGACAAATGATGTCGTCTTACAACAGCAAATTTGATACCAAAAAATGACAAAAGGGAGTACATTATCTTTGTAGAGGAGAGATACGTTCTTCAAAATAAAATTTTGGATAGTGACTATAAAAGAATCAACAGAAAGTAGTTCATGTTCAGTAAACAGAATAGGCCGACTCGGACAGTGGGAATGTCCCCCGTCAAACACTGACTTTGAATCTGAGTCCTGAATGATCATGATAATTAAAGTAGCCCCTCTGACTCTGAACAGATGCCTGTTCCTGATCTAAGAAGATCATCATTATGTCCTTTGTAGTACAATCTAAAGTATCGATGGTTTTACTAGTACTTTGTTTATTTTATTGAAGACACTTTGAATAAGAGGGAGTTATATTCTGTGTAAGGATTTATTCCATTAAGAATCAAATTAAACTGTTGGAAATTCCCAATTTCATTAAAACGCCGCACTTATTCCCAATTTTACCGGACCCTGGACCCAAAGTAAAATACCTTGAAAAATCCCTGTCATTTGATTGTTCTGGTGGGAAAAAAATTGTCCAAAGAGGAGACAAAAGAGAACTAAATGAACATAAACGCGAAACGGTCCATGAACAAATCTCTCAGTGATTTTAAAGAAGGAAAAAAGAAGCTGATCATAACTGATAATCAACCGAAAAATCCTTTCTAATTAATCCTTTGTGATTCCTAACACTACTATACCTTACATCAATAAATATTAGTCCAGGGGCTATCACTCTAAATTTCAATTAGCGCCACCAGGAACCCTATCATTAATGATGTAAAATTGTAAATTTCTTATGAACTACACAATTATTCCATGTCATATGTATACATGTACACACGTACCTTTTGCCGTGCCTTTTCACCACAGATAGAAATTACTGTAGGAGATGTGTCAACTGGCTCTTCCTTGGGTAGCCTTTCAAATATCACATCAGGTTTATAAACGTCTTGTACCTCCTCTTTACCTTGGTTTACTTTTTCTGCTTCTGATGTATTAGCATTATTCATGGTTAAATGAGCTGTATGAGGTTGAGACAGTAGTTCATTTTTGGATTTACTTTTCACAATAGAAATAGGTACTGGAGGTGACAGTTTGAACCACAAAAGGCTGAGTACCGCTCTGACTATCACCTGAGCTGATTGAGAGCATCCTGACTAGGTCTCACATTTGAAGATTCTTGATTGAACAAAGCATTTCTGGCTACAGAATTCAACAACTTTGCACCTACTAGTGTACCGAGAGGCTGAATTGGTCCGACACCAGGAGCAGCTGCCTGTGGTTGTTGTGTATATGTTTCATGCTGAAGTGTAGCTGGTAGTGGCACTGCCTGATTAGTTTCTGATGCCTGTCTCTGTTGGACAGAGATGCCTGGTCCATCACTTGAGTTCACCATTTCATCATGTATACCAGTGTCAGACAGTGTATTACTGGGCTGCAGTGTTACAGGGGTACTGACACACACATTCCGTTCCTGTATGATGGATGTCTGTGCATTGTCATTATCATGTGTCACATCTGTCGTTTGGTCAGGAAGGCCTATTGTGTGTAAATTTGTAATCAAACCTATAGGTACAGGGTTACTGTCCCCTGACTGTCCTACAGGGTTATTTTCCTGTGATTGATCCACGATAGTATTGGTATTTTCACCCACATCATCATCTATTGGCTCTTCCTTCACTTGCACTAAAATAGATAAGGGTTTTTCCTCTAATGACGATTCAGTAAATTGTTCTGGTGGAAATTCTGCTCCATCTGAGAAGTATATAGAAATCTGAAAGCTTGTTTCAAGTAGAATCATAAGAATGGTATTCAAGTGTTTGAAATATACTGTAAGCTGTCTTTTATTCACAGCGTCTAAAGTAAGCAGCTAATTAGGGCTGTCACAATAGGCTAAGCTCACGATACAATACGTTTCGCGATATTTACTCACGATACGATTTGTATCACGATACATCATTTTTAATGTAGATATGAAGGCATTTCTGTAATTCGTCAGATATTTTAGTAAAAAAATGCAATGATCGCTGTGCGATATAAGTCCCCTACAGGCGGCATAAATTTATGACTTGCATCTCTGTTCATCAGTTCATCTTCTGCAACAACAGCCAAGAAAAGTCTGGGAAACTGAATTCACGAAATTTGCTAAGTCCAACGGCCATAACTCTTGTGAAAATTAGTCAGTCTATATTAAACTCAAATCTGCATCACACTATAATGTATTCACATACAAAAAAAACAGCTCATTATCTGCAATAACAGGCATGAAAAAGTCCGGGAAACTAAACATTTCATGAAATTTGCTAAGTCCAAGGGTCATAACTCTTGTAAAAATAGGCCAATGGAAACCAAACTCAAACTTGGTCTGTATCACACTGAGATGTCTTCATTTACCAAAAATCAGTGCATTATTTGCAATAGAACCAAAGAAAAGTCCGGAAACTGAAATTTTCATAAAATTTGCTTAGTCCAAGGGCCATAACTCTTGTAAAAATAGATGAATCTAAAGCAAACTCAAACTTGACCTGTATCCCATTGAGATATATCCACATACCAAAAATGAGTTCAATTTATCCAACAACAGCGGAAAAAAGTCCGGAAAACTGAAATTTTCATAAAATTTGCTAAGTCCAAGGGCCATAACTCTTGTAAAATTAGGTCAATCGAAAGCAAACTCAAACTTGATCTGTATCCCATTGAGATATATCCACATACCAAAAATGAGTTCAATTTATCCAACAACAGCGGAAAAAAGTCCGGAAAACTGAGATTTTCATAAAATTTGCTAAGTCCAAGGGCAATAACTCTTGTAAAATTAGGTCAATCAAAAGCAAACTCAAACTTAATCTGTATCACATTGAGATATATCCACATACCAAAAATGAGTTCAATATATGCAACAACAGCGGAAAAAAGTCCGGAAAACTGAAACTTTCATAAAATTTGCTAAGTCCAAGGGCCATAACTCTTGTAAAATTAGGTCAATCGAAAGCAAACTCAAACGTGATCTGTATCACATTGAGATATATCCACATACCAAAAATGAGTTCAATATATGCAACAACAGCGAAAAAAAGTCCGGAAAACTGAAAATGGGACAGACGGACAGACGGACGGACGGACTGACGGACGGACGGACGGACAGACAGACCGAGAGGAAACTAAGAGTCCCCTTCGGCGTTGCCGGTAGGGGACTAACAAGTTTAACAACAAATTAAGATAATTCATATCTTGAATGCTTTGAGAATTATTGTATTGACTAGAAAATAGGAGCGTCTTTTAAAGTTATCTTTGACGACTAAGCGTCGAGCGTTGCATGTTGATTTTTAAAGATAAAACTAATTGCCTAAAACGAATGATACGGCCTCTTCTCGTATTGTGTATCGAATCGTCGTCAAGAACCACAGTGAATCGAGAACCTGTGGTGAATCGTGACAGCCCTACTGCTAATAGAGGAATTATGCTATGCGCTGGTAAATATCAATCATAGTCAATTTTTCAATCAGACAATACATGTAGATTGAACATATGGAAAATGGTAAGCTTAAATACAAGGATATGAATATGTAAGTATTCAAAAAGTTACCATTCTGGTATTCACCTTCTATAGAGAATGCATCATGTTAGTTTCTTCACCCTCCACCTCTACATTATCAGTATCAATGTACACTTCCATATCACCAGTGTCTGGGTCCACTATGTCTTCCCCACTGTTACTTGCTGTATCTGAGTCTGTGCAATTTGATTCTGAATCAATGAGAAGAAATACCTTTTTTAGGAAAACCACCGAATTGGAATATTTTATAGCAAGAATAATTATTAATGTTCAAGATTCACCTGGCAAAACACACAGATATGTAAAAAGTTGAACCTGGCATTTCTCTCATACATGTACTTGTGTCATGGTACAACATATTAGGCCCATCTATATATTAATTTATTAGAGCCTCTTAATCAATGAAATGAAATTATACATGCGTAAACTCAATGAAATATTCTGTGACTTATCCTTTCATAAACTTTTCTTTTTCTCAAACGTTTGCAAGTCTGAATGAAGATTGCATGGGGATAAGGCTTACATACACGCATGTAAATAGCAATTTGATAATTCTAATAAAGGCAATGCAAGTGTAGCATCCCCTCACAATTGCATGTTCTATATCACTGAGGAAAATGATTTAAGCGTAAGTCGAAAGTGACCTTGACCTTGAAAATCAATAGGGCTCATCCTCTATTCATGGGACACATATTTGGACGGTTTCATGTTTCAATGATGATTATTTTGTCCTCTATGCTGTTCTCAAGGATTTTGAACATAAGTCCCAGTGACCTTGACCTTTGACCTTGAAAATCAATAGGATTCATCCTCTCCCCATGGGGAATACTTGTGGAAGGTTTGATGTTTCTACGATGATCACAATGTCTTCTATGCTGTTCGCAAGGATTTTAAGCTTAAGTCTACAATGACCTTGACCCTTGACCTTGAAAATCAATAAGGTTCATCTTCTTCCCTTCAGGAACATTTGTGGATGGTTTGATGCTTCTATTATCATTACTTTGTCTTCTATACTGTTCACAGGAATGTGGACATACACACACACTAACACACAAACAAACACACACGAAAGCACGGCAGCGATGCTATATCCCCTCTGCAACAGAGTGGGAGGGGATAGAAATATTTGTTTTAATAAATTGGGATTGTATTGGTGTGTGCAAAACATTTAATCATGAGAAGAAATATTCAGTGCTGGAAAATGCAAGCTAAAGCTCGTTACTTGCATTTAAGAAAATAAATTGGTAAAGATAATAAAAATATAATAACAATCAACTAAGGGTCCCATTTCAACATTAAAAGATTCTTAAGGAGGTATTGAACACTTGGACGCCAAATTCAATTTTTCTCAAAATTTCTGAAAGTATATATTTCTTGTCTGTCCTTGATTATGCAAACTTACATTTGATTCTATCCACAGGAAAATTTTCTACGAGACTTTGAAATATGCATAAATCGACTTTTTCGTGATTTTCTTGATGACGTCATAATTTTGAAAATGCCATTCCAGTTCTCGTTAAGCTATTGCAAATTAATTTTGATTTAACTTCCAAAATCTTCATAAATGTATTGCACTTACATATGGAAATGATGAGATTAATTGTGTTTTAAACAAGGGCAGGATACTAGAATAAAAGATGACACTGTCACTCAAAAATTTGCCATGTCAAGCCAATTGACAGTAGTTGATAGTCAATTATTAGGAATCGCGTGGATGAATCTTTGTCAAAAACTAACAAAATTATCAACAATGTCCAGAGATGATTTCATGATTAAATGAGAAAAAATGAATTTTGGATTAAAATATTGCAGAGCTTTATATTATCCAATTTTTCTTTCGAAAATCGTCCATTTTCAATGAAGTGACATCCGCTTTCCTGTGATGTTAATTTGTCAACGAATTCACCGTGATAAAGATTTAATTTTCTATTTTATACATGCAAAGTTTCAATGCTATACATTAGGTATTAATGTTTTTATTGCATTTTGAATGCGAAGGGTTGTGATGCCATTTTCCCTGGTAGCGTCGAAATGACGTCGTGGTTTGCTCATGGATAAAACTTCCAGAATCTACAATTTCGAAAATTGTCATAATTTCTTCAAATGACGCCGAAAATTATTCAAACTTCACCAGGATACTCAAATGTGTATATCAAACAGCGTATCAAATGTTTTAAGGAAGTTAAGACTGTACTTTTCCTAGGAAGTGAGAAAACAAATAATGCTGCCGCCATCTTGGTGTTCAAACCCTCCTTAAATATAATAAGATGATTGACAAAATTACCTTCTCTATGGTGATGTTTGATACAATGACATTTCCGTATGGACTTGAGATTATCCAGGCATTGATAACAGATGGTTGTATTTGAAGCTTTCAGCTCTTTCAGTAAGTACCGACACTTGTACAAAGCATACAGGATACTGATTATGCTACCATGATGAAGAACACCTGAAGCCCTGAAAAAAAACCTTCAAAATTAAACGTATATCAAACCCATCACTAAATATTTTCAAAAGTTAACAATTGCACCTCCTCAATAATGTGGTCATTACTACAGAACTACTGGCATTATGAATATGGGAGGAAGACACCTTATACTATATCTTTCTTATTGGAAAGCAAAATTCTGCTCTAGGGAAGAAAAAATCTGTAAATAATAGTTTAAAATTTAAGGATTTTTTTCCATGGCGGTAAATATAACCTCTTATGTGTTATGGACCTATCACATCTGAAGAAAAAAAATGGTCTAAAACCCATTTGAGAAAAGGTTTTCAATTCTTTTTTATTATCATTACTGTGCACTTAATAAGTTATTTTCCTATTTCCTTAATTAATGGGTGTCCTTATTACTTCTCATTGAACATTTTCATTATCTCTTTTTGATGAGTATAATAAATAGTATATATTCTGATCAAGCTGATGATCGCTCTGCATACAAAAAAAAAAAATTTTCCCTCTTTTTTTTTTGCTATATTTCGTCAAAAAACCCTATATTTTTTCCCAAAATACCAATTCAGCAATGAAAACTTCAAGGAGTATACTTTTTTCTGAAATAATGTAACAAACTGAGGTTATGTCATTTCTAATTTATGTTGGTTTCAAATATTACATTATATGAGTATAGAGTTATCTCCCTGTAGTCCCAACCCTAACCTTAATTCATCAACAATTCAGGACAAAAACATTACACTAACTCAATGTTCCTTTTGTCTCCTACACATGCTGACTCGGTGTTCCTTTCCTTACTTGCACATGCTGACTGTATGCTCCTTTTCTTTCCTATGCACGCTGACTTAATTTTATTTTTCTCTCTTATGCATGCTGACTCCATATTTTTTTCCTTAATGCAAACTGACTCCGTGTTCTTTTTTTCTTGTATGCATGCTGACTCCATGTTCTTTTTTTTTCTTATGAACGCTGCCAAATTTGATTGTGTGTTCCTTTTCTTTTCTATGGATATTGACTCCACCTTCTTTTTCTCTCGTATGCATATTGACTCAAAATCCCTTTTTTCATCTAAGTATGCTGACTCAAAGTTTGTTTTCTCTTCTATGCACATTGACTCAATATTCCTTTTTTCTGCTTTGCTTGCAGACTCAATGTTCCTTTTCTTTCCTACACATCCTGATTCAATGTTCCTTTTTTCTTCTACACATGCTGCTCCTGCATCAAAAATTATAACACTTGTTATTATAATACTTCAAGTATTGAATTTTGAAAGAAGTATAGATATCTAAATTTGATACATGTACTACTTTGTCCATATTATACAATATATGTATGATGCGGGTATAAAGAATAGCAATTTAACTTTCATATTTAATTAGTCAGTGGCATCAATTATTTCTTTCATAAAAAAGAATTGATATTGGTCAATTTATCTTTCAGAAATATAACAAGGTCATTTAATATAACTGACCCATGTCAAGACTCTGGAAGGCAAATTATGATTACCAAGTCATTAGTGTGTACACAAAGTTTTACTTGAACTAATGGGACAAAAACTCTCCCCCTAGCAATATTCTTTTAAAAATTATCTTGAATCAAGTGTCCATCGTGATCTTTGACCTTGCTTCAAGGTCATATGACACCCTTGGGTCCAAAGAAAGATTTCTGTGAAATATTGTTGAAATCCATCAAAATGAGGGAAGAGTTATGCACCAGACAAGGTTTTACTAATGGTGTCTATTGTGACCTTGACCTTTGCTCAAGGTTGTGAAACACCCTTGCAGTAAATCCTAAGTAACATTTCTGTGAAATATTATTGAAATCCATCAAAATGAGGGAAGAGATATGCACCGGACAAGGTTTTACTAATGGTGTCTACTGTGACCTTGACCTTTGTTCAAGGTTACGACACACCCTTAAGTAATAAGAAACATTTCTGTAAAATATTATTGAAATCCATAAACAGATGAATGAGTTACACGCAGGACAAGGTTTTGACCATGCAGTGATTTTTTTACCTTTTTAAAAGCCACCTGTACCTTTTCATTTGGGAAAATATGTGCATAATTGGAACAAATTGGGAAAATCTAGAAACAAAATTTCTTTGAAGAAACGCTCAAATTATTGGTTCAAAACAGCAATTTCCTGTTCACAAATGCCTTAAAGTTATCAGTATTACTACCAGGAAAGTGAAAGAGTTGGCAAAAGCAAAGGTACACCCCTTTTCGCCTATTGAAGCTTTGAACTATCAATTATAATATGGGTATTTAGATGTATTTTTTTATGGCGCTCTCCTCAGTGTGAACAATTCGATTTCTAAAACAAAAAACATTTTCCTTTCGAAATTTTTGAGAGCATTGAGTTGTAAGCATGTACCTGTAGTATAGATCATATTAAATTGACGAACAGTTTCGGTCTACGGATGCAAGATATTTAACGAATGTGTGTCACTCAGACGTTTTGAATTCTGCGAGCGGGATCGCGCACTCAGCAGTTACTGTCCCACCGCAGAGCCTTGCACCTTGTGGATGTTTCAATAGACTCAGTATAACAATGAATTCTTGATGTTGTTCAAATAATTTCTAGTACATTGTTTACATACACAAAATAGACCGAGGGAGAAAAAGTTTAAGAACTTGACTATCACTAACATGACCGGCGTTTGATTGTCCGTGGCACGTAGAGGCGCGTGGTCAATAACAATACAATTTTCATATTAATTAAAAATCTTATTTACATGCGTGAAAAGTCGAGATCTGATCGTCCTATAGTACTTCTTTAATATACGTTGCCGTAAAATGACCCGTCACTGCCGTGTTGAAATCAATTTACTCACTGTAGTTACAGAAATATTTATCGCGTACATAGCTTGTATAGTGAAAGCTTTTTAAAGGACAACGTAATTTCCTTTAGTACACGTTCAGTTTTCATACTTAAAGAAACTGAGATACAACATTATTTTACGGAAAGTAGGCGGCGATTTTACCCAAAGTAGGAGGCGAGAAATTGCCGGTCGCCGGCTCTTAATGAGAACCTTGCTGTGGATTACTTTTGTGCACGTTTCGAGTCATTTTCATTTCAATCTTGAAAACAATTTTGATCTCCGTGTATTGGGAAAATATGGGCCGATTTTGGGAAAATAAAGCTAATTTTTACGAGGGGAAGCCACCTGATATTCGGCGGTAAATCCGGCCAAAAAAAATCACTGCCATGATGTCTATTGTGACCTTGACCTTTGGCCTGTGACCTTGATTCAAGGTCATGACACACCCATAGGTCCTAAGAAACATAGAGTGAGAATTAAAGGGAATCGGAATAATTTGTTTCACTACATGAGATACAGCAAAGTTCTACGAAATCAAGAAAAAGTTATGGTCCAAATTTTACGGTTGCCAAGTTAGTGATCAGAAAATCATCATGCTTTGCCCTTTCCACAGATACATATATCAAAAAAAAAAATCTATCAAGAAATATAGTTTTTAGACCAATTTTATGACTCCATATTTAGGCCATTTCTTGCAAATCCCTTGAACACTTTCCAGACACCTGATTTTAAAGCTCTCAATCTCGGTCAATTTCAAGCCAAACTGGATGATTTTTGGATTTTGTATTCTTCAATCTATTCTGCAAATGACTGCGCAAAAATAATCTTGAAAATTTATAGCACGGAAACTCTCAAACCATGTAGACTGAAAAAGGATGGTTCTTGGCGACGTACATAGGTAAAGGGTTCTAGTTTGTGCTGTCCAAATTGCATGAGCAAGTCTTGAAAATTAAAGGAAATAGAGCAAAAAATTCTTTAAATATCGGCGATAATTACTTCTCCACCAGTATCCATATAAAAATCTATAAATTGTCAACAAATTTTGAAAGCAAGTCCTTATTGGTACACAGTACTTGAAAAGGACGACTGTCTGGAAACTGTTACTGTCCGGAAACTGTTCCGACACCAGTATAGCACACTTGAGCTTTGCTCAGGTGAGCTAAAAAGTCTATTACTAAACTGAATGTGGTTCGATTATATATATACTGCCTGGCAGTATTTTTACCTGCACATTTAATATTGTGTCTAGTTTGAAAACTATGTAGCCATCCATTTGATGCTGCAAAATTGTCATATCCCAGCTCATTAGATAACAGAATTGCCTTTTCCTGTAGCAAACGTCCAGTTATAGGATTGTTTTCTGACCTAGTTGCCTCAAACCATTCATAAAGTTTTTCATTCAAGTCGGGATACAAGCATCTCCGATTGACTATTTTCCTGCCTGCATGAACTCCCTTCTTCCACAGGGTTTTTAACGTTTCTTTATTCTTTATGATTGATTGCACTTGTGTTTTTCCAACAGATAGGTTTCTGGCAATTTCCCTACAACTTTTACCCTGTTCGCTGAGTTTTAAAACGTTTATTTTCTCTTCAATAGTTAAAACTTTTCTTTTACAAGCTGATGCAGTCGCCATGCTCTTGTTTTGGTGTTGAGACGATTTGTGCCAAAATCTATTCTCACGCAACATTCTCGCGCCAGGGCATGGGTGTAGGTTCCCCTTCTATAAACTGCTTATCTTCTTTATGTTAATTTTACTTGATAGAGGATAGAGCGTTTGCATTGGGAAGATTCAGCATCAGTACCACACATTTGAAGAAGTTGCAGGTAATGTTTGGGGTCTCGAACCCCGGTCGTCCGCTCCTTAGTCCAGCACGTTAACTGACCGAGTGAGCTAAAGGGACATCCCGATAGCCCAGTCAATGAACATGTACTGAAGTAGGGATACCTGCACTACCAGAACTACTACACCCTATTCTCCTATCTTTGATGGCAGTTGGTGTACCCCGCTGTGTGGTGACCTTTTCTCTTCAACCTCGGCTCTGGCAAGGTTCTGCCTCCTACAGATCGAGCTCGCCATCTCACACACACCAATTTTTCACCTCGTCGCCATTAAGGTAGTTGCAGGTACCTGGTCTGGGACTCCGCTCCATAGTCCAGCACATTACCGAGTGAGCTAAAGGGACATCCTGATGGATAGCCCAGTCATTGAACAAGTACTGAACTATCAGTACCTACACCTACCGGAACTACTATATATATACACATTGCAATAAACATCCTTAGATGTATCACATACACAACTATGGTTGATCTAGTCTGGGCTTATAGGAGGCTGGAAATAATTATGTCAACCTGGATGCTCATGCATGAAATATGGGTCAGATGCAGCATCTGCACCATGCATTACAGTAATCTTCCTCAGATGCATTACCCACACAAATTTGATTGATATAAGACTTGTATAGGCTGGAAAAGCAAGATGTCCCATTGTAATTCTATATTTGGTCACTCAAGTGTGAAATATGGGTCAGCATCTGTACCATGTATTGTACTAAGAATTTTTGATGCATTACTAATACAAGTTTGGTTGATGCAGGGTTTATTAGGAATGTGTCCAAAGTAATCTTCCTTAGGGAAGTGGTGTAACATCATCAAATAAAACAAACTCTTTTTTTCAAATTTTCGACCGCGTGGTCTTTATCAAGAAAATTTTACAGACACAATATAAAGTCTATGTAGATTACAGATCACAATTAATTTTGAATGTTCGTTGACCACGCAAATAGTTCCTGATGATTTCAATCCCTCGTCTTCTTACATTTATTTTCTACGACTCTTTTTACACTAGATGATTCGATTTTTACGTCAATGAGTCACAGATGAATTGAAAAAAAAATATTCTAGCATGTTGAATGATACTGCATCATCCTAATCGCGGAATGACAGATGTGTTATGAGGCTCTAGAATTGATAGATTGTAGAACATTAGAGCCACAGATACCCCCTTTCGGGTTTAAAACGATATTAAAAGTCTACTAAGCGACAGATTTTTGCATGAATCCATTTCTGACCTTATTTTGATACTATCTAGCAGATATAAAAGTTTCAAGCAAAAAATGGTGGTGCGATTCGAGTATTTAATCGTCATATTAGTACTTTTTACAAGGGAATATATAGGAAAAAATAATTGGGGTCTGATACCTATAAGCGCGCGCAGTGATATCACGTGTGTAACTAAATAGAGACCAGACGAGGGGAAAAGGAGAAAATATGATACACGTAGGATGAAAATATCCTTTTCATGATACTGATAGATGCCAATTCGTTGGTTATCAGGGCTGATCTTGCGAAAATAAGGGGGGGGGGGTTCGGGGCGAGCGAACATGTTCTTAAATTGGAAAGGAGGCCGAGGTGAGGACATAGTGTGATTTTTTTCATTACTGCGACATGCTTGCATTAGCTGTGTGTCATGCTGTTACTTTAACCATAAAAATGATCTCATCCAATAGCCAAGCATTGTCTGGCTCCACCCCCCCCCCCCCCAAAAAAAAAAGAAATCGGGGAGGGGGGGGGGGTTCCGTTTTTCGATCTCCGCTCGTAGTTCACATGTACAGCTGAACTTTATTTGCTGGAGTAATGTTTTTATATGACATCTCATGCGGTCTGCACTAAAAATATTATTGAAATCGCCAAAGAATAAGTTTTCTGATGTTTTAAACGTTAATTTTTAATTTTTTGTCGACACTCTAAGAGGGCCTAACGAAAATTCATATAAATTCGAAAACGGTACATATGCAGTTTTTAGCACCATAAATTATGAGAATTCAGCCATTTGAAAGAGTCACATTTCATTTTGTTTACATATCTGAAGAATTGCGGAAATAACAGGAATTTGAAATTAGCGTAATTGAAAATAATTCTTATCAAAAACTTCATTCTGGGGATATCAATAGACTACCTGTAAAATGCTACTATTTGAATAATAATGAAAGTATTGAGCTGAAACTTGATAGATAACATCAAAAGATACCAAGGAAGGGTTCTGATGCAAAAGTTTGATTTTCAATTAAAATTTTTGAGAGTTTTAGATTACAGATCACAATTAATTTTGAATGTTCGTTGACCACGCAAATAGTTCCTGATGATTTCAATCCCTCGTCATCTTACATTTATTTTCTACGACTCTATTTACACTAGATGATTCGATTTTTACGTCAATGAGTCACAGATGAATTGAAAAAAAAATATTCTAGCATGTTGAATGATACTGCATCATCCTAATCGCGGAATGACAGATGTGTTATGAGGCTCTAGAATTGATAGATTGTAGAACATTAGAGCCACAGATACCCCCTTTCGGGTTTAAAACGATATTAAAAGTCTACTAAGCGACAGATTTTTGCATGAATCCATTTCTGACCTTATTTTGATACTATCTAGCAGATATAAAAGTTTCAAGCAAAAAATGGTGGTGCGATTCGAGTATTTAATCGTCATATTAGTACTTTTTACAAAGGAATATATAGGAAAAAATAATTGGGGTCTGATACCTGTAACGTCCATCTTTGCGCTTGTAATGTTTGTTTAAAGCAGTTGGCTCCTGACGATTTTGAATTCACTGCGCAACGCGAACTATCGTATACCGGTCGGAATGACGTAAAATGTAAGAAACATGAACAAGGCTTACAAAATAAAAAAATTATATATGTTTAATCAAAAAACAAAAAGGAAAACATAATGATACATAATGAATCAATTTTTGTTGCTGTAAACCCGCTGGCTGCGACAACCTTGTTCAAATAATGTTACGTCACAGCGAGAATTTTTGACGTCACGCGGCAAAAATAATGTTCGTCCTTCCCGCCAAGTGTAAATGGGCTCTTGGATTGCTTCATGATCTATTTTATTTTTCTGTAAGACCTGTCAATTGAGAAGGTAATTTAAAATTTGATACATATGCTTTTAATGAGTATATTTGGATTTTACGTGTTCAATAAAAACTGGAAAAGATACCCCGAGAGACGCCAAATCATCTAAAACGCAACGAATCTGCACTTGAAAAAAAAACCCGCGCTAGCGCGGAAAAGATTAACATAAATGCACCATGTATGACTCTCGTATACATACTGGTACTTGTACAGAGGAATTCTGTTCAGATTTATATGAAATGAATTTGAAATAACATCTCAATATGTAAAAATCAAAAACAAACGAAATTACGACTACGCAAGATCGATCTATTTCATATATTTTTGCATGATAAAGTGATTGAAATCGGTATTCAGTTTCCGAAGTAATTTGAGCGGAAAGTAGCCAATATTTGACAAACCTTTTCCCGGTGACGGATTATACGCCCCCACCTAAACCCAAAGATTTGCAAATCATAGGTATAAAACTATAAATATCTATCCAAAAAAGATGCATACATGTATATGTAAATATTTACTACCTCTTAATTCATATAATTGTCAAATGCATCAATTTCCATTCAAATTACAGTCACGAAAATTAGTTCTAAATGGCTGAAATGCAAGAGTTTCGGGGGGGGGGGCGCCCCGTAGTTCCCCTAACAGGGCTCCGCTGGACCTCGGCGGTCCCCAGTCCCCTCGCAAATTTTACGCCCCCCCCTTCCCCAACTCGAGAGATGGATCCACCAATGTTTCCTTAGTAACATTTTTGGAAGAATTAAAGTAAAGCTCATGAACTTTTTTAAAACACAATGTGAAAAGTAAGTAAAAGTGTCTGGATGCATGTCGTCTCAGCTATAATACCTTGTTCTCGAACGTTCTCTTGTAAGATTGTACGCCGTATTTCAGAAAACGAATATGGAGTCAATAGTATAAAATGACACAAATTTGAAAAATTGATACAGATAAAATCAAACTTCGAAGAAATGAAAAAAGAAAGCACAACAAACTTCGAAGAAACCTTCATTACGCATTCGCGTAACCAATATTTTGAAAAAATGAGAGGGAGCTGGGAAACTGTCGAAACTGCAAGTGATTATGATCGTTATTTTTTTTTTATTTATTTATTTATTTATTTATTTATTTTTTGTTTGTTTGGGGGTTTTTTTTGGGGGGGGGGTTCCTTTGTTTTTGCTTTCTGTTTTTTGATATGAGAGGGGCTTCTCAGGAAGTTGAGAGAGAGGGAGAGATCACATAAAAAATAAAAAAAAAATTTTTTTTTCGTTAATTCGCTCAAATTTTGAATATGATGTGGTAGAAAAAAATATCTTTTGTTGCCGCGGATTTTGTCTCAAGTTCACCTCATTTACACTCTTATCGTGTCTTTTTATCATCTGTACAAGACATCAACAAATCCTCCATCTTCATATAAATTTGCAAATGACAAATTATATGTTTTATTTTTTGATATTCTTTTCATCTGTAACATCGAATGTGAATGAAACAATAGCGTCGGAATGAAAAAAAATTATACTTGTAACAAGTATATATCATCCATTTTCGATCGACTTTTGGTATTCGGTTACCGAAGAAAGTAACTCAGCTCTTTGATCAGAGAGCTCCTTTATATGGTTGTATATATATATATGTATCCTTGATCCGCTGGAGGAGATGGAAGCGGAGAGGGGGGGGGGGGTATTTGAAAATCCTGTGCAGGGTACCTTGTAACGTAAATAGCGTGAAAAGGAGCAGGTTTTACTAAAGTTTTATTGAGTTTCGTATATAACTTGAATCAATGACAAAATTGGTATATAACATGCATGACCAGCATTGTTGGTACAGATGCTACGCAGCACTTTGTCAACTTTTAAAGTTGGCACTGATCAACAAAAAAAAAAGTAAACGGATGCATTATGTCAAATATACTTTCCTGTCAAATGTTAATTATCAGTGTACCTATAATTAATCTTATGATAAGGATTAAAAGATAGAAAAATATGTAGCAAACATGTCAAAATCGAAAATAATTACTGAAATCTAGGTAGATAAAGGGGCAGTCAGAGGAAATTCTATCTGTATTTCATGTTTTGGGTGGTAAGCCTACACTATTTTCATTGCAGTCAATATGCCTTATAAGAAGGAACATAAATAATGAATGTCAGGGCAAATTTAATTCTTATTCATCTTTTTATTATTGGAAAAGAGCAAAACTTTGGTAGAAAAACCTTGAAGTCAGAGGAAACTCTGTCCATATCTTCTCTTTTTGCGAGGCAACCTTATAATTTTTTAAAAAAAATATAATTTACTAAAGACATCAATCATGGGTTAGTTATTACTTTGAAAGTGACATCACTCCTTGTCGCACATATTTTGACAATTATTCACCCTACACAGTATGCTAAAAGCCATATTTTACATTCATGAGATGCTACTTTTAATGGTCCTTAAGTATGACAAAAATTACGATTTTCTCCCCTTTTATATTGTTTTGTTTTCTTACCACCCAATGCTTTAAAAAAAGTAAAAAAATGAATTAATAAACAAATTGAGTAATTTTCTGTACAGCTTTAAAATAAAGCACCATTCATAGTTATCTGAGTACTGTATTTGACAGTGGATTAAGGTGCCTACTTTGTAAGCTATTTACCTTAAAATACTTCTGACAACCAAAACTTAATTTTACATGAGAGCAATGTTCCATTATTACAGTTAAGAAAAATAACAATTTTAAGTTTATGACATCACTCGTAATATGAGAACCCAACATCCTTAAGCGCTCACTTAAGATGATGTCATAGACGTCCTGAGACCTGGAAAAACGCATTAACGCGACGTCATAATTCCCGCGCTACTGCTAAGATGTGTACAAAGGTATCAACGGTTGCGCTGAACGTTGCATCCGCACGGAGCTAAAGTATTTAGTTTCCTTATCCAAATATCCTCCACAAGAAGACGCATAGCTCTACCGTTATGTCCTAATTTTTGTAGAACCGCGTATTCAATGTCCTTCACGTTATGGTTTTCGAAGTGGCTATTAATTGGTTTTTCATTTGAATTTTTTATGTCACGCAAATGTTCGCTGATGCGTTGTGGCGTACAGAAGGGACACAAATATATGCGACTCCTTGATTCATATGAAGACAAACAGATTAATAAAGAAGGAAACTCCGTGTATGTGTGTATTCTGTCAGAAGATCATCAGGTCAGATATCCCCAGCGCCGATAGGAAGGACACACATAAAGTAATAAAGGAGGCCCGATGCACGGATAGGAGCATTATATATGGAATCAAATGCACAAAATGCGACCGTGCTATTTACGTCGGCGAAACAGAGAGAACTTTAAAAGAACGCATCAGCGAACATTTGCGTGACATAAAAAATTCAAATGAAAAACCAATTAATAGCCACTTCGAAAACCATAACGTGAAGGACATTGAATACGCGGTTCTACAAAAATTAGGACATAACGGTAGAGCTATGCGTCTTCTTGTGGAGGATATTTGGATAAGGAAACTAAATACTTTAGCTCCGTGCGGATGCAACGTTCAGCGCAACCGTTGATACCTTTGTACACATCTTAGCAGTAGCGCGGGAATTATGACGTCGCGTTAATGCGTTTTTCCAGGTCTCAGGACGTCTATGACGTCATCATAAGTGAGCGCTTAAACAAACATTACAAGCGCAAAGATGGACGTTACATATATAGACTTTATATTGTGTCTGTAAAATTTTCTTGATAAAGACCACGCGGTCGAAAATTTGAAAAAAAGAGTTTGTTTTATTTGATTTATTAGGAATGACAAATATGGATAATGACCATATCCCTGTTTACAGTACAAAATCGATAATTCAGAAAATCAGAAACCGAAGGCATACACAATCAGGATAAAACAGGAACCAAAGCAAACAAACAAAAACCTCCACCAGCAAACAAACCACCAGCAAACAAACAAAAACCTCCACCTCCACCTAAGCTTGGAATAGAGGTGTCCAATTTTCCTCAACTCGATTGCACATACACCATGATGCTGGGGCTGTAGCATTTGCCCTCCTCTACTTTGCTGAGGTGAGCTAAACATAAGCTTTTGTCATCAGAGATGACAGAGCTTGTTATATCCACTTAATTACCTAGTAAAACTTATGTTATCTTTATCTTGAATTCTTTAGGGTTAAGTTCCCAGGAACACTGTGACATGAATTATTACTTCATTCTCGTAACTATCACATGAGCCTAAACAGATGTTTTGTATTCTGCTGATCTAAGCTAATACCATGAGAAACTTTTGTGTAATCTGTTTTTAGACTTAAGTTAATAAAATGTATTCAAAGTAACAAGACGTTTTCTTTCATACACAACAATTTGGCGACGAGGATGTTTGATTAATTGACAATTCAAAGTTTTTCTTCGGACATTTAATTATCCTGTGAGATATACTTGGTTGTTAATTATGGCAGCTGCAGGGTACATCGGTAAAATTGAGCCTTTCGACGAAAGTATAGAAACATGGACTTCCTATGTTGAGAGACTTGATCAGTATTTTGCAGTTAATGACATCGATAGCGAGAAAAAGGTTCCTGCATTATTAACACTGATTGGCGGAAAGACATACGGACTTTTACGCAATCTTACAGCTCCAGACAAACCGTCAACTAAAACGTATGCAGTTATAACAGAACTATTGCAGAAACATTTATCGCCTAAGCCATTAGTGATTGCAGAAAGGTATAGATTCCATAAAAGGAATCAAAGGCAGGACGAAAGCGTAAATGACTACGTAGCAGAACTCCGAAAATTGTCGGAACATTGTGCATTTAGAGATTTAAATGATGCACTGAGGGACAGATTTGTTTGCGGACTGAAGGAAGATAGCATCCAAAAGAAGCTATTATCAGTGGCGGATCTAACTTTAGCAAAGGCGTTGGAAACCGCAGTAGCGATGGAGATGGCGGGAAAGGACGCAATCGAGCTACAACGCAAACAAGGCGAGGCAACTGTCCATAAGATTAATAAAGGCAGAGGACGAACTTCCTATAACGCACGGCAGCAGAAGGCACCAGCAATGCCGCCTAAGAAACGATGCTTCAGATGCCGTAGGAGGGGGCATGATCCGAATGAATGCCGTTTCAAAGATGAAATATGCCATAAATGTAAAAAGAAAGGACATATTGTGAGAGCTTGTCCGCTAAATTTTACAAAGAATGGAGTCAAATCACTAGAGGATGATTATGACGAAGAAGATATTGCGAAACTCTCCGTTGATTGTAATACAGTACAAAAAGGAAGAAATTCTGATGTTATTTGGATCGACTTAAAGATAGATGGTCATTGTACAAAGATGGAATTAGACACCGGATCGGCAGTATCAGTGATGTCAAATGAAGATTTCAAATCTATGTTCAAGGGCCGAAAATTGACGAAAACATCGCTTATTTTACGTACGTATTCAGGAGAGAAGATTAATCCTTTGGGAGTGATTAGCGTACACGTCACATACAAGGAGCAGGAGGCAGATCTAGACCTTTATGTAGTAAAAACTAAAGGACCTGCCTTAGGCACGGTCCATTTGATATTCTGGGGGGGGGGGGGCTTGGGTTTTTTTCGAAAAAAATAATTTTGCTCTGAATTTTGATGAAAAAAATAAATTTGCTTATGGTGTGACAGAAAAAAATAATCTTGCTCTTACAAGTAATCTGAATTTGAAGAATAACCATAAAATTCGCTTAAAATTCCTGATAATTTTTCGGCTCGCTTCGCTCGCCGCGGTTTTTATTTTCTATATAAAAAATTTGGCTCGCTTCGCTCGCCATAGTTTTCTTCTGTAATCATGGTAATGGCTAGTTCATATTTGAAAATATCAAAAGAATGCATGTGACTGAAACAATTATAATTCTTAAATACATTATCAATATAATTTATTACTATTAATAGATACATGTATCACCATAGTGTCTAATTTCATATACAAGCTTGGAAGGAGAATTAAAATAAGTTTTTTGCTAGTTTTCATTAACTTGCATCAGGCCCTCTTACATGTTACATGACCTTACATACATTTTGTTTACTAAAAATTATATATCATATTGTAAAAATCTTTCATCTCTCTCAGTTTAGAAGTGAATATAAGTTTAACATAAAAATAATGTTTGGAGTAATTTAAGTAAAAATAAAGAATTTCAATTGAAGAAACACAAACATTCTTAATATATACATTAATTATTATAAAAAAAATTTCCTTGCTCCAACTTTGCAAGAAAAAAATTATTTTGCCCCGGTCCAGGGCAAAAAAAATAATCTTGCTCCGACAAAAAACCCAAGCCCCCCCCCCCCCCCCCCAGAATATCAAATGGACCGTGCCTTACTAGGGCGCGACTGGTTACGACACATAAGGCTTGACTGGCCAGGAATTAAAACACTGTCATCAGGTGAGAATTACAAACATAAATTAAATCAGCTTCTCATCAAACATAGCGCACTTTTTAAGCCAGAGATCGGTAGCTTGAAGCAGATTAAAGCTAGGCTTAAGCTGAAGGAAGACGCATCGCCAAAATTCTGTAAGGCGAGACCAGTACCATACTCACTAAAACCGAAAATCGAAGCTGAGTTGCAAAAATTAGAGGAACAAGGTATTTTATCGAGGGTAGAAGTCAGTGATTGGGCCACACCCATCGTACCCGTTGTGAAAAAGGACGGGTCGGTTAGGATTTGTGGAGATTTTAAGGTGACAGTCAACCCTGCATTAAAAGTAGACCAGTATCCGTTACCACGGATAGAAGACATATTTGCAAATTTGGCCGGAGGAGAAAAGTTCTCAAAAATCGATTTGAGACAAGCCTATTTGCACATGAATCTCGAAGAAATTTCGAAGCCGTTGTTGACGATCAATACGCATAAAGGATTGTATAGGTACAACCGAATGTTGTACGGCGTGGCGTCAGCTCCAGCTATATGGCAACGAGCCATTGAACAAGTACTTCAAGGACTTCCGGGAGTACAATGTATACTGGATGATATGGTCATCACTGGACGGAACGATAAGGAACATATCGAAAATCTAGCGAAGGTACTTCAAAGACTGGAAGACTTTAACTTACGAGTCAATAAGGAGAAGTGCGAATTCTTCGCCGATAGAGTCGCGTACTGCGGACATGAGATCGATAAATCGGGTATATGGAAATCCCGCGACAAAATCGATGCCGTTATCAAGACTCAAGCGCCAGGAAATGTGACGCAACTTCGCTCTTTCTTAGGTTTGATAAATTACTACAACAGATTTCTACCAAATCTAGCGAGCGAAATGAAACCTCTTCATGAGCTTTTGGAAAAAGGAAAACCATGGGCATGGAAAACACGACAACAGGAAGCGTTTGAAAAAGCGAAAAAGCTTATAACATCGGAACCTGTATTGGCACACTATGACCCACAGAAAGAAATACGACTTGCGTGCGATGCATCACCGTATGGATTAGGAGCGGTTTTGTCACATGTATTTAATGACAAGACAGAAAGACCGATTGCTTTCATTTCAAAGTCACTATCAAAAGCTGAGCAAAATTATGCACAAATCGACAAGGAAGCACTAGCGATTTACTGGGCCGTAAAGAAGTTTTACCCCTATCTGTTTGGCAGAAATTTTACGTTAGTTACCGATCACCAACCGCTTACTTCGATTTTCAATCCATCGAAAAGTTTACCTGTCACATCTGCGTCTAGATTACAACGCTATGCGATGTTTTTATCAGGATTTACGTATAGCATAATTTATAAGAACACAAAACAGCACACAAACGCAGATGCTCTATCCAGATTGCCGTTAAAATGTGAGAATGATAAAGACTTTGATGCGGTTGACGTTTTCCATACCACACAAACCGAGACCCTACCGATGACAAGCGAAACAGTGGCCAACGCTACGAGACGTGATACAGTACTGTCACAGGTTTTATTAAGAGTTCAGGGAGGTTGGACAGAAGGTGAAAATGACAAATCGCTGTCTTCGTTTTACAATCGCAGACACGAATTATCTTTGCATCAAAATTGCTTGATGTGGGGGATAAGAGTTATTATTCCGTCAACTCTTAAGAAACAAGTCCTGGAACTTTTGCATTCTAGTCACCCAGGTGTGGTGAAAATGAAATCACTTGCGCGAAGCTACGTGTGGTGGCCAGGTATCGATAGCGATATTGAAAGATTAGCTAAAGAATGCGCAGGTTGTCAAAAGCAGCAAAATAATCCGGGCAAGGTTTATGTTCACCCATGGGAATGGCCAAGCGCACCATGGCAGAGAGTCCATATAGATTTTGCTGGACCGTTCCTAGATCAAAATTTCTTTATTTTGGTGGATGCGCATTCGAAATGGCCGGAAGTGATTCCTATGAAGAGAATTACGACGGCGAGAACAATTGAGGTTCTGAGAACGATTTTCTCAAGGAATGGGATACCAGAACAGATAGTTTCGGACAACGGACCACAGTTTACATCCGCAGAATTCGGTCAGTTTATGAAAAACAATGCGATAAGGCATTACAAATCAGCGCCTTACCATCCAGCGACGAACGGACTTGCTGAACGATTTGTTCAAACTTTTAAAAGAAGTATCAAATCAATGAAACATGACAGCATGTCATTAAATAAGAAAATTGCAAACTTTTTGCTGCAGTACCGGAATAATCCACATACTACAACGAACGAATCGCCAGCTAAATTATTCGTTGGACGACAATTAAGATCTCGGTTAGATCTTATCCGACCGAACATACAAGGGAAGGTAGACCGGGCCAATATGAATTCAGCGTTCGGAAAGAAAGGAAAACCGGTACCATCGTTTAAACCTGGAGATCATGTGATTGTCCGAGATTACAGAGGTAATAAATGGATCAATGGCACGATCGAATCTTTACCAGGGCCGTTAAACTGTACAGTGAAAACAGACTTCGGTTCACTATGGAAGAGACACGTGGATCAAATCAGGAAAACGGAATGCAGAAATAAAACAGAGTTTTCCGAAACACGATATATGACGAGCGCGTGCCAGTGACACCATGCACTATTTCAGTTCCGTGTAACGATACAGTATCTACCGGCAATGATCATAACAATGTGTCAGAATCTGTCAGTGCGGACATTGAATCTGAATCGACAGACCATAATGCAGAGATAAAAAGATATCCTACACGCGAGCGAAAAGCACCGAAACGCCTTATCGAAGAAATGTGAAATGTGTTTTGTTGTTAAAAGGGGCACAATAATCCCCTTATCAAATATATTGCCATGTACATAAATCTTGTAATCATTTATTCGAAGTAATAGTCTATAATAACACATATCTACTTCGTAAGATTTTCAAAACTTTATTATTTACATGGACTGATAATTTAGAAGGGAGGAAATGTTATATCCACTTAATTACCTAGTAAAACTTATGTTATCTTTATCTTGAATTCTTTAGGGTTAAGTTCCCAGGAACACTGTGACATGAATTATTACTTCATTCTCGTAACTATCACATGAGCCTAAACAGATGTTTTGTATTCTGCTGATCTAAGCTAATACCATGAGAAACTTTTGTGTAATCTGTTTTTAGACTCAAGTTAATAAAATGTATTCAAAGTAACAAGACGTTTTCTTTCATACACAACAGAGCTCACCTCGTGACCAGCATCTGTACCTACATTGCACCAAGTATCTCCAGATGCATCTATCACTCACACAAATTTTGTTGATAAGCTTAAAGTAAGCTGGAAATGATGTTCAATTTTACCTTACCTGATCACTGAAGCATAAAATATGGGTCAGACACAGCATCCATTGCTAGCATTGCAGTAAGCATCCTCAGATGCATCACCCTTACAACTTTGGTAGATCTAGGACTAATTATAGGCTTGAAATGGACCTGTCCCAGTTTACTAAACCTGCTTGCTCAAGAGTAAAATATAGTACCAGATCCAGCATCTGTACCACACATTGCAGTAAACATCCTCAGATACATCACCCACACAACTTTGGTTTATCTAGGACTAATTATAGGCTAGAAATGGACCTGTCCCAGTTTACTAAACCTGGTCGCTCAAGCAAGAAATATAGGTCAGATGCTGCATCCATACCATGCATTGCAGTAAGCATCCTCAGAGGCATCACCCACAAGTTTAGTTAATCTAGGAATTATAGCAGACTGCTAATGGACCTGTACTATTTCAATTAACCTTGGCACTCAAGAGTAAAATATTGGTCAGACGCAGCATCAATATCATGCAATGTAGTGAGCATCCATAAATGCATCATCCATATACAAGTTAAGTCGATCTAGGAATTATAGTAGGCTGGTAATGGACCTGTCCTTTTACTAAACTTGGACGCTCAAGTGTGAATTTAATATAGGTCAGATGCAACATCAGTACCATTCAATGTAGTAAGCATCCATAAATGCATCATCCATATAAGTTTGGTTGATGTGCATAGGACTTATAGGAGGCTGGGAATGGAGGTTTTCCAGTTATCCTTCACTTGCGTGCAGATACCAGCGGTGGGGCAATAGCATAAGCCCCCTCCCCTCATCCACTTCATCGGAGTGAGCTAAAAATGTGTCAGTTAGTCAAAGCCTGTAGTGACAATATTGGATTTAAACTACACGTAGAATAATTATGTTTGAAAAACATATGCCCTCACTGTTAGACTTTGACTCACAGCAACAAAAATGACCTTGACCTATTGACTATGTTTCGGACAACAAATCCTCATCAGTGGTACTTCAAGCCAAATTAAAATTAGTAGCACCCTCTAGTTTGATTATTGAATTTTATGTATCTATTCTGTTGAAGAGTATGAGGCTCCAAACTTCCTGTAGGGTCAATTCAGTCGCATAATTACATAAAATCTTTGATCAAAGAGCATTTAGGGAATGGTCCTATGATGTTTAGGATGAAATGACAAGTCTTTAAAACAGCAAAGTAACATATGATGTCATATTGATAAAGGGTCAAAACAAAGCTCCTCTCAGGCAAAAAACAAAGGAAAATACAATGTATTTTAATTACACTTGAAACCCTAAATCCTGGGGAATGTATTTAACTGCTCCACACTGCAAAAGAGAATATGTCTAGATAATAAGAAAATGAAGTCTTCCGACTCGTAAGCTTCTTGAACAAGATTTAAAATCAATTTTAATGCATCAGACACGTTTCTGATAGTAAATCCTCATCGGTGGTACTTTAAAACCAAAGTCATTTGAGTAGCGCCCTCTAGTTTGATTTTGTGAATATTTTCAGGTCCGAAAAGTTTAATTGCTTGTTATCCAGATACATAATCAGACACTGGACATCACAAACTTTGGACATATTTTTTTCATCATGACACCACTATAGAAAATGTGATAACACATCTGGACACATCAAGATGAAGGGATCAAATATGAAATCACAATGAAATTGTTTTCCAAATAATATGTTCAAGTTTTGTGTGTATAAAATCTTTGTTTAGAACAGTCAGAACTCTTAACATGTAATACGCAAGATCGTAAATGCAGCGCGTGCAGCGTGTCCGTTCTGATTTTTCCTTTAGTCACCTACCTAAACCATTGTTCAAACTTGGGCACCTTTTTTGCCCAAGTAAACTGATGACGTCATAACAATAGAGAACAATCAAGGAGTGCGCGAGAACATTCGTATAGTCTTGGTTAGAAGTATTTGCGATCTTCCGTATTGACTATAGCTTTGCACATGTGTCAAAAAGGTGATAACATAAATGTAATTCATTTTCATTATTTATTTGTCTAGCTCTATGAAAAGGAATGATTGACAGCGAGAGATACTATAGAGACATCAGACATCGCATACACCTACATAATGCTATATCAGTATACATAAGGCTATCAGTATTTTCCAGTGACTTATATGAACATGTACATGTATTTTGGGGCTCTTGTTAGCATTTTCTTTCCAAGAACAAGAAAATAGAAGAATGTTATAAATATTATAAGTCGATTTGCACATTCAAAAACTAAAGTCTGAACCTAGCTATTATTGAAATTAGTTATCTTTAACATTTATACTTAAGATTTATACGATCATAGTACATGTATTGTCATAGTATTACTGTATTATAGTACAGTTTATTATCCCGCCTCTGGCAAATTTCTTGCAATCTGATTGGTCGAGAAGAACCAAATATTATGTTGTATTATTTTACTAACAGGATATTATTTTAATATCATACTTCTACTAAGACGTTTTATGCTTTTGACGTCACCAAAATGCTTTAAAATATGTTGGCCTAACATACACAAACCAAAAGCCATCAGCGGGATAAATTCGTTATACAGTGTTTTACAGGGGAGATACAAAAATATATTGGGTCGATGAAAAAAGTTGTATTGGGCTCGGCTTCGCCTCGCCCAATACAACTTTTTTCATCGACCCAATATATTTCTGTATCCCCCCTGTAAAACACTGTATAACTAATAATATCAGCAGAAAAAAACAAGAAAATGAAAATCTATTTCACTAAAACAAAATTCTTAGAGTCATAAAGTTATACGGATCCATACATGTACATTTATATTTCAAATTACATGCAATATACTTACATACATGGATGGTAAATTTGTCTGGGAGTATTATGAAAAAATTCATTTCAGTAATGTAGAATAGAAAGAAAAAGAATAGAAAGAAAGTTCTGTCAAAAAGATGATGGATATAGACATTTCTGACATATACCAACAGGTACATAGTACATTGAAATAAAATGATGTACAAAGGACATACTAATTCAAATGTTACATGAAACAAATTATCAATACTTGGCAGGTAAAGTTAATTATTATAGTGTTTGTGTCTTGGTCTACTCATCACACATATCCATAAACATGTACATGTATATTCCAACTCTGTGTTTCAAAAATCAGGGTAACAGTGTACATATTATTCATAATGGATAGAGAACAATTAAAAAATGACACATGTAAAAACTAAAGATGTAGTTTCAATAAAAGTATCTTTACTTAAAATATACATGTATATATTGTAATGTCAGCTAAAAATGATGCATATGTAAATGTTATTATGACAAACTTTTCAAATCTAAAAATTGTTAGGTCAAAATGTACTGATACTGATCTGATGATGGGAAATAAGTTATGAAAATCTAGTAATATAGCTCATGTTTTTTTAAAAATCTTGAAAAATAGCACAAGTACAAAGTAAATGTTACATTCATCTGGGTGTTTGACTACATGTGTATCTCTGATAATTAAATCAAATCATGTTAAAATATACATGTATGTCAAATATATGGGTCAAGCAATAGTATAAAAGTATGATCTTCATTCAAAAATTGTATTTCAATTTCATTCTTATTATAAATGCATACTAATATTTTAAATACATAAAATTCCATTCTGCATCCTTAGAATATGTATAGGTGTATTTAATTTTTTTTTATACCAGTAATGTCATGGAAATTCAAAATCGCTGCAAGAAATTAATAAGACTTTTGTAAGAATTCCTAAACATCAAGTCGCTATGTATAGATTACATGTATTCAGTCTAAAGGTATAACCAACATGTGACAGCTCATTTCTTGGGAGTGATATTATAGTTGTCCATGACAAAGTTAATAGCTTGCATTGGGTTATCTATTTCGTGCATCTTATCCCTCTGTAGAACCCAGTCTGGTCTTATTTTGTGGACCTTTTTTACTGGTACATGGACGGGTAAGGTACAGTTAAAGCTTTTAGCTGCCAGCTGACGGGCTTGGCGTAACTGACGGGTCTCGTTAACTTTATTCTTCCTGGAGACAAGGACGTGTAAGCTCTGTATTTTGTCCTTGAACTTTGGATCCGATCCGATGGTCTAGTAAAGATAACAAATGAAAATTTAAGTTATGAAAGGTTAATAAAAAAATAAATGTAATTATTTTAATAAAAAAAAAAAGTTCCTAAGAGCAAATCGACAAAGAAATGTGCTTCCTGTATAGGTAGAATCATTTGAGGTGTGTTAACCTTTGCTGCTTTCCCACTTGGCCTTCTTAAGCAAAAGTTTGTCGCAGTGAATTTAGATACCAAAGGCAAAACTCAATGAGACCTGTGGCAGATCCACGAATCATTGTCCATGCTAAAAGGATCATTTTTATAAAACCGCAAAAGAAAGTCTACATGTACCAGTGAATGATACTACTTAATTGCATTTAAAGTACAAAATCACTTCCATTTTCTTTCCGATAACAAATTACAAATACCTCAATCATTTAATACTCAGTGATTAGAAATCATTGACCTAATTTTGAATCGAGCATGATCTCGCGCGTACAAAAACATCTTCATCGGTGTATAATTATGGTTCTGCCAAAAAATGTGAATCCAGCCTAAATATGATGACCATCAATATCTATTACTGTAAATTGGTAATTATTCGTCAGATACCAATTTTCGTCTCTTTCGTCAGTGCCTTCCTTGACAAAATTACGTATCGACGAATATAAATACTCATGACAAAAATAAATTGTATAGTTAGGAAAAGGTGAATTAGTCTCTTGGTAAACTTAAATATAAACCAGAAGCACTGTGGAGTAGGGAGGAAGAAGCTGAAGGTTCCAAGTTTTAAGAAGTGTTAAATACATGTAGTGTTATTACGACACGCAAATGGAAAATCAATTAGAACTGAAAACGAACACAAAGTCACATTTTATGTATTTCTAATAAAATTAAATATGTTTTCACAGCAAGGTAGGTGATATACATGTCTCCCAATTATTTGTTTACCGATAATTGTTGAACAAACAATGACAAACAAATACATACGGACATTGTCTGACGGCGGATCAAAATATTAAGTTGGCATTTACATTTTCGGGACCCTTGAATGACGAATTTACGTACTGACAAAATGGTCATTTTTAATGAATTGACGAAAATAAAGCAATTTAAAGTACTTACCATCCTCCTATCGAGATCAATTCCCAGTATACCTAGCAGTGTGCAGGTACGGTAAAATATAACACCTTTCTCTCTGTAGATCTGAAGCAACTCCAGGAGGACATCCACCGAGCCAGGTATATACACAGCTCCTACTGTCTTGTCATACTGTAAAGTAAATCAAAACCATTAAAATATATCTATAATCAGTACGGCAACCTGAGTCTTTTTTTGGTCAACTTTGAATAGACTTAGAGAGACAAGTTAAGGTTACAAATCAAGCAATAAGAAGATGCTGCTATCAATATACATGTATATAGATAATACACTCATCATTTACTTAAATAACATACATTTCAATATCAAACATCCTATTGTTTAAATCAAGCATTATATTGGGAAATTCCTAATTTAAGAATTACTCAGATAGGCAGTGAAATGATTGATCAATTACCTTGGTGCAAGACAAAAACTCATCTCTGGGTCTTTGGCAAAAATCCTGTGATATATTCATTATGATATTTTCATTACTAGTAGATTCCCCATGTTAAACGCCCATTAGGCAACTAGAATTATATTCCAATAATTTGGGTTGCTATTGTGACGTCACGTTCAAGTTTTGCATGTAGGGAGACTTTACGGTAAAATACGTTTGACAATGGTACTTGTGAAATGTACGATGTGCATGCAAATAAAAATGACCGATATGTAGGATAAATGTAAATATAAGTATTTACTGTCTTGCTTTTGGTGTTCATGGGTGTATAATTCTGGTAGGACACGTGCACATTTTCCGAGAATCGCTTCGCGATTCACAGAATTTGCACGTGTCCTACCAGAATTATACACCCATGAACACCAAAAGTAAGACATTCATACAGTCATTTCTCAACTAATCCATAAATGAGGAAAGTTATGGACCAGGAAAGATTCTAGAACAGTATAAAGCTCTGTATGAGGGTATATATAACCTGCCTTAGCCAGGTTAAGTAGGATGCTGACTGAGTAGTTGATAATCTCCACAGAGGCTGTTACAGCTCTGTATGAGGGTATATATAACCTGCCTTAGCCAGGTTTAGTAGGATGCTGACAGAGTAGTTGATAATCTCCATGTGAGGCTGTTACAGCTCTGTATGAGGGTATACATAACCTACCTTAGCCAGGTTAAGTAAGATGCTTACTGAGTAGTTGATCATCTCCATGTGAGGCTGTTACAGCTCTGTATGAGGGTATATATAACCTACCTTAGCCAGGTTAAGTAGGATGCTTACTGAGTAGTTGATCATCTCCATGTGAGGCCTGTTACAGCTCTGTATGAGGGTATACATAACTTACCTTAGCCAGGTTAAGTAAGATGCTTACTGAGTAGTTGATCATCTCCATGTGAGGCTGTAACAGCTCTGTATGAGGGTATATATAACCTACCTTAGCCAGTTTAAGTAGGATGCTGACTGAGTAGTTGATAATCTCCATGTGAGGCCTGTTACAGCTCTGTATGAGGGGATATATAACCTACCTTAGCCAGGTTAAGTAGGATGCTGACTAAGTAGTTGATCATCTCCATGTGAGGTTTTTACAGCTCTGTATGAGGGTATATATAACCTACCATAGCCAGATTAAGTAGGATGCTGACTGAGTAGTTGATAATCTCCATGTGAGGCCTGTTACAGCTCTGTATGAGGGTATATATAACCTACCTTAGCCAGATTAAGTAGGATGCTGAGTAGTTGATAATATCCACAGAGGCTGTTACGGCTCTGTATGAGGGTATATATAACCTACCTTAGCCAGATTAAGTAGGATGCTGACTGAGTAGTAGATAATCTCCATGTGAGGCCTGTTACAGCTCTGCATGAGGGTATATATAACCTACCATAGCCAGGTTAAGTAGGATGCTGACTGAGTAGTTGATTATCTCCATGTGAGGCCTGTTACAGCTCTGTATGAGGGTATATATAACCTACCATAGCCAGATTAAGTAGGATGCTGACTGAGTAGTTGATAATCTCCATGTGAGGCCTGTTACAGCTCTGTATGAGGGTATATATAACCTACCTTAGCCAGGTTAAGTAGGATGCTGACTGAGTAGTAGATAATCTCCACAGAGGCTGTTACGGCACTGTATGAGGGTATATATAACCTACCTTAGCCAGATTTAGTAGGATGCTGACTGAGTAGTTGATAATCTCCATGTGAGGCCTGTTACAGCTCTGTATGAGGGTATATATAACCTACCTTAGCCAGATTAAGTAGGATGCTGACTGAGTAGTTGATAATCTCCATGTGAGGCCTGTTACAGCTCTGTATGAGGGTATATATAACCTACCTTAGCCAGGTTAAGTAGGATGCTGACTGAGTAGTAGATAATCTCCATGTGAGGCCTGTTACAGCTCTGTATGAGGGTATATATAACCTACCTTAGCCAGGTTAAGTAGGATGCTGACTGAGTAATTGATAATCTCCATGTGAGGCTGACTTCTGTTACAGCTCTGTATGAGGGTATAGATCACTTGTACAGCATTTACTTCTACCATACGTACACAGCAATGAGAGGATAGGCGTGTGGCCACATCTGTTTGTATATTATTATATAATGTTTTATATTGAAATCATAATGTAGATGAACATTTTTGTTTTCATTTTGGAAAAAGGGTATAATAGGATGACATAAAGCACTAGATAAAATTGATGGAGGATACTTAAAGGCTGAACTCCAATTTGTGGATTTACCAGTGGGTAAGCCATCAAGAGTATATGGGGCATTGGGCAGTTCTTAGAGCGTGCTGCGGCAGAGCGGTGCACGTGTATTGTAGCAGACAAATCTTTATACAAAATTCACGATTTACCGATGAAAGTCTTGAGTCAGAGTACAATATATTAAAAGTATAATTTCATAAAACTCGTAGCCGTCTTGTAAATGTCATTTGTATGATTTTACGTCTAGGAAGACAGGTTTTAATCAGTTTTATACATACATGCATGACCTACATGTACATATCTATAATGGAAGCTGGAAATTAGTGTATAATCTCAATATAATATCTACATATTACATACATAAACATAGGGTAATCAAAGATTACATAGCTCGCCTATACAGGTTTTTGTCAGAAACCAGGTTAAAGTTTTTTGAAAAGTAGGTCAAAGTCCAAGGTCAAGGTCACTAGGTCAAAGGTCATGGTCTCAAATGAAAGGTCTCGTCACAAGGTATCTTCAAGTGAAATATCAAAGCCCTACCCCTTATAGTTCAAGAGATATAGCCCAGGTTAAAGTTTTGTCTACGGACGACGACAACGAGGGTATGGCATTAGCTCTCCGGACTTTTTCGTCCCGGCGAGCTAAAAATTAAACCTCGTGTCAGATGCACAACAAATTTCGTATGAAAATTTTGTCTTTTTCATGAGATAATTTAAAATTTTCCTCCGAAATCTGAACGTGTCTAGAAATTTCATATTTGCCACCATTTTCCTGGTTGGCTGCTATTTATACCCCAATTAAGCTCGGCCTTTAAATCTGATATCCAAACAGAAGTTCAAAATCATAGGTCAAGGTCACAAGTTCTAACTTTTTGTACTTATGACATGATTATTCCAAAAGGAATACACATATGAAATATAAAAGCCCTATCACTTACCATTCAAAATTTATGACCAAGTTTAACTTTAAAGTTTGTGATAAGTCAAACTTCAATGTCAAGGTCAGATTGTCAAAGGTCATGGTTTGAAATAAATGGTCTTGTTATAAGTAATCTAAATGTGAAATATTAAAGCCTTACCATGAATAGTTCAAGAGATACATGTATAGCCAAGTTTTAAGTTTATGAAAAGACCCATATTTAATGAGAAACAAAAGGAACTGTTTGGTTTACATTGATACATGTACATGTACCGTAATCGTCCGAAAAAAGTCTGCAAGAGTAGATACTACGCAGGCAAAAAATTGCGCTGAAAATCGCGGAAAAACTATAATCTAGTAAATAATACGCATTAAAAAAATCGAAATTTCGCCAATGTTTCCTCCCATTATTAATCTATATTAACATTAAAAATACCTAAGAAACGGCCCGCTCGATAATTACAGTATATGTTGATATAAACGTATCCGTTTTTGAAAATAGTTTAATTAGATGAGTAACCTGAAATTAGTTGAATTATTAAAGTACCCGTTATTAAAAATAAATAATGAAGCAATTAATAGATGTTTTCGCGATGGCTTTAATAGCCCGATATCGCTTTGATGGACCGAAATTAATAACAGTTATATTAATGTAATGACTTGAATTAGATACCGATTACAAAATTATCCATAGTACGATTGAAAGATTCAGGATTGACAGCCGTATAATGTATCAATTTACTGAACTGACCATTGAAATTTACCGTTGGAGTAAACCTATTTGAGAAGATTTTACTCCCCCTTCACCTGTCAAAAGTGACAGATCAATTTCATGCTTGACCGCACCGCTACCGGTGAAGGTTATTGTCTCCGTTCAACACCCCTCGGGGTAGACAGGTGTTTACACTTATACAGGTATTTCACTTAAACACACTTGTACGATCTGACCTTAGATGACCACGTACCGTTAAAGTCAAATATACTTACAAAATTGATCTATTGACGAATTCTCCATTCGGAAAAAAAGTCTCGATATTCTAAACCAGTGTATTGACCGCATTCAAGAATTTTTTTTAGCAAATTGCCATAAAAAGTAGCGGGTAATACACCGACGGAGACGGTATGTACAATGCAAAGGTTATTGAACATTATACAGGAAAGGCTTTCCTGTGTAATGTTCAATAACCTTTCTATTATACATACATTTATCAATGTAAACCAAACAATTCCTTTTGTTTTTAAGAACATCAGCTTATTCAGTTTATATTTCTGTACAAAATGTCCCAAGATGCAGCATTTTTCAACCGCCGCTAGAATAATGCAACAACATTTCTGCCATCATAGAGAGTAGACATTTCAAGTAACTTTAACCATCAGTACAATATGGCTGGTAAAGGTTGATTTTACAAACTGTATCATGTAAACACCTATTTTTCTTGCTACACATACATGTGGCTAGAAGAACTCAGTCAGTTTGCCACCTAAAATAAGCATTTACTAGCTAAATGCCTGCATGTGTGAATACAGTGCTCTCTTAGTATCGCTTTATCAAAGCACCCATTATTATTTCCTGAATCAACACTATGACAGTATAGCACCCACACAAACTGGCATTAATAGGCCATGACTGCCCTTTTCTCTAATGGTTCTTGGTAAGCAATAATTTACCGTATATCGGGTAATTTTCGCGTCGGGTAAATTTCGCGAAAACGACCCTAAAATGGTGTGTCTTTTTTTCGCTGAGTCTAATTTTCGCTAATCTATAAATACCAAAAATTAAAAATTGTACCAAGATTTATTTAATGTGAAATAAGATACGATCATATAATTGCGAACGTTTTCCTGCTGGATCTACGTATATACATGTACGTATACGTGTACAAAAATACAAATGTACAAGAATGTACATCATACAGTTCAATCGTTCAACGCATAAACGATACCGGCTTCTTTAAAGTCATTGCTTATATTTTTTTCCATGCAAGTATTCAAATAGTTTTGTGGTCCAAAAAAGGCCTTTAGCCCCCAAATCATTGTTTAGATGTTGTTTCTCGTGAGAGATACACGTATAACCAAAACGCTTTATGTCATAATTACAGAACGACAACAGGTGGTTTGAAATAAAAGCCGACGTGCATTTATAGCGGTGATTGTTTGATTTACCATGTTTGCACTGGGTAATTAAAGTAATTAATACTACCTGTTATCTATAAACATCAATTATAATAATCATAATTATCTTAATCAGACGAGTACTCACTAATACCTCGGGACAGTTACATATAACTGAACCTCTTTTGAAGCGTTAAGTACTTTGTGTCTTTTTTTTGCTATGTCCATTTTTCGCGATTTGATAATGCTCGCGAACTTAGCAAAAATTAAACACACGCGAAAAATTCCCGATATACGGTATGATAAGTATAAACAAGCTATAATTCTAGGGTAACATACAAATTGTATACCTAAGTGCATTAAAGCGTCTAGAATCTGTGACAGATGTTTGTACTTCAGCAGGTAGTCTAGAGCTGAGGCTGTACGGTTACACAGCTTCTTCTCCTCTGTTGCTGATCTGTTAGCTTCCTCTATCCTTTGACGGATGTTTGCCAGCTTCCTGCTCTTAGACTTTATTCTGATCTGCCGACCTCTCCACACAGCCTGAAATATGGTACTGTCATTAACTAACATTACATCAACCATGTCTGTAGTACTTTCATTTCACTTATACTCAGTTTATTCTCATTGCTGTTGCCAACTCGTTCAGTGAAGATATACATGTATGTCAGCAAAAGTTTTAAGTTTAAGAAAAGACATGTATCCCCCCCCCCAAATGAAGGAACATTGTTCCACCTAGAATATTACCTGTAAACTTTTCATAATATACATGTAGTATCGCTTCCTTGCCAAACTACCTTTAAACCTTACCTGTAGTGTTATGGCTGCATCTATGTTCAGTTGTTCCTGTTATTTTGCCTGTTATACTACTTGTACACCTTACCTGTAGTGTTACAGCTGCATGTATTTTCCTTTGCTCCTGTTGTCTTGTTTGCCATCTCCTGAAGTATGCCTGAATGATTCTAGCTGAATCTTCCCGTCTCCTGAGGTGCACCTTACACAGCCTTTGTACCTCAGTAAGGCTCCTCTTGAACCTCAAGTACCTCAGTCTTACCAGCTTGGCCCTCATCCAGTGCTGTAACAATCCATTCAAATCAGATACATGCTTATGTTAAGCTGAACTTCAATAATATATTATTTCAAAGCTTAACTTCACAAATTTGAAGTTGAACTACATATATTTTAAATTCAGCAATTACTTTTGAAAATCTAGCTTTATCTGAGAGCTGTAACCTTGACCTTTGACCGTGACATTTACTAGTGTTGTCTCCCTTGACATGGTAAATTGAATTTTGTAGGACTTTTGGTTCAGGCAGTAACATGTTACCTGTTTTGTTCTTCTTTGAATAGACTTTAAGTATACTAGTACATCTTGTTACACAAGTACCTCCTGTAGTGATACATATCAGATAGACTTGATAGTACAACAGTCAGGGGGCCTAAATACTAAACGCGATATTGTTAGGGTGGGAGAAATAAGGTATAAACATCCGCTTCGATGAGAGGGTATGAATGTTTTTCTTTCTCATGTATGTAAGTAGTTTATTATTTCCAGGAAAACATAGTTATCATTCGCTAAGCTATTGCCATAAGTATTTCCACAACATTTAATATTGAACATAGATCATACCAGTTTTGCTAAAACGTGACCGAAAGTTGGCAAATGTGCATCAGAATATTGCTTTGACGGTGTATTTGTTGTTTTTTGGCCTATTTAGATGATTTCAATGACATTGGACGTCCTATCATGACAAAACATAGGTAATCACAGATTACAAAGCTCACCTCGTGACAGCAAAATTCAATTCAAACATATTTCTTCGTACATGTATATTGGCTTTTAAAGGCAAAACCACTCAAGCAGAAAAAGTAGGTCAAGGTCATTTTATGAAAGTTTGATCAAAGACACATCCAATATGCAAGTTTGGTACATGTAGCAGTTATACTTTGCTCAATATTGGCTTTATAGAGCAAAATCACTCAAGCGGAAAAAAGTAGGTCAAGATCATTTTATGAAAGATTGATCAAAGATACATCCAATATGCAAGTTTGGTACATGTATCACTTATACTTTGCTCAATATTGGCTTTTAAAGGCAAAATCACTCAAGCGGAAAAAGTAGGTCGAGGTCATTTTATGAAAGATTGATCAAAGATACATCCAATATGCAAGTTTGGTACATGTATCACTTATACTTTGCTCAATATTGGCTTTTAAAGGCAAAATCACTCAAGCGGAAAAAGTAGGTCAAGGTCATTTTATGAAAGTTTGATCAAAGATACATCCAATATGCAAGTTTGGAACATGTATCACTTATACTTTGCTCAATATTGGCTTTTAAAGGCAAAATCACTCAAGCGGAAAAAGTAGGTCGAGGTCATTTTATGAAAGTTTGATCAAAGATACATCTAATATGCAAGTTTGGAACATCTAGCACTTATACTTTGCTCAATATTGGCTTTTAAAGGCAAAATCACTCAAGCGGAAAAAGTAGGTCAAGGTCATTTTATGAAAGTTTGATCAAAGATACATCCAATATGCAAGTTTGGTATATGTAGCACTTATACTTTGCTCAATATTGGCTTTTAAAAGCGAAATCACTCAAGTGGAAAAAGTAGGTCAGATGCTGCATCCGATGCACGAGTCCATCTCGGCATCCAAAGATGAATCACTTGTGCAAGTTTGGTTACTGTAGCATTAGTACTTTGTTAGATACTGAGCTACCCCAAACTTCTTATCCAAATCACTCAAGCGTAAAATGTAGGTCAGATGCTGCATCCGGTGCATGGGTTCACCTCAGCATCCAAAGATGAATCACTTACGCAAGTTTGGTTACTGTAGCATCAGTCCTTTGTCAGATACTGAGCTGCCCCAAACTTCTTAACCAAGTTACTCAAGCGGAAAATGTAGGTCAGATGCTGCATACGATGCATGGGTTCACCTCAGCATCCAAAGATGAATCACTTGTGCCAGTTTGGTTACTGTAGCATTAGTACTTTGTCAGATACTGAGCTACCCCAAACTTCTTAACCAAGTCACTCAAGCGGAAAATGTAGGTCAGATGCTGCATCCGATGCATAGGTTCACCTCAGCATCCAAAGATGAATCACTTGTGTAAGTTTGGTTACTGTAGCATCAGTACTTTGTCAGATACTGAGCTACCCCAAACTTCTTAACCAAGTCACTCAAGCGGAAAATGAAGGTCAGATGCTGCATACGATGCATGGGTTCACCTCAGCATCCAAAGATGAATCACTTGTGCCAGTTTGGTTACTGTAGCATAAGTACTTTGTCAGATACTGAGCTACCCCAAACTTCTTAACCGGACGCGGACGCGGACGCGTGGGGTTATAGCATAAGCTCACTCAACTTCGTCGAGGTGAGCTAAACATAGGTAATCACAGATTACAAAGCTCACCTCGTGACAGCAAAATTCAATTCAAACATATTTCTTCGTACATGTATATTGGCTTTTAAAGGCAAAACCACTCAAGCAGAAAAAGTAGGTCAAGGTCATTTTATGAAAGTTTGATCGAAGACACATCCAATATGCAAGTTTGGTACATGTAGCAGTTATACTTTGCTCAATATTGGCTTTATAGAGCAAAATCACTCAAGCGGAAAAAAGTAGGTCAAGATCATTTTATGAAAGATTGATCAAAGATACATCCAATATGCAAGTTTGGTACATGTATCACTTATACTTTGCTCAATATTGGCTTTTAAAGGCAAAATCACTCAAGCGGAAAAAGTAGGTCGAGGTCATTTTATGAAAGATTGATCAAAGATACATCCAATATGCAAGTTTGGTACATGTATCACTTATACTTTGCTCAATATTGGCTTTTAAAGGCAAAATCACTCAAGCGGAAAAAGTAGGTCAAGGTCATTTTATGAAAGTTTGATCAAAGATACATCCAATATGCAAGTTTGGAACATGTATCACTTATACTTTGCTCAATATTGGCTTTTAAAGGCAAAATCACTCAAGCGGAAAAAGTAGGTCGAGGTCATTTTATGAAAGTTTGATCAAAGATACATCTAATATGCAAGTTTGGAACATCTAGCACTTATACTTTGCTCAATATTGGCTTTTAAAGGCAAAATCACTCAAGCGGAAAAAGTAGGTCAAGGTCATTTTATGAAAGTTTGATCAAAGATACATCCAATATGCAAGTTTGGTATATGTAGCACTTATACTTTGCTCAATATTGGCTTTTAAAAGCGAAATCACTCAAGTGGAAAAAGTAGGTCAGATGCTGCATCCGATGCACGAGTCCATCTCGGCATCCAAAGATGAATCACTTGTGCAAGTTTGGTTACTGTAGCATTAGTACTTTGTTAGATACTGAGCTACCCCAAACTTCTTATCCAAATCACTCAAGCGTAAAATGTAGGTCAGATGCTGCATCCGGTGCATGGGTTCACCTCAGCATCCAAAGATGAATCACTTACGCAAGTTTGGTTACTGTAGCATCAGTACTTTGTCAGATACTGAGCTACCCCAAACTTCTTAACCAAGTTACTCAAGCGGAAAATGTAGGTCAGATGCTGCATCCGATGCATGGGTTCACCTCAGCATCCAAAGATGAATCACTTGTGCAAGTTTGGTTACTGTAGCATCAGTACTTTGTCAGATACTGAGCTACCCCAAACTTCTTAACCAAGTCACTCAAGCGGAAAATGTAGGTCAGATGCTGCATACGATGCATGGGTTCACCTCAGCATCCAAAGATGAATCACTTGTGCCAGTTTGGTTACTGTAGCATTAGTACTTTGTCAGATACTGAGCTACCCCAAACTTCTTAACCAAGTCACTCAAGCGGAAAATGTAGGTCAGATGCTGCATCCGATGCATAGGTTCACCTCAGCATCCAAAGATGAATCACTTGTGTAAGTTTGGTTACTGTAGCATCAGTACTTTGTCAGATACTGAGCTACCCCAAACTTCTTAACCAAGTCACTCAAGCGGAAAATGAAGGTCAGATGCTGCATACGATGCATGGGTTCACCTCAGCATCCAAAGATGAATCACTTGTGCCAGTTTGGTTACTGTAGCATAAGTACTTTGTCAGATACTGAGCTACCCCAAACTTCTTAACCGGACGCGGACGCGGACACGGACGCGGACACGGACGCGGACGCGGACGCGGACGCGGACGCGTGGGGTTATAGCATAAGCTCACTCAACTTCGTCGAGGTGAGCTAAACATAGGTAATCACAGATTACAAAGCTCACCTCGTGACAGCAAAATTCAATTCAAACATATTTCTTCGTACATGTATATTGGCTTTTAAAGGCAAAACCACTCAAGCAGAAAAAGTAGGTCAAGGTCATTTTATGAAAGTTTGATCAAAGACACATCCAATATGCAAGTTTGGTACATGTAGCAGTTATACTTTGCTCAATATTGGCTTTATAGAGCAAAATCACTCAAGCGGAAAAAAGTAGGTCAAGATCATTTTATGAAAGATTGATCAAAGATACATCCAATATGCAAGTTTGGTACATGTATCACTTATACTTTGCTCAATATTGGCTTTTAAAGGCAAAATCACTCAAGCGGAAAAAGTAGGTCGAGGTCATTTTATGAAAGATTGATCAAAGATACATCCAATATGCAAGTTTGGTACATGTATCACTTATACTTTGCTCAATATTGGCTTTTAAAGGCAAAATCACTCAAGCGGAAAAAGTAGGTCAAGGTCATTTTATGAAAGTTTGATCAAAGATACATCCAATATGCAAGTTTGGAACATGTATCACTTATACTTTGCTCAATATTGGCTTTTAAAGGCAAAATCACTCAAGCGGAAAAAGTAGGTCGAGGTCATTTTATGAAAGTTTGATCAAAGATACATCTAATATGCAAGTTTGGAACATCTAGCACTTATACTTTGCTCAATATTGGCTTTTAAAGGCAAAATCACTCAAGCGGAAAAAAGTAGGTCAAGGTCATTTTATGAAAGTTTGATCAAAGATACATCCAATATGCAAGTTTGGTATATGTAGCACTTATACTTTGCTCAATATTGGCTTTTAAAAGCGAAATCACTCAAGTGGAAAAAGTAGGTCAGATGCTGCATCCGATGCACGAGTCCATCTCGGCATCCAAAGATGAATCACTTGTGCAAGTTTGGTTACTGTAGCATTAGTACTTTGTTAGATACTGAGCTACCCCAAACTTCTTATCCAAATCACTCAAGCGTAAAATGTAGGTCAGATGCTGCATCCGGTGCATGGGTTCACCTCAGCATCCAAAGATGAATCACTTACGCAAGTTTGGTTACTGTAGCATCAGTACTTTGTCAGATACTGAGCTACCCCAAACTTCTTAACCAAGTTACTCAAGCGGAAAATGTAGGTCAGATGCTGCATCCGATGCATGGGTTCACCTCAGCATCCAAAGATGAATCACTTGTGCAAGTTTGGTTACTGTAGCATCAGTACTTTGTCAGATACTGAGCTACCCCAAACTTCTTAACCAAGTCACTCAAGCGGAAAATGTAGGTCAGATGCTGCATACGATGCATGGGTTCACCTCAGCATCCAAAGATGAATCACTTGTGCCAGTTTGGTTACTGTAGCATTAGTACTTTGTCAGATACTGAGCTACCCCAAACTTCTTAACCAAGTCACTCAAGCGGAAAATGTAGGTCAGATGCTGCATCCGATGCATAGGTTCACCTCAGCATCCAAAGATGAATCACTTGTGTAAGTTTGGTTACTGTAGCATCAGTACTTTGTCAGATACTGAGCTACCCCAAACTTCTTAACCAAGTCACTCAAGCGGAAAATGAAGGTCAGATGCTGCATACGATGCATGGGTTCACCTCAGCATCCAAAGATGAATCACTTGTGCCAGTTTGGTTACTGTAGCATAAGTACTTTGTCAGATACTGAGCTACCCCAAACTTCTTAACCGGACGCGGACGCGGACACGGACGCGGACGCGGACGCGGACGCGTGGGGTTATAGCATAAGCTCACTCAACTTCGTCGAGGTGAGCTAAAAATGAGAAACTTTTTCATGGAATTAGTCTCTTTAGTATTGAAATATACATCTGATTGCGAAAAATTGTAATAAATACAAAATGGTAAGGTAGGAGCTTAATAAAGCCGATTTGTTAAGGGTGTAACCAGAATGACTCTTGCCTAATGGTACTTGACCAATCTAAAGTATTGTAACATTTTACATGTTACTAGCCCTTTTTGCGTCTCTTTCTGTACGTGTTTGCTCTGTGCTTTTGCATGGGGTGTTTTGCTGTGGTAGCTGCAACCGAGTGTTGTTAGAGATCCCCTCCTATCTGACAAAATTACTTAAATCAAGGTTTTTGTGTTTATGTGTTGCATTCCTGAACATCTGTTCAAACAATAGACAACATATTACCGCAAATTCACAGTCATTGGGTCAAAGGTCTTTGTAAGAAATTTAAGACTTTGTCATAAGGAATCAATATATTTACGATATATAGATATATCATTTTGGTTTAGCCTTAAATAAATTTAGATAAAGTGGTTTTAGGCTGTAAATGTATTTTCGGATTTCTTATAGCTCTACAGTGCTCCATTTTGGCATATTTTCGTGGTTTTCTGACTTCATTGCCATGATAAGAAAACCCCATTAGATTATAAATACTTGTATTTCACTTTCACTGAGCTTTAAATCTCCCTCTAACATGTCAAATTGACAAATAAAATAGAGTTTCAAATTTCCTAAAAATTTTGCAGTGCCGCATTCATTCATCTGAGTGGCGCCACCTATAATTATACACGCATTCATACTAGTATATGTTTTCATAATGTGATGTTATTGTTCGCGTATTGTCCTTCTGGTTATCTTTTTTTCTCATGTATATCCCTCTGTACATAATCACTGCAACGTTTTCATTTTGGTGATCTCCTCCTTATCTAGTCCGGACAATCAGGACTCTAAACAAAATATGTCGGACAAGAAGAATAACAAATGTAATCAATTCTGCTCTCATGAATTCCTCCTTGTCATAACATTTCCCATTATTATCCTCCTATTTTAACTTTTCTTAATTAGTATCAAATATTTAACGATAAAGAAAAGAATATGTAAAAAGAGAAATGTTATTCACTTTCTTGATAACAAATGAAAAAGATTATATGAGTAACATGTATGATACACGTTTTAATATGGAGAAATATTTCGATTACCATACTGTCGTGCGCTGTCTTGAGATTGAACTCTGTACTTCTGCAGCTTTGTAGGTTGAATTACACCGATACAAGACATCACAGTATGCTAGCGAGAGTTCGATTAGAACGTGTTAGCGAATGGGATATCAAATTTAGACATATGACGAAAATTAAGGGAGATATTTAAGAAAATGTAATATTTTTGTATCCATTTTTAACATTTTGGAGGTATTAAAATCCTCGTTTACGAATTCTTCATTAGTATTTAGCCCCCCTGAACAGTGGTATTGGCCAAACCCTATAGTAGAAAATCCATTTCAGATTCTCAATGTATATAAGTACCTGAATGCAGAGTATTGACTTTATTTTCTTCTTGGCAGCACATAGAGTTCGATATTTTCTGTAAGCTCTTTGGATCTGGAAAGCTGACAGGCTGTATTGTACAAGTGACACAAACTTGGACAGAAATACTGCTCTGCGCTGTGCTAGAATCTGTTATAATGGTAAAATTTTATATACTCATTTAAGTTTCAAAGTAAATTATTTATTCTATCTAAGACAACAACACATTTACATGTTAAGTTATTTATCAAACATAGGTAATCACAGATTACAAAGCTCACCTCGTGACAGCAAAATTCAATTCAAACATATTTCTTAGTACATGTATATTGGCTTTTAAAAGCAAAACCACTCAAGCAGAAAAAGTAGGTCAAGGTCATTTTATGAAAGTTTGATCAAAGATACATCCAATATGCAAGTTTGGTACATGTATCACTTATACTTTGCTCAATATTGGCTTTTAAAGGCCAAATCACTCAAGCGGAAAAAGTAGGTCAAGGTCATTTTATGAAAGATTGATCAAAGATACATCCAATATGCAAGTTTGGTACATGTATCACTTATACTTTGCTCAATATTGGCTTTTAAAGGCAAAATCACTCAAGCGGAAAAAGTAGGTCAAGGTCATTTTATGAAAGTTTGATCAAATATACATCCAATATGCAAGTTTGGTTCATGTAGCAGTTATACTTTGCTCAATATTGGCTTTATAGAGCAAAATCACTCAAGCGGAAAAAGTAGGTCAAGGTCATTTTATGAAAGATTGATCAAAGATACATCCAATATGCAAGTTTGGTACATGTATCACTTATACTTTGCTCAATATTGGCTTTTAAAGGCAAAATCACTCAAGCGGAAAAAGTAGGTCAAGGTCATTTTATGAAAGTTTGATCAAATATACATCCAATATGCAAGTTTGGTTCATGTAGCAGTTATACTTTGCTCAATATTGGCTTTATAGAGCAAAATCACTCAAGCGGAAAAAGTAGGTCAAGGTCATTTTATGAAAGATTGATCAAAGATACATCCAATATGCAAGTTTGGTACATGTATCACTTATACTTTGCTCAATATTGGCTTTTAAAGGCAAAATCACTCAAGCGGAAAAAGTAGGTCAAGGTCATTTTATGAAAGTTTGATCAAAGATACATCCAATATGCAAGTTTGGTACATGTAGCACTTATACTTTGCTCAATATTGGCTTTTAGATGCTGCATCCGATGCATGGGTCCATCTCGGCATCCAAAGATGAATCACTTGTGCAAGTTTGGTTACTGTAGCATTAGTACTTTGTTAGATACTGAGCTACCCCAAACTTCTTATCCAAATCACTCAAGCGGAAAATGTAGGTCAGATGCTGCATCCGATGCATGGTTTCACCTCAGCATCCAAAGATGAATCACTTGTGCAAGTTTGGTTACTGTAGCATTAGTACTTTGTCAGATACTGAGCTACCCCAAACTTCTTAACCAAGTCACTCAAGCGGAAAATGTAGGTCAGATGCTGCATCTGATGCATGGGTTCACCTCAGCATCCAAAGATGAATCACTTGTGCAAGTTTGGTTACTGTAGCATCAGTACTTTGTCAGATACTGAGCTACCCCAAACTTCTTAACCAAGTCACTCAAGCGGAAAATATAGGTCAGATGCTGCATACGATGCATGGGTTCACCTCAGCATCCAAAGATGAATCACTTGTGCCAGTTTGGTTACTGTAGCATTAGTACTTTGTCAGATACTGAGCTACCCCAAACTTCTTAACCAAGTCACTCAAGCGGAAAATGTAGGTCAGATGCTGCATCCGATGCATGGGTTCACCTCAGCATCCAAAGATGAATCACTTGTGCAAGTTTGGTTACTGTAGCATTAGTACTTTGTCAGATACTGAGCTACCCCAAACTTCTTAACCGGACGCGGACGCGGACGCGTGGGGTTATAGCATAAGCTCACTCGACTTCGTCGAGGTGAGCTAAAAATACTTATTTCTAAATTCAATTTTTAACAGAAAATAATTTTCTATTTGACTTAATCTTTATATTGGAATTGAATATCATTAATTCATATCTCTTAGAAGTTAAAACACACCTCTTTCCTCTTTTGCACCATGACCCTATAAGCCCTCTGTATGCATACTGCTGACATTCGTTTTTGTAAGAAATCTCTATGTAGTGATTGTGTCAGTCTCTTTTCCTTGTACCTTCTCTGTACAACGCAGGCTGCCCTCCGAAGATCTTGTAGTTGTTTACGTACTAAATATCCTCTTATGGTACTCTGTATCTTACACACACTAGTAAGGTAATGCTGGTATTTTACCCTCTGAATATGGCCTCTATACCAAGCCTGGATGGTCATAACAGCACCCTTCCTTTCTAAGAATTCAGTTCGAAGCTGATCTGTTAACTTCCTCTCCCTGTACCTTCTTTGTACCAAGCGGACTGCTCTCCTCAGTTCTTGTAAATGCTTCCGTTCCAGGTGTCCTCGTACAACACTTTGCACCTTACATACACAGGTTAGGTAATGTTGGTACTTCATTCTCTGTATATGTCCTTTATACCATGCTTGAATGGTTACTGCAGCACCTTTCTTTTCCAAAAACTCAGCTCGAAGCTGATCGGTCAACTTCTTCTCCCGATATTTGATCTGTACAAAACAAACAGCCTTCTGAAGCTCTCTGTTCTGCTTACGTACTAGGTATCCCCTTATGATGGCCTGTAGTCTACGGACACAGACTAGGGTATTTCTGTACTGGGCTCTTTGCATGCAGCCCTTGTACCATGCCTGTACTGATATAGCTGCACCTTTCATCACTAAGAAATGCCTTTGTGTCAGTCGTGCAAGAATAGTAGCTCTGAACTTATTCTGGATTATGACTGCTGCAGCTCTTTTTTTCAGGAAGTGCTTCCTGCATAAATACATTCTGTAAGCTGCCTGCAGCTTTACAGAAGACTGTCTTAGATGAACAAAGTTTTTCCTACACAAGTGCCTCCTGTAGTGAGCCTGTATTGTGACAACTGCAGATCGTTTTCTTGATACTCTCTTTGCTGTCTTTGACCCTGAAGGTGAGCTCTGTACCTTGTCTGTAAAACAACAGCAGCCTGTTTGAGATGTGTGTATGCCCTCCTTGCTTGGTGCATCCTAACCATACTCTGTATCAGTACTGCAGACTTCTTCATACACTTGTACTGTTTCCTTGCTGTATATCCCCTGTAGCAGGACTGAATGGTGATAGCAGCTCCATGCTGTATCAGGATTTGTCTCCTTACCCTCTGACCTTGTAGGAAAGCCCTAGTTCTGTCTTGTAACACCCGTACAGCACTTTTTACCTTGAGGAATTCCCTTCTCTTGTTCCTCATCTTCACAATACTTTGAACACACAAGGTTGCTTTCTTCAGCCTCCTATAGTGGTTTTGAGTCAAATGACTTCTGATATGGCACTGTAATATTATGGCTGCTCCCTTCATTATCAAAAACTTCCTCCTTGTAAAAAAGGCTTTCCAGTTACTCTGAATAACTGTCGCAGAATTCTTCTTTTGACAGTACTTTTTCCTGGCAAGGAACATTCTTGTATATTTCTGAATAAGGAATTGCAGATTTCCTCTGTAGCACAAAGGATTTCCTGACACAATATCCCTTGTAAGCACTTTGAATCCTGGTGGCTGCCGAGTTTAGTTTCATCTGCTTCTGCTGTAAATGATGCCTAAAACATCTTTGAATGAGGATAGCACTTTTTTTCATTAACAAATATTTAGCCAGACATTCTCTCTTAGCTAAATGACCTTCTGTATCTTTGTTGGATTGTGACTGTTGCCTTCTTCAGTTTTTGGTACCTGTTCTGCACCAGGAACCTTCTAACATAACTCTGGGCCTTGATTACATTGTTTACGATGCCTCTGTACTTTCTCCTCTGTTTAGTTCCTCTCCATCGAGCCTGAATACATACACAAGCAGCTCTCAGCTGTAAGTACATTCTCCTTTCTCTCTCACTAGCAATTAATGCTCGTACATGTCTTTGCAAGACAAGAGCAGAGGATTTCTGCATCTGGTACATCCTTAGCTGTTTGATTCCTCTGAACCTGCTTTGTAGTAAAATAGCTGCAGATTTCATTTGTACATACTTTCTTCTACATCTTACTCCCCTCCACCAGCTCTGGATTGATTTTACACTATCCTGAACTTTCCTGTAGCATTCTACACAGTTCTCCATCTCTCTCTTTGCCCTAAACAGTCTCTGACATGTAAGAGCTGCAGTTTTCAGCCTCTTGAACTTTGTCTGTGCCAGAAACCTCCTTACGTTTGCCTGGATTCTTATAGCTGAAGAGCACTGTCTAACTTTGAAAGCCCTATAGAACATCTGTATTGTAATAGCTGCTCCTTTCTTGATAAGAAACTGCCACCTCCTTTTCTTGCCTTCCCTCACTGCCCTGAATCTAGACTGTAATATCACTGCAGCATTTCTCTTTGCTTGGTATTCCTTCTTCACCTTTTTCATCCTGATCAAGCTCTGAGAGTAAATTGCTGACCTTTTCAGTCTTCTGTATTGCCGCATCACCAGAAACTTTCTGACGTGAGACTGCAACACAAGAGCTGCTCTTTTCTGGGTCAAAAATGTGTTTCTTGCTCTTTGTACTTTGGCTCGTTCTCTCCACTTTATCTGAAGTACTGTTGCTGCCTGTTTCATCTCTTTATACCATCTCCTTGCTAAATAACCCCTGCATCTTTTCTGTAAGATGACTGCTGCTTGCTTTTGTACAAGGAAAACCCTTCTCTGTTTCATTCCTCTATAGAAAGTCTGTAATGTCAAGGCTGCCTTGTCACGTTGACTCATTACTTGTTTATAGATTTTCCTTTGTTGCTGTCCTCTGCAATACGACTGTATAATTATAGCTGCCTTCCTCTGTTTGATGAACGAGTCTCTACACGTTTTCCCCCTCCACAGAGACTGGGCTATAACTGTACCTCTCCTCAGGTCTCTGTACTCAGACTTTACCTCTCTCATTTTCCTCACAGCTCTGTACCTATGCTGTACCAGAATTGTTGCCTTCTGTAGAGCTCTGTATTGTTTCCTGATGAGGTATCCTCTGATAGAGCCTTGTATCTTTATAGCAGCACGTCTATACTGCTGATACTGTTTCCTGGTGACACATCCCCTATACCAGCTCTGGATTCTGGTAGCAGATTGTATCATCAATGCCTTTTTCTGCTGATGGAAGATTCTCCATTTCCTCTGTATGAAAAGACAAGATTTGTACAACTTCATGTATCCATGCCTTTCTCTCCTCATTTCCATCATTCCTCTAACTTTTTGCTGAATGTAACAAGCTGCCCTCTTTTTACGCTGGAAGCACTGTCTACAGAAAAACCCTCTGACATGTTCCTGTATGACTATAGCACATGTCCTTCTCTTTATAAAGACCTTCCTACAGACTACCATTCTCCACCATGCCTGTACTGTGACGGCAGCCTTCTCCCTAGCAGCCTGTCGTTCTGTAAGTCTATCCCTGTACCACCTCTGTATCATACAAACAGCCTGCCTGGTTTCTGAAAACTCCCGTCTTGTTTGTCGTGTCAGTTTGTAGCCTAGGTAGTAGGTCTGTATAGCTGTTGCTGCCTGATGACGTTTACGCAGGTTTTTCAGAGTTAGATATCGCCGCACCAAGGACTGGATCAAAACAGTGGATCTTACAAGCCTTTGATATTGTCTCCTCTTACACCATCCTCTTAAGTGGTGCTGAAATCATAAATATAAATGTACATGTACATGTAGACTTTAATTGCAAATGAATAAATGACAACATACATGTAATTTCAATCTCTTCATATCAGCTCATACAAGTTATTTTTAGTACTAAAAACTTTAAACATACATGTACATGTATATTCGCTTTTTTCGGAAAACAGAGTTACTTCCCATTTAAGACAGTATCTGATGTAGACTGATTATAATGTCATCAAATTCTATGGAAATAGTCCTAAAAGTCTGGGTAATGACGGTATAAAATCGACGTTACCTTACCATTTAAATGGTTTTACGTCAGATACCGTCTCAAATGGGAAATAACTCTGTATTCCATAAATACTCAATATTTGAAGTATCAAAAATGAAAATATTAAAAATTTGACATTTCCCATTTAACATATGATGTGTAGTGCCATTGTACCTTTATAACATTAGCAGCCATAACCTGTGTGTGGTGATCCCTCTCCCACTGTAGCTGTCTAAGCTTTCTGATGGCTTGTGCCCTCCTCCAGTATGACTGTATAGTAATAGCCGCTGATGACCTCCGCACTTCTATCATCCTAGCATGGTATGATCTGAATGCTCGTTGAAGCACTATTGCAGCTTTGACTTTTATCTGTAAAAGAGGAGCTACATACATGTACATGTATCTTGTCATCTACAAAATGTTGATAAGATAAATATAATTGAAGCCTTCCATGAAAGTGCAGCTGATCTTTTATATGCACAACTAATGTAATTCCCTGAGATGAAACTATTGCAAGGAATGTGCATGTACATGTATTTCGCATGAAAACTCTTGTAATATAACAGTGCATAAGATCTAAAGAAACAGGCCGCGACAGCTGTTCCAACCAGCAAACTGAACCCGCAGTGCCTGAATATTAATATCACCTTGTTACCTAGAAAAACGTGATTTCAGTGAACAAGAATTAAACAGACAACTGGATGTATATACATGTAAATGCATATAGAATAAATGTCATAATTTTTGTACTGATACGGATATGCAACACACAGAAAGTGCATTTATTGCATGAAATGTACTAACGTGCATTACATGTACGATAAATGCACTTTCTGTGTGTTGCATACCTGTAACAAAACACAAATTAAGACACTTATTCTCTCTAAAAATAACATAGTTCACAATTTCTTGTTTGCAATTTTCTAACAACAGAAGTAAAGTCGAACTATAATTCATCATGATGAGAAAGACAATGTTTTGACTGGACTTTGACAAGTCGTAAGGAGTTTGATAAGTCATACCTCCAACTCTCTCTGTGACTTCCTCAGCACATATCTCCTCCATGCTAGCTGTATGATACGTGCGGCCCGTGACTCGTGTCGTATGTCCAGTAGTCTGGCACACAAGTACGTTACGTACGTCACCACCACCTTTCATCGGGGATAGTGTTAGACATGTCTATAGATCTGACCATCATGGGAATGCTACCAAGCTCCGATACCTAAAATATATAATAACATGTATCATGATGTACATGTATATTATCTATGATTCCAAACAAGACAGGCAATCCTGTCATTAAAAGTGATTCTAAAAATTTGAAACTATTTTGACAGAAAAAATATGTACATGTATATTATCTATGATTCCAAACAAGACCGGCAATCCTGTCATTAAAAGTGATTCTAAAAATTTGAAACTATTTTGAAAGAAAAAATATATACATGTACATGCAAGTATCATTCATACATGTACTGCAAAATTGATGATACACATGTATGTACAGGTAACTATCAAGCAGTATTTAATACATGTATACACATACATGTACATGTATGTATGATCAAACAATTCTAATGTTAAAGGAAACATCTTTTTTTTTTAAATCTATAGTGAGAAAAGTGAAAAGTAGATCTTCATTAATGGTCATGACCCCATGAAAGGATGGTATATCTTAACAGATTGTTTTGTTCTGTTGTGTTATTCTTATCTGTATATGAGTATGTTTTTAAAATAGAACATTCTTTTACATAACAAATATTTATTGATTTCTGGTAAATAATCACAACTAAGAAATAAATAAGGCAATGCTTCTTGTCATTTTGATTGAATCTGGCATAAAATTGATTCATCGATAAACATGTACATCCTTTCATTCATGTGGAATAATTATAAGTTATTCATAATGCAATTATTTTATGTTATACCTTCTCATACAGGAGTTTGAAATTCTCTTTCTCATTTGCTAGCAGTTCTTCATACAGCTTTGGATCTTCATTCACTGAAAAAAGGAAAAATAATGAATTGCTTCTTCAAATTTTAACAATCCAAAAGCTTAAAGGCCCAACGCTACTTCCAGTTAAAATACAACAATATTTACTTATCATTTTTTTTTTTGCCCCCCCCCCCCCCCAAAAAAAATCTCTTCTCTCCCTCAATCCACTTTATGACTATTTGGTGTCCTTGACCTTGATCTCATGACCTTTAGTCAAGATAATGTGAGACCTTTGGGTCATGATAAAAAAAACAAAGAAGTTTTAAGGATATACATGTACAGAGAATCCAGATGTAATGATTTTATTCATCTGCATAACATAACTTACTTAAAACGAAATACTTTTTAGAGAGCATAAAAATCTAAGATCCATTATGGAGAACCTATTGAATGTAGTGTTTCGTGTACCTATAAAAGGCTCAGGACTTTCTGAGAGGCTAGAATCCCCTATATTGTTCTGCTCGGACTCTGTGTGATATGACATCATGGTGCGAGTCTTGATGGCCTCCCTTGGAAGCAGTGACGGATGGTAATGATGTACTAGATAACACAGAGCTCTACCATCACCAAACGACACTGTGAAATTCTCTATCTGAAAAGGATATCAATGATGAATGGATGGATATATATGATGTACTAGATAGCATTAATTTCTATCATTACTGATACAGAGAGAAATACTCCACCTGAAAGAAAAGGATATCAATCATGTACAGACAGATATCAATATACCAGATTGTATAGAGATCTTTCATTACGAAATCCCGTCTGTAGAAGATATATTCGAAAACGATGAACCAGATTGCATACAGCTTTACAATCTATCAACATTGAGAAGAACAGATAGTTCAAAGTGATAAACCAGATTGTACAGAGCTCTACAATCTTGTTACACTATGAAATTTTTTATCTGATGCCCAAATATCAAATGTAATTTTGATGAACATTTCCTTATAAGGTTTAAATAACAAGTAAGATTCTCCAAGCACAGTATACATACCTTTATATTGTAAAAGGCACAAACAACTCTGCACCATTTGAGGACAAGTCCCAGAATTTTGCTCTTTGTGTGTAGCTCAGGTTCAGCAGACTCACGTCTTTTCCCTTTCAATCCTAAAAGGATGTAAAATAACATAAAAGTACTGACCTGAACAAGAAATATTAAGCAACACGTCTTTTTTTATTACATGTATATTGAGGATTTTATTTCTTATGAATGATAGTTCGTTTGAACTAATAAATTCACAAGTTCATATCTTGAAAAGGCAAATAATTGTTAACCTATCATCTCGAGAGCATTTCATCATTGTGTCAAAATTTCCATTAATTCACGATCAACCAATTAATTTTTTAACCTTATTATTAAATTTTCACTTATTTTGCGCACTTTGTAACTTAAAAAGACTTCTGACAACATATTGGAAGAATTCAGGTAAAATTTCTTCTACAAAATGATACATGTATGAATGGCTACATGTTCATGTATAAATATCCTAATAGACCACTTTCCATAATACGGCTTAACTTGTGACAAAGGCATGCCGAAACCTTACATCACAACTTTTGAAGTCATAGATTTGTTAAGACATCACAGAAGGAAATAACATGGTGATTTCTGGTCTTGGAGAGTAGAGATTATAAAATGTAAGTCTACTGTAGGACATGTAATATGAAAATTGTCTACTGATTACCTTGTTCGTATCTTTGTAGAGCTGACAGCTGATTCCGCACTTTCAAACTTTTTTGCAGAATTTCTATCTCCTCCTTCAGCTGTTCTTCACTTAGCAGAACTGAGACCTTGAAGAAACATAATATACATGTAGGTCTGAGAGTAAAATGTTTGAAACAAAGTAATGTAAAGCAAAGTAAAGTAATGTAAAACTTTTTATTAACCACTAAATAATTCAATTATTTCCATAGTGTCTGTATAACGCCTATACAAACGTACGGAGCGAAATTTTATCTATAGCTGTATAGACAATGTAGCCTATTATGATGTCACTAACATCCAGCACCGTTACGTTAGGCCTGTTCAAATATAAATCCCCAGTTTTGAACTTGAAAATCAACAATGCTAAAATGACTAAACGCAAAATAAACTTGATAATTGAATAGTAATTTAGTCCAATTATAAGAAATGACTGTAATAATGTAGATGTAATCCGCTTTGCGTATTAGTTTGTGCATCGGTTTATGTCTATACATCGATAGACAGAAAAATTATTACAGTCTTTTCTTAAATAGATCCAATGGCCCCTAAATTACCTGGTATTGTAGTATAAGAGTCCAGAGAAAACGAAGTGTTCTTTCTCGGTGTCCATCCACTATGTCACGCGGCATAATAGGAGAAGCTACAATATACATCATCAAATCAATATACCTTAATAAATAATCATTCATCCCTTATCACTGAACAGGATACTCATTTCTTATGATATAACCACAAAGACTTAAGAAACTGACAACAAAATAATGTACTCTACTCATTAAACAAATAATGTGATGCATGAACCAAAAACTAAGAGTCCCCTTCGGCATTGCTGGTAGGGGACTAATAAAAAACAATAACAATACATGTAAATATGAACATTTCTAAGCATCTATTATTTGAAGCAGTATGCATATGACAAAATATTTAGTATTCAGCAAACGTAATCAAATCCTTTTAAGAATTATGAACATACTGTGTTTGGTGAAGTCAATTCCATGTTCCTTCAGCACATTAAACACCACCTCCATATTATGTACTTTCTGTAGACGACTGATGGCAGGGGCACGTAACTTCTTGGTTAGTCCAATTTTACTGCTCAGTAACTCTACCACTTTCCTGATACGACACAAGAAGAGTTTTGTTTTGGTATTTGACATTTTTACATCTATCAAGACTTGTATTACCAGTTGCAAAAGAAGGAAGAGATCTCCAGCAACACCATCCTGCATTCATCACAGTGGAACACATAGTTTCATGTAATAATTAGATTTCACCATAGTGGAACACATAGTTTCATGTAATAATTAGATTTCACCATAGTGGAACACATAGTTTCATGTAATAATTAGATTTCACCGCAGTGGAACACAGTTTCATGTAATAATTAGATTTCACCACAGTGGAACACAGCTTCATGTAATAATTAAATTTCACCACAGTTGAACACATAGTTTCATGTAATAATTAGATTTCACCACAATGCAACATAGTTTCATGTAATAATTAGATTTCACCACAGTGGAACACATAGTTTCATGTAATAATTAGATTTCACCACAGTGGAACACATAGTTTCATGTAATAATTAGATTTCACCAAAGTGGAACACAGTTTCATGTAATAATTAGATTTCACCTCAGTGGAACACAGTTTCATGTAATAATTAGATTTCAACAATTAGAAAAGGAACCCTATGGCTAAATACATGTACATTATTAGTACCATTTTACCTCGTTTTACCATGGTTACCTTACAAAGTTCAAATATGCCACTTTCATATATCCACTGCATAAAAAAACATTATAAAATTTCCCATGTTAACACGATCAACATACCTGCATTTTCATTAAAATTAGTGACAGGCATAGAGCAAAGGATCTTATTAGTATTCACTACCAATAACTATGTAATTAAGCTTTACTTAAAGATTTGAAAGTCCTAATTTTCTACAAAGTGTACATACTACCAAATACCCTCGTATCTTCTGTCTACTTACGTAAGTCTGACACCATCACGTAAATCTGTAGCTATGTTGTTCACAGCATACTCAAACTCATCTAACGGTACTTGGGTGTGAGTCACTATGTAACCAAGGTAACCAAGATGGCGAGTGACATCTCCCTCTCCAGCCAGGTAACACCGTGAAAACTCAACAAGCATGGCCTTGCAGTTCTTTGGAGATGAATAAATATATGAAAGTATAATACAACATAATTGTATGTACCAGCATACACATATCAAATATTTCATTTTAGAAGGAAATGACAAAAGCTTAAGATTTTCTTCCTAAACAACAAGTACTGCAAAAAGTTGGTTTAACTTCTTATCAAGTGAATATGCACGACTCAATCTAATATGGTATGCTTTAATCTCATTGCATCATCAAAATTCTGAGGGACAATCTTGCCAGAGAAGATTATTTCTAATACCAACCTTATACTCCGAGTCCTTACAAAACAGGCAAGGGTCATGGTTGATTAGATGTTTTGTTTTGGCATGGTCGAGGAAATAAACCAATAACAAAAACTTCTTCAGAGTGTGACGGGCAATAGCTGCTGCATATCCTGTACATAATAAAGATTTACAAGTTGGCAAATAAAAGATACATTGTACGCTATTGTCAGTTCTACTATGTAGCAATTTAACACATCTAAATACTTTCCATCACCCTAAAGAAAGGACATCAACAATAAAGGAAATATAAATATTAAATCAAAAGTTTATATAAAAGAGAAGTTCTGGAACAAATTGGAAGATGATTGAAATATTTGATTTCTCATTCACTATGTTAAGGCTAATAAGTAATTTCGGAATAAGCATTTATTTCCCATTTGGGATAGTATCAGATGTAAAACAATTATGACGTCATAAAATTGGTATTGCAACTTCATTTTCATACCGTCATTTTCCAAATTGTTAGGGAGGTTTCCCTAGAAATCATTGACAACACAATGATTTTTTTGCATATGGGATAGACTGATTCCCCTTTTCAGCTGTGCTTGAAAATTTGCACCGGTGATCCAGCACTGCTGATTGTTGCTTTATGACATCACAGACAACCTGACGTATATTATTTCAGGAGCACATGCATTAGCATGACGTTCAGTCATTCTGATGCTTAAACAAGAGGAATTCGAAGATTTTTAAAATGTGCCAGAAAAATAATCAAGCACCACATTTCTGATAGAAAAATATCAGTCTCGTGTGGGATAGATCAACATTCCACCCTCGGCTAATATTTTCCTATTCGGAATTCAAAGTGGTGCTAGATTCTATTAATCAGATACCCTACCAAATTACATTTATCTCTTTTTATTGAAAATAGCGCACAAATGATACTTACCATCTTTATATAGGTGTGGTACCGTAGGATGGGCATATTCCTGTGCTATATCAGGGCTGCCTAGAAGTCTTGTGACTATAAACCTTGACAGTCCATACACATCATCATTCCTCTGTATAGGAATTATCTCTCCATATATAGTCTGAAAGAGGAATCATAGTCTTTAGATTACAGAATCTTTCATACGTTATATGAAAGATTATATATAACATCAGTATATAATCTCAATTCAAATACACATTAAGTGTAATGTATAACTTATATTAACTTGGGTCCAATATGCACATAGTAAAACCTTAGTGTATTACCTCAAGTCCAATACGTAGCCACAATGGATTGAAGGACAACAGCATATCAAGGATTCCCTGCTTTAGTCCTGGATATAGATGGAAAGTAAAGATCAATATAAGTAATATTAAATTATAATCACATTCCAAAAGACAGTTACTGTATAAATAGCCTGTACATGTATATACAATGAAATTCTTGTTGTCAGACATTTCATCCTCTCTGGTACTGCAGGAGTTTACATTTTTATAAGGGAAATTACAAGTAATAGAAAGAGGTGAATTTGATAATTTGGGTACAAATTACATGTAGTTCCCAATACAGAAAAGAAAGACAATATCATGTGCATCATTGGTACATATGAATTCCGCAGATTCTGTACAAACACACAGAGAAAACTGTTGCACATACATGTACATGTACAAAGATAAATGTGATAAAATGTGTAAGAAATAGATCCATGTACAAACCTGGATTTTTTTATTAATAGATATTGATTATACGAATAACAAACCTAAATCAGCATGGACCATCCTGTCTTTTCGTATCAGAAGCCGTTGACTGTCAATTTCTGCCTCAATCTTTTGAATGACATGTACCACGCTATCGGACTGGAATAATTTACATGCTGACCTACGTAGCTGATTTAAACGTCTAGTAGCGGCATAGGCTCGGAATGACAGCACCTCTTTGGTTGGAGCAAGCAACGCTTTTGATGATGGGGTTTCCATAAATAGTTTTCCAGCATCAACTAAATTTAAAAAAAGATTTTAATTTACTTAATTCCTTACATTTATATCAATTAAAAACTTCATCATTCAACAATTTTAAAAAAATCTTCAACGGAAATGTAAATCCATGTATATACATATAACAAGCTATAAATGTACATAGCGGGTCTAAAAAGATTTTCCATTTCATATGATATGTATGAAATGATTTGTGTGATTTTTACATCACCGGGCCTTCTCAGTTTATAAACCAACATACAAACAATAAGTTAATTTTTCTTAGAATTTTCATTGTTGAACACTGTTATTAAGGAAGCATCTCAAAATTAATATTTGATCTAAATCTTCCATATACCCTTGGTTTTGTTATACGAGAGTTGGTATTCCTCTGTTGGTGTAAGCAGAAAGTTGAGCCAATGTGTAAACCCTCTCTCCTGTTTCTCCATCCATCTCTCATCATAGTACATGTTCTTAGAGGCAAACGGCATAGGGTGCTTCGGCAATGCTTAAATACATGTATAAACAAAACTCATACCATATCACAGCATATACTAAATATTACGAGAAGCGTTAAAATTCATGTTACAGCTTTAATACATACACTGATGAATGAATGTAGTCATAAAAAATGTTTTTAAATATTTAAACAAAAAGTTTTATATCATAGGTATATTGTGGTAGATTTAAAACTCAGAAACAAGAAATTCCATGAAAATTGACCACCAATTACTATAACTGTAATCTTCCTTATATTTTCAAATAAAATCAATCAAGCAGATTGAAATATTTATTCCAGAGGGAAGGGATGACTTAAATAGAAACACAAACTTTCAAATACACAATTTTTTGCCCCTCATAGCCTTAAAGGGGCCGAAAAATTGTGTACTTGAGTGTACATGTCTTTGATTTCAAATCAATTAAGTTCAAATTCCATATATGACTTAATTTCCATGGCCCTTTTCAAACACATATCATTATTGAATACATTTTTTGCTTTGTTTTAGCAAAAATACCTTCCTAATTTGTTTTTTATATTAATTCTTTTTAAGATACAGAAACATATAACACTCCAAAAACAAATATTATTTCATGAAGTTCATTTACATTGTATATACATGACAATGAAATTACCAGTTTTTGATTTCTTTGTCAGCACCAGTTTGGACTGCGGCAGACTAAATTTACTTCTTTTCACTCCACTCGCAGCAGGTTTTGAAGCTACATGTATTTAAGTATAAAATTTATACAACTTATACATTTTCAATGAATATTATTAGAGATTGGTAAAATAATACAATTAAGAATGTCCAAAATACGAAATATTTCATGCCTATCTTGGCATTATAACTCATATATTATGATTTATTACCTTTTTCTGATTGTGTAGAGGGTTTTGAAGCACGGGCATCTTTGACGTTAGTCCGTATATTTGAGCTTTTGACCACGGTATCTTTCCTTGATAGAGGTCGAGTTGAGTTAGTTCTGCTTTGCTTTCCTTGCACAGGCTTGACATCTTTCTTCACTCTATTCACAGCCTGATTAATGATCTAGTATTTCTTGTTTCGTGTTTGGATGGTTTAACCTGCTGAGCTCCCTTGACCACAGACTCAGATGCACCATCTGTCTCAGCTTTCAGTGGTATAAACCCGACATAGGGATCTGAAGACATGACTGCTTTATTGTTACAACTCTCCTGCACAGTACATATAGGTTCCTGGCTTACTGCAATACATGTATCAGTTTTATGATCCTTCTCATTTACATCCACTCCTTTAGCAGTCCTCGTTATCAAAGGAGAAAACAGCCGTCGCCTGTCCATCTGACTCAGATCCAATACTTTGGGATGTTCAACAACATGTGTTGACCTCCTGAGATAAGTCTGGATTTGGACTTGACGGTAGCTGATGTGGAGTTGTGGGAAAGCTCTTGTTTTCAGACACGTTGTGTGTATTATTCTTGTTTCCATCACAATTGTTGGTTTGTTCTGTACATACAGTATGAGCATTCACAGTATTGGCATTCACGTTTTCTTCTACCTCCTCTGGTAATCGTCTCACAGAAGTTATCTCGAGGAGGACACATTTCCTTAATGTTATTGGATACTTCTTCTTGATCTACATCAAACAAGCAAGTCTTTACCTGTTTTTGTGTAAACTCCATCAATGCATCCGATGGTCTCTCTTTAGTAACTGTCAATGAGGCTCTGTTTGTTATGTCATTCAGTAGCGGACTGTCTGGAAGGCGTTTAGGAGATCCGAATGACGAGCTTAGATTTCCTGGAGAAAACAACTGCTTTGAGTTTGAAACCTTTTCATATCGTTGGTTTGGTGCTTCAAAATTACGTTCAGGTGTAGGAAGGACCAAGCTACTTGGGTTTGATTTTCCGATAATTTCTGGTTTCTCCTTTATAACAGTTAGAGACCCTGATAAATTCTTAGAATCTGAATTAGAAGTGTATCTGTCAGAAGAAGGACTGTTGTTGATACTGATAGTATCATTATCAGGCTTCAGTTTTGTCACAGTTTCAGATCCTGACAATGTTAGCATTTTAGTTTGATCTCTGCATGGTGAATGTTCATGGACAACAAGTCTCTGCTTTTTCTTCTGATTTCACAGTATTTTCACCCTCACCAGAGAGATGATGGCATTCCTCTTCTTCATGTATATATGCCTTCACTAGTACAGAATCTTGCTCTTCTTACCTCTTGTACTGGGGATATGTGATGTACACAGGATTCAATGTTACGGCCAAGAGGGGAATGGTTGACCACTAACGCCCTCTCCGGTGTTGCCAAGCTAGAAAACTTCTCATTGATGCTGACGTGACAAACTGTGGAGCTGTCCCTGGTACACAGCCTTTTGATGTGGAAGCACAGTTATTGTTTGTATTCTTTGAGGGTGTTTTGATGGACGCTGAGACAAGTCTCTCAGGAGTTGGCAATGCATCGTCACAAAGTCTCTCTGTCACCTCCGCTTTATCAAAGTACAGTATTCTGTCTTCACTAGCACTGTTGTTCATGTCAAGATGATCTCTATCCTGATTTCTCAGTGATTTCATAGGAGTATCTACCTCATCAGACACTTTAATTTGAAGATTTGATTCCTGACTTCGACGTTTCCACTTTGAGTGAATTTTGGAGGACTCTGATGTACTTAGTTTTCTGACTGATGCTTTGTTACGACTACTTCTACCTTTGATCGTAAATGTTGTCCGTCTTGGACTTGTGCCCTCAGGTATAATACTGAATGGATTCACTACCCCAGTATGTGATTTATCTAAAGATTTTAAGTTCCTTTGTTCTGTAATCATTTTAGGGTCTCTTACAGCAAAAGTCTCTCTCCTCACATCATCTTTAGCAGTAAACATTTCTTGGATGGGGACTGTTCCATTCTTCGATCCTTGTAAAACAAAAGTACCGTGACAAACAGTTTCCTCAGACTCAGAGACTGTGTACTGTATACTGTGTCTTGTTACAGTCTCAGACTTTGATATTACAGTACTGTCATTAATGAACAATCCTCGTTTTGAGCTTGAATGTTGAGTAGTACCTCCAACAGTAAATGTCCCCCTCCTAGGATCTTCACTTACACTGTTTCTTCCCATGAAAGTGCCCCCGTTTGGTAAAACATTTTCCTCTGTGTTTGAAGTGCCTTGAGCTTGTTGACCTTGACTTTCTTTACCAATCTTGTACTCATTTAGATATTCCTCACCCTTTTCAGTCAAATTTTTCTTCACAAATGCTAGCTGCTGCACAATGATTTCATGAGGCACAGACTCATTCAGGACAGTGCTAGGACTTGGAATCTCATTTTCACATTTTGCGTCCAATTTTTCCTTTGTTGTATTCAGATCTTTGAGAATGAGTTTGGACTGACGAAACTGCGTGGTTCTTCCTTCACCAAGCATCGCTCTGGTGTTGGTAAGACTGTAGAATGTGCAGGTTGAGTTTCTGTACCTTTACATGATAACAAAGAATCATGAAGGAAGCTATTTGGAGAAACAAACGTTCTTGTAGTTACTGGACATACAGTACTAGATGGTGTTTTAGGCATGCATTCAGTAGAGTTGGTGGTCTTTTGTGGAACATCATCTGTATTTACTGTTACCAATTTCTTTTCATGTTTCTGAAATATATGTCAGTAGGTTCAAATAAAATTAATAATTCTAATTTTTTTTTCAACATACAAAAGATTATTCTTTATAAATTCAAAATAAAGGAAGGTATCTCCAACCAGACTCAGTTGCAGTACCCACACCAAAGCACCAAAACACCTGATGGGAAAACACAGAGTAGACAAGGACAGCAAGAGCATAAAAGAGGCGATACAACATAGAAACATGAAACAAAAAAGACTACATATAAACCAACAAGACAAATGGGCATCGGTGCCGATTTAAGACGGCCATCTGCCATGCAAGAAGCAAATACAGGCTTTCAAGTGGTGTTTGGGTAAAAAAATAGTTGCCAGAGTCACCTAATGCTCGACTGCATAGCATGATGTCTTTAATGACAGCCAACTTCTTAAGCTCACTTTTTTCCACAATTTACATATACATAATTGTATACTCATGTAGCACCTACACTTTGCTCAATATTGGCTTCTATAAGCAAAATCACTGAAGCGAAAAAAGTAGGTCAAGGTCATTTTATGAAAGTTTGATCAAAGATACATCCAACATGTAACTTTGGAACATGTAACACTTATACTTTGCTCAATATTGGCTATAAAAGGCAAAATCACTCAAACAGAAAAAGTCCAGTAGGTCAAGGTCATTTCATGAAAGTTTGATCAAAGATACATCCAACATGTAAGTTTGGAACATGTAGCACTTATACTTTGCTCAATATTGGCTTTTAAAGGCAAATCACTCAAGCAGGAAAAGTAGGTCAAGGTCATTTCATGAAAGTTTGATCAAAGATATATCCAACGTGTAAGTTTGCAACATGTAGCACTTATACTAGGTCACAGTCCATTTAAGAGAGTTTGATCAAAGATAAATACACCACCATGTAAGTTTGGAACATGTACATGTAGCACGTATACTTTGCTCAATATTGGCTTTTAAAGGCAAAATACTGCTATCTTAACATTTACCTTATAATCTCAACATCTGCCTTATCATTTGAAATAATTTTAAAAATCCCAATCCCAGGGGCTACATCCCCATCTGGTAATACATACTGTATGTACAATGTATTAAACATTAATTAACAACAAAAAGAGCCAACAGAATATGAATATAGGAAAGGTAATTGTGTGATCTTAATGTTTACCTTATCATCTAGTTCGGACGTCGCCGGGGGTATTGCAATAGCTCTTTTGCACTAAAGTGCAGTCAAGCTAAAAATAGGGACTTTTATAGGGCCAGATTTCATGAAAAATAGGGCATTATAGGGCATATCTAAAATAATATAGGGAAATCTAAGGGTCTTTTTCAAGAGTAGAATGTTTTCAAAACTGAAAATTCTGAATATTTGGACCTTACTGTGTATAAAGTTATATTAAATACATTAAAATCTCTATGACACAGTCAATTTCAAGTACATGTATGTGTTTAGAGGAAGCTTTTGCGAGCAAAGCAAGTCAACACTTTTTTAAGGATAAATAGCAGTATCAGGCTTTCTACTCTACCTTGTTGAAAAAGTAGGAAAAAAGTAGGAGTAGTCAATGAAAAAAAGTAGGAGAAAAATAGGAAAAAGTAGGAATTAAAAGGGGAAAAGTAGGAAATTTTCCATCACTTTAAACGACAATTTTCAGTAAGTATGACACACAAATAACAGTAAGCTATGATTGTAGATTGGTAATGTTCATCTTTGAGGAAATCACAGAGAGAAATATGAACAGATTGATTTTTCATGTAAAATATACAGAATGGGCGAGCGAAGCAAGCCCGAAATTTTTAAAAAACTTTAAATCAGGTGTCGATGACAAGTGAAGCAAGTAATTTTTTACTTTTGAGATGAAAAAGTAGGAATAGTAGGAGGTTTTGAAGAAAAAGTAGGAAAAAATAGGATCAAAATAAAAAAGTAGGAAAAGTAGGAAATAGTAGGAAAAAGTAGGAACAGTAGAAAGCCTGCAGTATTTAATTTCGTGCTTATTATTCAATGTAGAGGATATAGGGAACATTATCATTTTAGAGCAATATTTTGCTACAAATGAAATGTTAAAATATAGGGATAATATAGGAAAATGGGCCATTTCTTGCCAAAATATAGGGAAAATAGGGTACATCCAAAAATATAAAGATTTTATAGGAATTATAGGGCCACTTGAAAGCCTGCAAATGGTGTGTTTATCCGGATTATATGCACACAACCCTCACCAACTTTCCGCCCGTTACCCTAAGATCTAGAAGAACACACAAGTTTAGAGTAAAATAACCTCCTCGCTGTAAGATGACCACAAAAACAAGACAGCAAAACGCAGGGACCCAAGCAACACAGGTGAATATGTAAATAGATATCAAAAGGGGGAGGGTGGAAAAGGGGTATGAAATAATTTAAAGTCCATGCTCTGCTGGCTGTAGCGAGCTCATGCATGTTATCGCCAACCGACATTCAGATAGGTTTTGACAGGGTCCGTCATAGGAGTCCCGTCTTCACAGTCAGTTAGTGTGCAACTCTTAAGAATGCATTGGTACAAGGCTGTAGATTGGTCAAGTACCATGCCGAGTGTCTATCTGTTGACATAATTTAGAATCATATCGATCCATGGTATAAAAGGCGTTTGATATTCAGGTCCAAAAATGGTGTTTCTGTGTTTGTAATGTTTGCCTTGTTGAGTGTCAATTCTTGTGGATAAATTTCATTCTTATAATTATGAACTTATGAATTCAATTTAACCATCTTTGCTATGGAGTGAAAATTGAAAAGGTCCACTACAAATTATGCAATCTGTCCAAGTCAGTATTCAAAATGTTTACATGTTAATGCTGATTTTGACAGGTCAATTTTTGTTCAACTCAATTTCTTTTATACCTAATCGACTAACCAACCCCTTTGACAAAATTTATAGATTACGTGTACATATAATTAATACATAAATAATGGCACAAGCAAAATAAAACATGCCAATACTATTGTTCAGTTGTTTCCCTTGAAAAATGCATACCATTGGGGTAATATCTGGAACAGTCTTTATAGGTGAGACATCAATATATGGAACTCTATATGTGCTTGACCTACGATGACCACTTTTTCCTGAATTCTCATTCTCAATTCCCAAATTCTTATTCTCGTCTTGTTCATCCGGCTCCACTGGTATAACCATAGGGGGTATAAAGCCATCACTAATTCTTGCCTCCTTTGTATGCCCTTCAGAAACATCCTGTAAAACACATGTTAAAAGAATTTGTGAATACAATATATCTTACATTCCATACAAAAAGATATCACCAATCAACTAAATGCTGTTAATTTATGCATGTACATGTAGTTATGCGATGATAGTGGCTGACTTTTGATAGTTGATCGCCGAAACCCCTTCGATTTTTTTTACTATTGATAATAAAATTATACATTGATTGTCTCTTGAACTAGAAAGGAAAGAAGAAGGAGAGGTGTGACTCAGATCAAATTTGTTACATGCAAAACACCCACAAAAATGCTGGCTTCTTCCTTATAATATTATTGTTAGTGCAACTCATTGTGTTGGTTTGCCAGAATCTTTTGAATTTTCTCTAATTCGGTATAATTTGTTTGAATATCCATGCATGATAAGTATGTTTAAAAGTTGTTTTGAACATTTCGATACTAAGTTTAATAATTTATTGATAGTTAGTCTCTTATAGTGCCCCGATATTCGATAGTAAAATTTTCCCGATTGCTCATCACTGTATGTATATGTACCTGTGCTGGAATCAATCTGTTAACACTTTTCCTCTTCTTAGTTTCTTTTTGAGGACTGTAAGACTTTGCAATATTTGCAAAATTGGACGTCTGAACCACAGAAAAGGGACGTTTCACTCGCCGGCCTAGAAGACCACCTTTCTGTAAAAAAAAGGACAATGCAAGATGTTAGATGAACTACAAGGAGAAATGTAATCAACATGGATTACTTTCTATTTGGTTTATTCTGTAATGTATTGGATAGTTGAATGAGAATCTGACTGTAACAAAATATACTGTAATCCAGTACATTACATGAACATTTATATTCAAATCTTGATATTAGTATCAAAATTGCAATACTTTGCTTGCAAGAAAATGTATGTAAAATGCGGTCCATTTGATATTCAAGGAGGGGGGGGGGGTCGCAGCAAGATTATGGAGCAAAAAAAAAAACAATGATATGAAAATTACTTGTAAGAATGTTTGTGTTTTATCGATAAATTTTTTTTATTTTCACTCAAAACTCTTAATATTACTTTATTTTCATACAAAAATTGAATTCGCTTCTGAACAGGGAGATTCTTACAATATAATTCTCAGTAAACAAAATTTATATTTGGTACATGTATAAAGAGGGTCTGAGGGGAGGGTCTTCTAGACAAATTTTTTAATTTAGAATTGGTGAAAAACTGAAGTTCTTGTAAACTTTTCTTTTCCGATCCCTTTTCTATATACAGTCAGGGGTGCTACTTCAACAAGTAATTAAAAAATTACCTTTTCAAGTAATTATCTGACTGATATCAAATGTACCCATGCTTTCACATAAAAAGACAATTAATGTCTTATTTCCTATAGCAAGTAAGAAAATACAGCAGTAGAAGGCAAGAGCACTTCCATTATTTTCAAAAGGAAATAACTTTCTCAGAAGAAACTGTTTGAGTACAGAAAAATAGCCGAAATTGTAGCCGAATTTCACTTAAAAAGTTGCAAATTTGTGCAAGTTTGTAACCTTGTAGATTTTTAAATAGAATTTTCATCCCAATAGCAATAATTTTTCCTGTAAATTCAGACTTTCCTTTTCAAAATAAAATTTAAATATAAATTACGATAATTGTTTAAAGCTTCACTCCTTTCATTTAAAGATAAGCCCCTTTCAATAAATATTACTTAAGCAAGTAATTTTAAGGGAATAGTTTTACTCTGATATTTCTGTTACTGAAGCAATTATTACTGATATGAGTAGCCCTTATAACAATTAAAAGATTAAGAACTTTAAATGTGTATGGTACAATCATTACAAACCATTCATTGCCTTACTTTTTATGTATATTACTTGTATAAGTAATATGTTGCATGGACATCGCAAGTAAATCAGTTACTTTTAGAAGTAATCGTTTTAGAAGGCAAAATTAGAAAGTTACTTGAAAAGGTAATTTTTTTAATTACTTGTTGAAGTAGCACCCCTGACTGATATATGTGAAATGATAATTATGCAAACAATACCAAGACTGCGCGTATTATTTCTGAGTCTTTTCATATCATATTATAATTACAATAGAGCACGGACAACTGCTGGAGATCCTCACATCTATGGATAAAAATATTACCCGAGAAGATATGATTGGCAAGTGGTTTAATGCTTAACCGATACCGTTCTAAATACTTGGTTCGATTTTTAATCCAATTAGATTCCGCTCTTCCAGAGATATTCCCTATCAGACTGTGAGATATTGCGAAAGTTTTTACAACTTACCAGACATTTGTGAATTTTTGAAGAATTAAAACATATTGTTTAGGTGACAGAAATTTAATTCTTAGTTTTACGGATCCGCCGACCCTAATTTTACCACAATTGGAAAAAAAATAAAATGAACTGATTGTACATTTTTTTCTTCCGCTCTTCCAAATTTGGTTATTACTTTTCATTCTTACTTAATCTTTATTGTGCAAGTGTTTTAGAGAATGCGGATTTGAAAACATGATAAACAAGCCGAATTAAGATCGTGATCATGGCACAAAACATGAAATGTTGAAATTTACTGATCTTTATTTTATTTTTATTTCCTCCTCCTACCCTATTTTGAAAAAATAAAATCCATAAAACTAAAAATTAAAATTCTGTCGCCTTATCAAGAAAAATTTGAAATTTTTCAAATACTACTTCATACAGTGATTTTTAAAATCACTTCGCACAGTAGTTCCCCTAACTGACTATATACGTAATACTAAAAGTTACAACTAATCAGTGATCAGGATTTATTGAATGGTACATGTATACATGTAAATTTTTAGTGAAGAATTAACAAGGTGGGGAAAACTTCAAATCGAGCTTAAAAATCGATTGCGCTACATGTATACCCTGTAATAGCTGGATCAAGCAACCGGTATTGCTTACATTTACGTTTGCTGAACAAAATTACACTTAAATAAGAATTTTTCAAATATATTCAGTGATTCCATTAGTATTTGATATATATTGAAACTTTTAACCACACATACACTGTATACATTTAAATATGGACTGAGGATGAGCAACAAGATTTTGAAAAAAAAAACGAAAACTAATATCTGTTGGTATTTTGACTTGTACATTTGTAAACAAAATTTAAAGCAAATAAATTTTTCAGTTTTTTTCTTAAGAAAAAAGATTACTTTTATGATAGCTACATGTACATGAAGCTATTGCAGTCTTTCCCAATAACATTGGTCTGCTGGTCCTGACAGGCAACATAACGTTCGGACCAGTGCTTTCCTCTCGATAGTCGGTCCGAATGACTGATACCTTCTGGCAAGTCTATTTGTTATATAATTAAATGTTCCGGTGCAAGTTTTTGTAATTTTCGGTCCCTTGTTAATATTTCATGATTTTTTTTTTTAATTTCTTTGTTTTAAAGCCTTTATGAAAATGTAATTGACAAGACTATATTCAGAGATTTTTGGGCTGGGGTATTTGCATATTGTTTTCGGGCAGACAGTTTTTGTTCCAGACCTGTGTGTTTCTTTAACACATAGGTCCGATTGACCTATGAGAGCTGAAAGTTTTTGGGAAAGACTGCTATTATAGCCCGATGGAGTTATTAATAGCTAAATCTGAAGTTTTTCCCAGCCTGTTTAAAGATACAAAATACCAATTTCTTTTTTTCAGCTGGTGTTTCACATCTTCCAATCACAAATGCTTGTAAACGATATGCATTATCTACGATGAAAAGTATCATTTCTCTGAAAGAACCATCATTTTCAGGACACCATTCAACTGTTACGAGTACAGTGCTTTCTGCATCAACCACAACTTCATCACAGTCAATAGAAAAATTCTTCTTGAATGGAAATCGCTCGACTTTGACAGTCTGTGGATACTCATGAGGATTCTTTATTCTCAATGTTCTAGACTTTTTCAATCCGATTTTTGACTTTCCAAACTCAATTTTTGGTGGATTGGTAAAGTGGGTCAAAAGAAGTGTTTCTACTTCTTCTTCACTTTTCCTTTTACCCGACCTTCTTCTAGTCTTCTTTTCAATAGCAATTTCAAATTTGCTGTCTTTCCTTTTTTCAAACCAAGATTTTCTATTTTTACGTTGAATGTCACCGTTTGGAGTTGATGTAGCTCGGTTTTCCTCTGACCCTAAATTTCCTGAGATCATCTCCCAAACAGCGTCAACATTCTGTGAATCCATTACAACAGCTGTGACAAGTTTCAATAAAAAGAGTTTAAAAGCAACAGAAAAACAAGATGTGTCTTAGTTTCACATTTTGAAAACAAGAATCTTTGAAATTCGTGACATTTTCCAAATCGGCCAATCAAATTGAAGATAACATAATACGAATGAATCCAATAGTCAATTCGACGGAAGAACAATCGGTTCAGTTTTCTGATTGTTCATGACCTCTCCTGGGGTTTTTATTTTTTTTTTTGGTGCTGTTTTTATGTATGATTTTTATTCAAAACCATATGTTGGACCTCCTCCCCTCTTGACATCTAGATCCGCCGATGACGTGTATTCATCTGTTTATAAGTCCTTGGTCTTGGATAGGCACGTGACAGAAAATTAACTTTTCGTCTGGCATTGCCGGCTCGTATTGCCTAGGACTTACGAACATTTTGTCCACAAAATAATGAAATAAAAAATATCCAGAATGTTTATGAATCCTTGATAATTGCAATAATCATAACCATGATATCGGGGGGGGGGGTGTTAGTTTCGTTATTTTTTCTTTTATTTTCTGAGCAGATATAAAGCGTCAGGGATCATCCGATGTATCAACATGATCAAATCTATGCCGGGTTACAGTTAATTTTTCAGAGTAAAAAGTAAGCCTTTACTAAGCATCAATCGGCTGCAACGAAAAAGACACATAGTAACTATATAAAATAATATATATCTGGAAAAAAATGCACAAATTATCTTGCATATTTTCTATTATTATGACTATCATTATTATCGCTAACATTATGTAATAGTTATCTAGACTAGAGTCTGATTGGTCACCGTTTCATTGATATGCACACCTGAGTGACGTAGCTAGGCTTGTTAGACGTGGTATTACTAGAATATAGAAGTGTGTGGTGTGTAACATCAAAGACGTACCGACGGGTAAACTTGAATATGCTAATGAGATACCCCAATATCGGTAAATTTTCTGTCATTCCTCACTGACCGCTATATATAGGTTTAAAAAATTTTTCGTAACTTTTGAACGCCAGTAGAACTTCTTATAAACTAAAAATCGCGATGTTTTGTTTCTGAAATATTGCATTCAGTATGTAGGAATGCTATAAGAAAGGACAACATAATCTATTTAAAGTGAAAAAAAAAATCAAATTCAAGGAATTGTGGTCCCCCGCTTTTGGGTATTCATAAAGAAATGCTTACAGACCCCCCCACTATTCTTAAATTTTCGTAATATATCTCATGTATTATTTTAAAGATTCAACTCTAAGAAAGATCAAAAGGTCCTAACTTTTGTTACCAAGGGAAAGGTCTTGTGAAAAGGAATGCACATGTGAAATATGAAAGTCGTATCATTTACCATCCAAAAGTCGTATCATTTACCACCCAACAGTTATGGTCGAGGTTGAAGTTTTAAAATGTGGGTCAACCTCCAAGGACTAGGTCACAAGGTCAAAATGTTGTTAGCAACGAAAATGTCTTGTCACAAGGAATACATGTGTGAAATATGAAAGCGCAATTACTAACCATTCAAAAGTTATATATGGCCATGGTTAAAGTTTTTGAAAAGTAGGTCAAACTCCAAGGTCAGAAGGTCAAAAATTTTGGTATCCATGGAAAGGTCTTGTCACAAAGAATATACATGTGAAATATGAAAGCCCTATCGCTTATCCTTCAAAAGTTATGGTCAAGTTTAAAGTTTCTAAAAAGAAGGTCAAACTCGAAGGCCAAGGTCAAAAATTTTGGTATCCATGGAAAGGTCTTGTCACAAGGAATAAAAATGTGAAATATGAAAGCTTAGATTCCTATCTACTGTCCGCGCGGCTCACTTCGAACGGAAACTGGTTTCAAACGCGATTTTGGTAACTTTCTGATGCAAAAAAAAAACATGACCAGATTTATTGGTGAAGACAACATGTTACACAAGCCGCTCAGAAGAGCTTTTCAAGTAACCGACCCCCCCCCCCCCAAAAAAAAAACCCAAACAAAAACGGCCGGGTTAGCGCAGTGGTAGCGCACTCGCTTCTCACCTTTGAAGGTAACCATAAGGCATATGGAGGAATAGCAACTAATGCAAGTAAAAAGTAAAAGCATAAAAATCTTTCCATGGTTCAATGTTTCTTTCAAAAATGTCTTGTGACACAGTTGTTGCGTATTGGCGCAACTTAACTGATTTTGAATGTAGGGTCTCGGATTCGAATCCCAGATTCGGCGAAGGGTCATATGTGGGAGGGTAGGTGGTCCCCCACCCAGGCCTCTGCAGGGGTTTTTCTCCGGGTACTCCGGTTTCCTCCTACTCCTTGGACCCCCTCACACCAACATCTGAGCCAACGTGAGACATTAATATTTATAAGTTGTGTATAACTTGTTTGTTAAACGTTGTAAAATAGATAAAGTTTTTAAAAAATAGAAATAAAAATAATAATGAATAAATAAAATTTATATAATTTAATATCATTGAATACTTCTCGCTGAGTCGTAAATTTTTGTGTATATGGTGGTAGGTCTTTGCAATCATATTATTATAGAGACAAATACTTTTTAGATGGAGCGTTTTCAATACATGTGTATCCAATTTCCGAAGTGAGCCGCGCGGATAGTAGATGAATAAATCATTCATCAAACTAAAATTATCCCTTTTGTGACTCGGGCAAGGACTGTATTATTATGTGTGTGTGTGTGGGGGGGGGGGGGGGGCGGACAGGGGGGTACCACTCTTCCCCTCCCGCCACCCTTCCTCCCTCCTCCCGCCCCCTATCTTCCCCTCCCACCCTTTCTCTCTCCTCACTCCCCCTTCCTCCCTCCTCCCTTTTCAATCAAAAGTCCCTGTGCTTAAAGGAAATACATGTATGACAATGCATTATATATAAACTGACATACTTATTACATTGTATATATACGAGTAAATAGAAAAAAGGCCTTCTAAAACTTCTAAATCACACGAGCGGACATGGTTTTATTAGTGTACATTAAAGCAACACGGTCCATTTGAATATCAGGAGGTGGGGGCGGCTTGTTTTTTTTGTGGGGGGGGGTGGTCGGGGCAAGATTTTTTTTTTCGCTCCGGACTGGGGGGAAATTATTTTTTTCTTACAAAGTTGGAGCAAAGAATTTTTTTCTATCTATAGAATTACATGCATATAATACTAGTAAATCTGTAATGCACAATCAAATATATATGTGTAAGAGAAAGCTTTGGCGAGCGAAGCGAGCCGGAAATATTTTTAGGATGTACTGCAGTATTTCGTGTAATAATTCAATTTAGAGGAATCAGTAAATATTATCATTTAAGAGCAAGATTTTGCTTTCAATGAAATCTTAAATTACAGGGATAATATAGGAAAATTTGGGTTATTTTGGCCAAAATACTAGTATAAGGAAAATAGGGCACATCCAAAAATATAGGGATTATAGGAAATATATGGCTGCTTTGAAGAATGCCTGCAAACTATATATAATGTACATGTAAACTTTGTAAAGTGGGGGAGCGGGGTCTTGGGGGGATCAAAACAAATGTTTAGTTTAAACTGTATTTATTCAAAAGGAAATTACAATACATCAGTAATCTGTATAATATATCTAGGATTTGGAAACAAGTAGTTATACTTATATAAATCCATCTCCTATGAGTTCAAATTGCAATGTATGTGTATCATGAACGGGTAGATTTGATTGGAGTGCAAAGTGATAATAAATATTAAAAATGGAAAAGGGAGTGAGAGTTAATTGATAATGATGAAGTAATTTAAGATAGTAATAATAATGTAAGAAAAAGTGTTATTTTAACATAGGACAGAAGGAAGGAAAGAGAAAGAAGATGTGCATCCTTTTACTAGAATTGTAATATTTTAGGTGGCGAATCGTTTACTTTTGATAAGAAATTCTTGCACTATTGAGAAGACATGGGAATTTTCGTGATTCGGTAACATGATATCACCATACAATAGGAATTCGACAGATTTGCGTGGTAAGGTTTCAATTGTCGATGTACGAATAGAATGGAAAAGAGGGCAATCAAGTAGAAAATGCTTTGTAGTTTCCAGTGCTCCACAAGCACATGTTGCACTGTTTACGATGTTTCGCATAAAGAGATGAGACTTAAGGGAACTGCTTTCTGTTCGAAGACGACTATGGTAGATTTGACCTAGACGAGAGCCGGAGAAAAAATAAGAAGGTACATGGTAATCGGAGTCATTGAGAAAATGCTTAAAGTGACTAACAGATGGATTATTGCGAATCTCAACTGGGATATTATTCCAGGAAGATACAGTGGATGGTAAAAAGGAATTTTGATATTTCTGAGTTCTACAGTTTATTGGGTATAGGTTATGTCTATTCCGTGTGTCACGTCCATGTATGTCGTAAGTTTGTTGAGGTACAAGGTCAGAGAGATATAAAGGAGTAGAGCAGTGGTACATACTGTGGAATTTAATAAGTTTATGTTTTGATCTACGTGTCTGAAGAGTTTCCCAACCCGCTTCTTTTAAAACCGATGTATTACTTGCCAATTTAGTTGCCCCGGTAACAATTCGAGCAGCCTCGATATGTAATCGTTCTAACCTGTTTTTTGAATTTTGTGTGCACCCGTCCCAAATTATATCCGCGTATTCCAAAACCGGCCGAATGAATGAGAAGTATATTTTTTGGAGTGAGAGTCTGTCTAAAACGAATCGCAATTTCCGAAGAATGTGAAGTTTTTTAGATGCCTTTTTAGCTATGGAATCAATATGAGTATCCCAGGAAAGATCTGAAGTAAAAGTGATGCCTAAATGCTTATGATGCTCTACTTCTTTAATTACAGTGTCATTCATGTATAGAGCAGGATGAAAAGGAGAGTGTTGTTTATTAGAAATGAGAAGTGATACAGTTTTGTTAGGGTTGAAGTCAACTAACCATTGTCGGGACCAGTAATGGATTTTTTCAAGATCTGAATTTAGAATTTCGGCAGAATGTAAAGGATCGTCAACAATGATGTACAAGCTGGTGTCGTCTGCAAATAATCGAATGTTTGTGTTAATTTCTTTAACAATATCATTAATATAAATTAGAAATAGAACCGGACCTAAAATAGAACCCTGTGGAACCCCAGCTTTAATGTCACCCCACCCTGATACCTCCCCGTTTATAACGACGCGTTGTTTTCTACAAGACAGATAATTTGAGAACCAATTTAGAATTTCACCATTTATCCCAATCGACTGTAATTTATGAATGAGCCCTTTATGCCAAACACGATCGAAAGCTTTACTAATATCACAAAAAACTACCCTAATTTCTTTCCCCTGGTCTAAAGCCCTACCAAATTCATTCGATAAGTCTAAGAGTTGATTAATAGTTGAATCGTTAGGCCTAAATCCTGACTGAAGATGTGTTAATATTGAATTCCTGTTTAGATAATTATATAAATGTTTGAAAACACAACGCTCCATTACTTTACCAATGATGCTAAGTAAAGAGATGGGTCTATAGTTTTTCACTTGGGATGAATTATCTTTTTTGAAAATTGGGCTTACGTTTGCATGTTTCCATGATTCGGGAAAGATGCAAGTTTGAAGAGATAAGTTAAAGAGTTTAGTGAGTAAAGGAGAGAGTTCACGAGAAGCGTTTCTGAGAAGTATAGGATGAACTGTGTCAGGTCCTGTTGCTTTTGAAATATTGAGGTTAGACAAAACGTCAGTCACGTCAGTTTCGTCAATAGTTATGTCACAGAGGCTGAAAGGAGGAGTCGTGACGTCAGGTAATGTCGTGTTATCATCGTCAATTGTTTGCTGGGAGAGAAAGTACGTATTAAATAACTCAGTTTTGGCTTTATCATTTTCAACGTAAAGATCGGTATTATCTATATTAAGTGGTGGAATGGAGACGTTTGTTTTATTAGAGTTAGTCAATGTGTTTACTGTTTTCCACCATTGACGACTTTCAGTATTGTTATCATGAATTTTGTCTACGAGACCTTGCATGTATTTCTGTTCAGTTTTACGTATTAGATTTATTACTTCATTTCGTTTACGTCTGAATTTCGACCAATCTTCGGGTAAATTTGTGCGTTTTGCGCGTTTGTGTGCTCTTTTTCGTTTCCTTATTTCTTTTCTTATATTGGAGTTTATCCATGGATAATCAGATTTGCGTATAGTGACTATTTTGTTTGGGATGCGACATGAAGCGATTTCAAGAATTTTATCTGTGATTCGATTGGCTGATTCGTTTGGGTCGTTATTTATTATATTATCAATGTCTATATTTGAAATATCATTTCTGTAAGCATCGTAATCACCTTCTTTATAAAGCCATATTTTTCGGGTAATAGAAAGACGTTTAGGTTTATTTATATTAAGAAAAGCATAAACAGGACAGTGATATCTAATCTCATTGGGTAAGAATGGATCACCAACGCCCGATAGAAAGATTGAGTTTGGGGAATTAGTTAATATAAGATCAAGGATAGACTGTGAAGTTTCGGTAAAATGTGTAGGTTCATTAATAATCGAGCTGAAATTCATTGTATCACAAATGTCAGTTATATCGTTTGAGGTCGAGATCTTTTGGTCACAGTTAAAGTCACCAGTGACTAAAATGGTATTTATACCTGTATTACACGCCTTTTCGATGGAAAATTTTATTCCATCCCATATTTCGGACGTCGAGTTAGGGGGCCTGTAGAACGTACCAAGTAAAACTTTTCGATTATGCAAAAACATTTCTATCCAAACACTCTCACAAGAGTCTGCCTCAAGGTCATCTCGACGCTTAGAATGGATATTTTCCTTAACGTAGACCGAAACACCCCCACCTGTTCTATCCTGTCTAATATAATTATATGGAGGCGAAAAACCCGAAATTGAAATGTCATCAAGGTCAGATGTTGGCTTGAGCCAAGACTCAGTGAAACTCAGAACGTCAAAATCGGATAACTCGGCTTTTATTAGGTCGATTTTTGGTAAGAGACTTTGTACATTAAGGTTGATAATAGATAGTTTAGATTTTAGTTCATGTTCTAATGTAAAAGTTGAATCAGTAGAGGTGGTAGATGTGCTGGGAGAAGGATATGAGAGGTCAGTACCATTAGTGGGTCCAGGATTCATTTCTATGTCACCCGCTAATAATAATAATGTATGTAACATCACAACTAAGGAGATAAGTATAGTAAAACACTGAACCAGTACAGGATGAATATATGTGTAAGTATTGTATGATTTACATTTACTAGAAATGTTTTTAACCTGAAATTCGTACTCAGATAGCATATGTACATGTAGATACAACACAATGTGGAGTCCTTTGAATCTGGTCATAACAAGAATATTAACGTACAATACAATGAGAAGATCTAAGATTTTATGGTGAAGTAATGTGCAAGCTTTATCATAGTAGAGACCAACCCTCGCACGAAACATAAATGATTCAAGAGGCATTATGTTATTGGTGCATGGTGCGTGTGATCGATGGTGGATAGGGCGGGGTCTGGTCTCGGTTGAAAATTATAGTAGGATGCAAGATAAAGAAGAAAACAAAACAAAATAAACATATATACATATTTATGAACAACGATGAAAGGGTTCATATGGAAATGTGTTAAGACGGAGCACATCGAGAACACAACGTGCGGCATATCAGTGGGTTGTCAGTCGCTTGTTTAAACTTAAAAGTGTAAACTGGTGGAATAGTGAAGTTATTTCCTTTTTTTAACCTTGATAAAAAAGACCTGTTTAGACAGGGACGTATATAAAAATATACGTCCCTGGTTTAGATGAAAAACTAAGGTGAGCGAAGCGAGCCTGAAATATTTGGAAAAATAACTGAAAATTGCGGCGAGTGGATCGAGCGGGAAATTTTTTAACGAGGCCCTGGACAATAAGATAACTCAAAAACAGAAATAGAGATTTTGATTAAATTCATATCATAATGTCATTTCCTTATATACAAGAGTTTGGTGAAAAATGAATCAATTTCACCGCTTAGTTTTTCGGGGGGACCATCTCAAAAATTTCCTTGTTTTCTGCATATGATTTCATAGAAAAACAAGATTTTTTGCATTATAATTGCAATTTATAAAAAAACTGAAATAGAGAATTTGATAGGATTATCATATGTTGAAAAGAGAAACATAAGACAAAATATATCAGGTTCTGTGGAAGTTTGACCGCCTGTGTGAGCTTCAGGGAACATCTCAAAATCATATTTTTACATATTTGCCTTATATTTTGAAATAAAGACATCATAAAGGATGAATATGTCCTTATAGTTCTTGTTTACGGCATATAATATTTGTTAGTATATATTTCTCTAGAAAAAGACAACAAAATTCAATCCTGAAAATATATCAGGGGTGATCTCAAAGCATATTTGCAATTTTACACATAACTTGTACTCTGTCTTTATCAGTACAATTGAAATTATAAAAAAACTGAAATAGAGAATTT
>VSWD01000011.1:17684600-17868063 GCA_033119305.1 Pinctada imbricata | reverse complement strand
TTTGACCTTGACTTTGGGCCCTTGTTGCAATTTAGGTGAAGGAGATTTGAAAGCAGATTTCTTTCATACTTTCAATGATAGGCCTCTCATATTTTATACATACATTCACCATGAGGAGTTCTATCTTTTGTTACCATGACTTTTGAATCGTGACCTTGATCTAGACTTTGGGCCTATGCTGCAATTTAGGTTAAGAAGATTGGAGAGCAGATTTCTTTTATGCTATCAATGGTAGGCCTCTTATATTTTATACAAACATTTACCATGAGGAGCACTACATCACTTTTGACCTTGTGACCTTTGACATTGACTTTGGGCCTATATTGCATTTTCTGTTAAGTGATAGGCCTTTCTATAGTTGGTTATTGCCAGTGAAAATCAGACTGCGATATTTGTGATATATTGCATGTGCGTAAAGTTATCTGAAATTGACAGCAAAGTTTAGAAAACAACAGCAAAAACTACACTGAAATTTAATTGAGAAGTTTTGGTGTGATTACTTTTGACCTTGATTTTGGGTCTATGTTGCAATTTAGGTTAAGAACTAATAATCTTCATCACCAGAATAACAGTATTTTGGTTATGAATTTTCGAAAGCAATACTAAGTATTTAATTTTTTTTTGCAATTTTAAGCATTCAATACGAATGATAGCCAGCCAGAAATTTTTTTTTGGCCATTTTAAGAGCCGAATAATTTTGTTCGCCGGCCCTTTGGGCTGGATTATTTTTTGTTGTTATAATTTTCCAATGTTGAAAATTTATACATTTTTTTTGGTACTCTAAGTTTAAATCGTTCAGCATGATTATATACCAAACACAGAGTGAGTTCATCTCTTGCTAGCAGATCTTTCCATTTTAATTTCTTGAATGGATGGCATATGAAACCTATAATCTATTCACTTAAGTGAAACTCAACGGAGACAGGCTATATGGTGCTAATGACTTTTGAATTTGATTAATTCATTCCAAATTGCATAAAGTTTGTTTCATTTTTATTTGTTCATAGTTTATGACACACAAAAAAAAGTGTTTAATGGGCATGTGGAAAGGTCGGAAGAGATGGGGAGGGGCAATTTCATGATCTGGAATTTTTTTTCGCCGGCCCTTTGGGCTGGAAATTTTTTTTCCCTAAAATTTCGATCCGGAATTTTTATTTTTGCAAAGTTTTCCTGCCCCCCTCCACCCCCCCCCATAAAAATCAAATGGTTGCTCCCTAACTTATTTATGTCAACCTCTTCTTCCATTCAGATGGTCAGCAAGATTTGATCAAGAAACTGTTATTATGTGTGTTGTTCTTGTACATAAACATATACAAACAGTTTATTATGTACCCAGTATGTTTTAGGTACGATATATACATGAGTTGTATTTTGGCCGTTGACTGGATTGCAAAGCAATTCTGGTCTATTGATTGACGATGTTTGTCTGTCGTCAACATTTTGGTTAAAGTTTATGGTTGAAGCAAAATCTAAGGAACTATTTGGAGTAGAAACATAATATTATATACATGTAGGTTTCCCATGACGAGACCTTTCAAATTACGCCCTAACATTTGACCTAGTGACCTTGACCCTGGAATTTGACTTAGTTAAGCATTTTGGTATTGAAAGTTTCTGGTTGAAGCAAAATGCAGTAGAAACATAATATTATACATGTAGGTTGCCCGGGACAAGACCTTTCAATTTATGCCATAATATTTGACCCTTTGACCTTGAACCCTGAATTTCACCTACTTTTAGATATTGGTAAAAGTTTCTGATTGAAGGATTGAAGAAAAATCTAAGGAACAGTATGCAGTAGAAACATGATTACATGTATTATAGGTAAAGGTTACCCATAACAAGACCTTTTAATTTATTCCACCTTGTGACCTTGATCTTTGACTTTGACCGACTTTTAAAAGCTGAACTTTTAGGCTATGTCTCTTCAACTAAAGAGTAAAAGGCTGTATAATTGTGTGTGTAGTTTCCTTTTGACACTAAGTTCTCTTTGATACCACAACATTTGAAGTACATGTATTGACCTTGATCTCAAACTTTGACATTCTTCTTTAAAAAAAAATCAACTTTTGCTATATCTATAAGAGATATGGCTTTGATATTTCACATGCAGATTTCTTGTGATATGAGCTTTCACGAGATACTATGACCTATACATGTAACCTAGTGACCTTTGACAATTTGTCTATTTCTCATCTCTTCTATACCCAAATCCACAAACACCAGCATATATACAAGGCACAATGTGCCTCAGTTATTAATTTGAGCTATATTGGTCCAAACATATGGACATTCTTTAACTTTTTACTGACAAAAACTTACTTTTCAATCCGGCCATATCATCTTTAGAGTGTTTTATTGTCTTTGTGAATTAAACTTAAACCTTCATTAGCAATGCAGACCCAATTTGATTTGTCTATTTTCCTGACAGAACCAAACTTCATTCTAACTTTATATGTTTCTTTTCAGATGTGGTTTTATTGGACCACAAAAACAAAACATCTTTTGTTCAAAGGAGTTGACATTAATGGAACAACTGGTATGTATTATAATACGTGTACTCTAACAATATAATTGAGTGAATTAAGTACATGTCTGTTTGTCTGCCTCTTGGTCCAACTGTTAGTCTGAAGATTAAAAATTCCATTTTAGCTAACCTGAGCGAAACTCAAGATTGTCATAGTGTGCCGTCCGTCAGTCGTCCATCATAAACATTTTACATCTTCGACTTCTTCTCCAGAACCACTGAAGGGATTTTAATGACACTTGGTAGGAATAAAGTACTTATGGTCATGTACAAGTGTTGTTGTATTTTGCCGGATCCATCAAAAGGTGGCACCACCACAAGCACAATTAGGTTCACAGGGGGTACCCTCCTTTGACAAACTTTTTCTTCAGAACCAGACCCCTGGAAGGGGGACCTGGGGGACGAAGCCCCCCCAGATGCTTTTGCATTTCAGACTTTTAGGACCCATTTTCCTGACTGTAATTGATTAAAGAATAGAAATTGATGCTTTTGACAAGTATATGATTTACCGGTAAGAGGTAGTTAATATTTACTAATATTGATCTTTTTTTGGTTTGAAATTGATCATTTGCAATTCATGATTTGCAAATTTTAGGGGGCATATGACCCCTAAGTGCCCCTTGAATCCACGACTGATATGGTGTTTCACGGTATGAATGGTCATGAAAAGGGGGGAGGTATGCAACAAAATTACAATGACATAAAAACTAAGGGCCATATTTCAACAGGAATTTACCAGCATGTCTATATCTCCTTTAAAGAAAGATTGAATAATAACTTCTACATTTAAAACAAGAGGCATTAAAGGCAAAACACAATGTTTCGCTATGTTACGTCAGCATTAGGTGACGTAAAAATAAGGGGGGGGGGGGGTGTTAACAAAATTACAATAACTTAAGAACTGACTGTCAAATTTCAATAGCGGAACTAATCAGTGTTTAACCTGACAAATGAAGATAAAAATATCAAGTTTTTATCGAAAATAAATGATAGGGTTTCAGATAAACAGACTTTATTATTGAAAATTAACATCTCAAAGATGCTCTAAAAATAAACATTAAGCTATCTCCTTTTGACAATTTTTAGCTCTACTGGTCATAGACCAGTCAAGCTTATGCGATACTCCAGCGTATGTCCATCTGTCTGTCTGTCCATCCATCCGTCCGTCGGTAAACAATTCTTGTGCTCGCAACTCCTCTGAAAGTATAAGAGATAGAAATGTAATTACACTTGGTCTGTGGTCTAGTTGTGCACCTGACATTTTGTTTGAGCCCCTGACCCCCAGGACTCTATGTAATCTTGTGCTCGCAACTCCTCTGACACTATAATTGATGGAGACTTAATCATTTATGCAATATGATCAGTCTATGGTTAAGTTGTGCACCTGATATTTTGAGCCCCTGACCCCAAGGGTCTTAGAAAATGGGTGTGGTCATTTTCACCTATATTACTCTATGTAATCTTGTGCTCGCAACTCCTCTGACACTATAAAGGATGGAGACTTAATTCTTTTTTCAATATGATGTGTCTGTGATGTAGTTGTGCACCTGATATTTTGTTTGAGCCCCTGACCCCTAGGGTCTTAGAAAATGGGTGTGGTCATTTTCACCTATGTAACTCCATGTAATCTTGTGCTTGCAACTCCTCTGACACAAAAAATGATGGAGACTTAACTCTTTTTGCAATATGATGGGTCTGTGGTCTAGTTGTGCACCTGATATTTTGTTTGAGCCCCTGACCCCCAGGGTCTCAGAAAATGGGCGTGGTCATTTTCTCCTATATATAACTCTATGTAATCTTGTGCTCGCAACTCCTTACTCTATAAATGATGGAGACTTAATTCTTTTTGCAATATGATGGGTCTGTGGTCTAGTAGTGCACCTGATATTTTGTTTTGAGTCCCTGACCCCCCCCAGGTCTTAGACAATGGCTGAGGTCATTTTCTCCTATATAACTCTATGTAATCTTGTGCTCGCAACTCCTCTGACACTATAAATGATGGAGACCTAATCATTTTTATTATACCTCTACTGATTTTTTCCTATATAAAAAGAGACTCATTAAATTTAACTAAATCCCTGAAAATCGCCTAATAAGACTATTTCCCTGCAAAGGGATGCGTTAGTTGAGAAGACTATTTCCCTAGGGAGTTAGTTTCAAAATGGGGCGGAGCTTCTTTGGGGATGTGTCAGTATCAGCCAATCAGCGCCGTTGAAGGTTGATCGGATGATGTGAAGGTTGATCGGATGACGCCATCAATACGCGAGCAGAGTAATCCGCCTCCTATCCGCTTAGCACATAAATTAATCCGCAATAAAATAAAACACTAAAAAGTTAAACATGTATGAGTATGATAAATGATGTTTCTGTTTATCTTATCATCAAAAATTAATATTTTCCGTTACTCAGTCATTCAGTCGAGAAGGCAAGGCAAAATCATTAGAATTTCATTTGAACCCTGTGAACCTAAGAGATAGACATGTTCGTTTCAGCCTATAATGTTTGTTTCTGTATACCTAAGAGACATTTCAGAGTTCGTTTCAGAGTTTATGCAATATAATGGATCTGTAGTCTTATTGTGTCATTGATAGTTCATTTGAGCTAGCAGCCCCTGACTCCTGGGATCTTGGAAATGGGTATGGCATTATTTTTTGAAATCCTTTATCTCGAATATTAAATTATATGAGTGATGTTCTTGTTGCAGTCTAATGCAGTCCAAAGACCACAGTGAGCAGGCGCTCTAACAAATTATAAGTAGCACAAAGAAATAATTATTAACATTTATAATTCTTAGGAAAATTAGATTATAGGATCTTTTTTAAGCCTTTCTGTTTAAGTCATTCAATGGTTTTATATTGATTTTGGTTGAAAATGCTATTTTTCTGATTTTGCATGAATTTTTTCTTATGTTAAAAAGGAGGTGGGGGGGAGGTGGGGGGGGGGGGGTTATTTTCAAACATATTGGACATCTTCTCCAGAACCACTGAAAGAATTCTACCTTTACATATTTAGGCTTTTCATATTTTCACAAAGAAAGTTTAGCTTTGAAAGTTTATGGCATTCACTCAAATAAAAGGTATAAAGCTTGGTGAGAAAAAAAATGTGAAGAGAGCTCAGATTTAAGCCCAATTGGTATGAACTGAATACAGGTATACTAGCTGTTACTGCTTCTGACAATCATTGTGATGCGTCACATTATCAAATTATAAACAGTTTCGTATTGTAACACTTCATGCATGACAATTCTTGTCATTTTTCAGCTACTTTTGAAGCATGTGTTGTGTTGTTTTTGGCTACATTTATACTGGAAGGAGGCAAGTGTATCATGTTATACTGGAACACACGATTGGCTCAGCATCCACTGACGTACGGACAGACAGATCACAAACATCAGGACAGGAATCCACTGTTCAACTCATTGATGATCCCCTCCAGCCTTGAACACATTAAACGTAGAAGGTGTTGTTTGTTTTGTCAGTTTGTTATCTTTAATAACATGAAAAATTCATGAAGTTGAAAATCTTTTTAATGTCCTTCCTTTCTGGGAGGGCAAAATTATCTTCACTGGTCGCTGTGATTGATCCGCTTTTCTCCTTTTCTAAGAAAGAAGAAGAGGAGAAAAGTGGAGCGATCACTGTGACTAGTGAAGATGGGGCAAAGTACATATAAGCTGTATTTATAAACCCTCAGTCTAATGATTTTTATGAAAACAAAATCAATCTGAAGAATGATTCACTACCATTTGCGCAATTGAAGAATATGTATAGAAAATTGGGTCCATAGTTTTAGCAGTTGAATGCCATTTGCATTAGATATGACAATGTTTTTACACTGTTTGCTATCTAGAATGGAAAAGTCTGAATTTTAGAATTTTCTGGTCTTCATCTTTATATGTTTACTACTTCCTGTAGACTTGACATTTTGTTCACTATATTTGATAAATTTTGACTTCAGAGCTAAGTACCATATTTTTTCCTGCCTGTCACATATCTTTAATCTGATACTCGGGTACCTTGTGATGTTAGCTGTGATGAGATACAGTATATGGATGCTGGTAGCTGTACTACTAGGTAAAAAACATAATCCTTTAAAGTAAGGTAGACAATATGACATAGTGAAAATAGACTCTTGCTTCTCATGTCTGCTATCTTTGATTGAATCTGCCTTTTGTTGAACAGTCATTTGTAAGAGGGTGAGCTGTCACCATTTCCTAACATCATAGACCTGTAATTCTAAATAACATATTTTCTGATTTGTTATGTCTTTGGTATTTTCTTTGCAAATGCATATGGTGCATATGTGGTACTTTGTTGACATTGTGACATCACAGATGAAATATGTAAAATTTAACTTAAGTATTTTTGGAAAATACTTTCACTCCAAAATACAGATAAATTTAAAGCGTATAATTTGGAAAGAGAAATGCATTAATCTCCTCTTAGAGGAATTTTTAGCTCACCTCGATAAAGTTGAGATGAGCTTATGCTATACCCCCGATGTCCGCGTCCCTGTCCCTGTCCCCGTCCCCGTCAGCATCCGCATCCGGTTAAAGTTTTTGGGGTAACTCAGTATCTGACAAAGTACTGATGCTACACTGTCCAAACTTGCACATGTGATTGATCTTGAGATGCTTATGAATTCAAATTCAAATTCAAGTTCAAATTCATTTATTGCATTAACTCAATGTAAAGTCATCATGCAAATAAAAGTAACAACACATTCGTATACTCATACTCACATTGTGATCTTTATGTGCATTTGAACCCATGTGAACCAATGCATCAGATGCAGCATCTGACCTACTTTTTTCTGGTTGAGTGATTTTGCCTTTAAAAGCCAATATTGTGCAAAGTATAAGTGCTACATGTACCAAACTTGCATAGTGGTTGTATCTTTGATCAAACTTTCATAAAATGACCTTGACCTACTTTTTCCGCTAGAGTGATTTTGTCTTTAAAAACTTATATTGAGCAAAATATATGTGCTACATGTTCAGAACTTGCATAGTGGATGTATCTTTGATCAAACTTTCATAAAATGACCTTGTCCTTCTTTTTTCCGCTTGAGTGATTTTACTTTTTAAAGCCAATATACATATACTCTGAAATATGTTTGAATTGAATTTTGCTGCCGCGAGGTGAATTTCGTAATCCGTGATTACCTATGTTTATCCAAATTAAATAAATACATTTTCATAGGATATAGTAAATGCCTATAACTGCTTCATATTGGAGAACAAGGACAGTAACATTTTGTGTTTTGGGTTTATAGCGGATAAAGAAACTATTACCCATTACTCAGAAACAAACCTCATGTGCAGTCATATAGATAGTAATCAGACCATTGTTGAATTTTACGTGTGAACAATTGTGATAAACTAACATACTGTATCTTAAAGGATTTACCATGTGAAAATTTATAGGATCTTACATTTCATAGGATCTGATATTATTAGTTATACAGTGTTTTACAGGGGGGATACAGAAATATATTGGGTCGATGAAAAAAGTTGTATTGGGCGAGGCGAAGCCGAGCCCAATACAACTTTTTTCTTCGACCCAATATATTTTTGTATCCCCCCTGTAAAACACTGTGTAACGAATTTATCCCACCGATGGCTTTTGGCTTGTGTATGTAACGTCAACATATTTTGAAGCATCTCGGTGACGTCAATATCGTAAAGCGTCTTAGTAGAAGCAGGATATTAAAATAATATCCTGTCAGTAAAATGATACAACATAATATTAGGTTCTTCTCGACCAATCAGATTGCAAGAAATTTGCCAGAGGTGGGATAAATGAAAATATTTCTTTGTATTCCTTTCATGATATAACAAGTTTTGTTTCAAATTTTTGACATCATTTAACAAGAAAATTTATGTCTTCTTTTCAGGCAGTATGGTGGGATATTTTATTTTTGGTGCTTTAGGACATAATGTTCAGCTAAAATACACAAGTCTATTAATGGTGAAAGAAACCATGGATATTGGACACATAAATCACTCACATGAGTACCCTGACGGACCGTCAAGTGAAAACAGGTTTTAATCCACTTATTTTAAACAAAGTATATGATCACTGTTATATCGCAGTACACATAGACAGGGGTGTACACTTAAAGCTTGTCATAGCTCTAAATCTGTCAGACCACTGTCATAATCCATGAGATTTCATATTTCAGTATTATGTGAAAATTAAGAGGATTTTCCTTAGCTGGACTTTGTGTGTTCCATGTAGATTCATACATAGGCTATTTATTAAAGTGTATACAACGAAAATGGGTCATAATGCTGACAAAACATTTTTGCCTTTGACCCCCTAATATTAACATTAAAACTGAAGTATAGAAATGCAAGAAAAATGCTTTAGTATCATAAATGCCATTAAGTGTTATCATATTTTAAGAAAATGTACAGTCTGTACATCTTGTAGTTTGTTTTTATTTTTCATTCATATTTGCTATAATTTACTTAACTTGGTAAAATGTTTCAGTACTATATTTGAGTTTGTGATTTTTTTCTCAGAAATTCTTATGCGAATTTTAATCACAGAATCTAGGATTTTTTTCACTTAGAATTGAAAAGAAACTTGAATATCGAATGATGATTATATAAATGAAAGGAATATAGACTTCAAATATCAGCAAATTTTGCTGCGTTGATCCAGTTTGATGAAGAGAAAGATTTCAAAGATTTAATTTTTGTTGTTGCTCTGGTGAGCTATGTTGTCCTATTTGGGCCTCTTATTACAGGTTGTGATATACATGTACAAAGTTTTAACAACTTTATGTCTGATTTTGCTTTGTATTGTAGATACATGAATCTAGTCATAACAACATATTTCCATTCGAATTGATGATTTTATATGTACATATAAACTTTAAGACAGTCGTAGCTTTATTGTTTTTAGCTCTACTGGTCTCTGACCAGTCGAGCTTATGTCATCACCCTTCGTCCGACGTTCGGCCGTAAACAATTCTTGTGCTTGCAACTCCTCTGAAACCATAGGAGATAGAAAGTTAATTCTTTTTGCATTCTACCTGGTATATGGTCTAGTTGTGCACCTGACATTTTGTTTGAGCCCCTTACCCCCAGGGTCCTAGAAAATGGGCGTGGTCTTAAAAATCTATGCAATCTTGTGCTCGCAACTCCTCTGCCACTATAAATGATAGAGACTTAATTCCTTTTGCAATATAATGGTTTTGTAGTCTAGTTGTGCACCTGATATTTTGTTTGGGCTCCTTACCCCCAGGGACTTAGAAAATGGGTGTGATCATTTTCACTTATATAATTCTATGTAATCTTGTGCTCGCAACTCCTCTAAAGCTATAAATGATGGAGATATAATTTTTTGTGCAATATGATGGGTCTGTGGTGTAGTTGTGCACCTGATATTTTGTTTTGGCTCCTGACCCCCAGGGTCCTAGAAAATGGGCGTGGTCTTAAAAATCTATGTAATCTTGTGCTCGCAACTCCTCTGCCACTATAAATGATGGAGACTTAATTCCTTTTGCAATATAATGGTTTTGTAGTCTAGTTGTGCACCTGATATTTTGTTTGGACTCCTTACCCCTCAGGGACTTAGAAAATGGGTTTGGTCATTTTCCCCTATATAATTCTATGTAATCTTGTGCTCGCAACTCCTCTGACAATATAAATGATGATGGGATAATTTTTTGTGCAATGTGATAGGTCTGTGGTCTAGCTGTGCACCTGATATTTTGTTTTGGCTCCTGGCCTCCAGGGACTTAAAAAATAGGTGTGGTCATTTTCTCCTATGTAAGTCTATGTAATTTTGTGCTAGCAACTCCTCTTAAGCTATAAGTGATTGAAAGTTAATTGTTTTTGCAATATGATAGGTCTGTGGTATAGTTATGCACATGATATTTTGTTTTGGCCCCTGACCCCCATGGACAAAAAATGGGTGTGGTTATTTTCTCCTATATAAGATTATGTAATCTTGTGCTCGCAACTCTCCTGACACTAAAAATGATAAAGTCACTGAATTCTTTTTGGAATATAAGAGGTCTGTGGTGTAGTTGTGAACCTGATATTTTGTTTGATCCCCTGATCCCCAGGGACTTAGAAAATGGGTGTGGTAATTTTCTCCTATATTGTCTATGTATGTAAATATCGTGCTCACAACTTCTCTGAGGCTATAAATGATCCATCCATTCTTTTTGCAATATGATGGATCTGTGGTCTAATTGTGAACTTGATATTTTGTTTGATCCCCTACCCCCAGGGACTTAGAAAATGGGTGTAGTCATTTTCTTTTATTTAACTCTATGTAAATCTTGTGCTCGCAAGTTATAGATACATGTAATGGATACTTAATTCTTTTTGCAATATGATGGGTTTGTACTTAAGTTTCTAACCTGATATTTTGTTAGAGTTCCTTGCATCTATGGATTTAGAAAATGGGTGTGGTCATAGTATATATCATATATGAATTCACTTGTCAATGAGTCAATTAAAAAAGCAATAATCAGGAAAGCTACAGTCTCATCAGAGACTTCTGGTTCATTTTTCTATGTGATACATCATTGCCATTCCAAGTGAATGTTGATCTCCTTGTTGAAAATCAACAGATACATGTATCTACAACTTATTTATTCTTTACTGTTGAGATTAATACATGTACATTTATAAAGCAAATAGATCTCCAGGTGATGATCTACTTTTGTATGAAGAATGAATCAAAGATTAGCCTTGTTTATAAATACTAGCAGATACATATATAACTGGAATCAAAATTCTAACACAGACCCCACACCCCTTTCCAATTTTGATCACTTAAAGCTACGGCATAAATATTTATATTTTAACATCTGAGCGTTATTTTTTAATTTATTCTGAGCATAGTTTGAAAAAGGTGAAATTTCTATTCCATGAATTTTTTAAATTCATTGATTTAAGAATCCTCGGCATGGATCAGGGATGTAAAATCATACAATTTGTTTGATAAATACCATAAAGTATAGAAAACCATTTGATATTCTCTTTGTATTTTAGGAAAGAAAAGGTATTTGGACGTACATTTTGTATATGTAGGATTTTTAATCCATTTTCTTGTGAACAAAACTGATTCATAAATTAGTGCATGTACAACAGGCTAAGCAAGCAATTTTACAACTTGGAGTGGCAAGTATTTGAACCTGTACAAAGAAATAGAGATATATTTTAGTATTATTTATTTTTATAGAATGATCCTATGACATATCTGAAAGAATCACGATTGATTTGTGTTTACACTGTGTTTACATTTTGCATGCATTTTCCAAAATATCAATTCTCATTTCTGACCCGGTACATGTTATGTACAATATATATTAAGCAGGAGTATTGAAAAGTATGATGCACTGCAAAATTGTTGTACTGTATGTTATGTGTATTTTGTAGAATTATGTGCAATACCTGGCTTACTTAGTAAATCTATCATATCAAAATTATGCTCTATTACAGACCATCCAAAAGTTTTGAATACTGCAAAATGCACTGTTTATATCTATCTTAATGGTTCACACCCAAAAGATGGTGATTCCAAATCTGCGAGAAGATGGACTCTTTGAACACAAATAATGTATATGTGCTCTATGTTATAGTACAATTTTAAGTCCAATCATTTACAAATTGGGCATTGTTGTTTTATCATTTATCTATTAGTGCCTTAATGTTTATGATATTTTTTCATGTGTTTGATCATTTGTTTCATGGTATAATTCTGTAATTAATGTGAATTATGATATAGGCCCCTATGCATGAAAACCTGTAGAATAATCAAAATTTTAATTTTCAATAATAAAAAAAGACATTTTTATATGGAGATACTTCATAGAGTTAATTTTCATTCATACTAATAAGATTAATGTTCCACATCAACTATGTTCATCATAGAATCCTATTGAGGTCAAGGACAATGGGCACAGTAGGCTTTTGGCTTTAAATTTATGAGAAAATATTGAAGGAGAAGCTATTGTAGGAGCATGTAAGTGCCACAAATCCTCTCTCCATAGGGACAGGACGAACCCTATTGATTTTCAAGGTCAAGTGTCATAATGTCAAGGTCATTGTGGACTTGTGTTTAAAAACCTTGTAAACAACATAGAAGACAAAGCAGTCATTCTAGGATCATTAAATCATCCACAAATGTTCCCTATAGGGAGAAGATGAACTCTTTTGATTTCAAAATAAAGGGTCAAAGGTCAAGGTCACATTATCGACTTGTGAACAGCATAGAACTTGAAGCAATCATCACAGAATATCCAAACCTGCAAAAATAGGAAAATGGTGAATCCTACTTATTTTCAAAGTCAAGAATTAAATGTGAAGGTCGTTAAAGAATCCAGCTTGTAAACATTTTGAACATGATACTTGTAGAAGACATGCAAGTACAAGGGGATGTAGTGTACTATGATCTTGATTTTTGATCTTGGTTCAAGGTACCCTTGACTATTTGACCCTTGGGTACCAAGTAACAATTCCGTGAAATATCACTGAAATCTATGCAAAGGAGAAACAGGTCCGGAAAAGGTTTTACCCATGTAGTTTACTGTGGCCTTGACCTTTGATCTATGATCTTGCTTCAAGGTCATGCAACGGACATATGAAAAGGAACAAAAATATGGAATAATTAAATTATGAATACGTGGATTTCAGTTACTTACTATCGGGAATATCCTAGGATGGACCATTTTAAATTCTTCAGAAAATTATGCAAGAGATGGTCGATCTGACTTAGCATGAGTTTTGACCTATTCAAATTTGGAATTTTAAAACTTGCTTTCGGACAAGAAATAAGACCCTCTTTGTCTTTCCAGTATGTTTCATGGGGAACCGAGATTTCTCTGAATTTACATGTCATGGCCGTATCGTTTACGGACAAACTGATTTCTTTTCCCTTAAAGCATTTAACAAATAATCTGAAAAAAGCTCATTTTTGCAAAGTGCCCAGTAGAACTATTTTGGTCTCATATATCAAAGGTTCAGAGAAATTTTCACAAAATATCCCACAGTATTCAAAATTGCTCGTCCTGTTTGTATTTGCCCGTGTAGAAGTAGTGAATTTGACATCGATCAGAATCTATCTTTGATTTTAGGGTAGAATTTGGTCTTGTGATACCAATAGATCTATGATAATGTATGATATAACTGTATTATGGGATAAAGCACGGTGACGAGGATGTTGAAGTGGGTCCAATTGGCATTTCTCGTTCTATTTCTTACAAGGGCAGCTATTCCGAGACAGAGAACGAGTAATGACCACTTGGATAATTATTTTTGTCAAATAAGGAGAAATATTTCTCGGGACCAGAACTTTACACCTGCTCCCTCATATGTCATAAACCATATGTTATTACAGATAAATATAGGTGTATTTGTGTATTTTATGTCTATTGTCTATGTCGATGTGATATTGGTTTTATTGCCGACTCTAAAGCAAGGCACCTGCAAATAGTTTTGCTGCTTTCAATGCACGTGTTTTGGAGAGACATAAGGAAAAAGGTAGACCTTTAACTTCGTGATCTTTGTAAGGGTTACTATTTCAATGGTTCTGTTGGTAGTGACCTTGACCTTTAAACGACCTCTGGCTTTGAAATGACTCGATGATAGGTTTCTACTTCTTGCCATCTGTTCTGACAAGAACGAAGAACGGTTTAGACCAGTATTTAGGACTTATTGCTCTTTATCTGTACTTTATCCCAGCCGACAATAATATTTGGACGCACACATTGCTTATCCGTGTAAAGACGTGTCATGAAAAGGAAAAGAGACACTTGTAGTCATTTTCAAAAAGATTTTTAAAACATGCTTGGTATGAACAAGTGCATCAATTTTATTATACTAGTATTTATTCTACATTTCGGTCCCATGAGATTAATTTTTTAATGCTTTTTTTTTTTAAATCTGAATACGAATTAAAAATAGAAGTATTTTGTATTCTCAAATCTGAATATAATGCAAAAAATATTTTGTGCGATACGATAGTTTGTACAGTAGGCATAGTCTTCGGCTATTGCAATTTATCGACAAAGTGTCAGAAACACTCGTATCCAGTGCTCGTATGAATTGTTTGGTTATACACAGACAAGTACTTGAATTACATCCAGTCATTTTTTACACAGAGGTTTAAACACAAAATGACAATTTTCAATCAAACAAATGTGTGATCAATTGATCAGTTTGCTTATGTGCATTAGATTGGTCACAAGGGACATCAAGTTTGTCAAATGAGTCTCGAGGATACGTGCACTGCCGTCAGTCTCATTATGCTCTCTTCGCCTTTTGCCTCTGGTAAAGGACAGAGCTGAAGTTTCGTCGTACGAAGCTGGAACACGTCGTCACAAGACAAAATAAAACGAAAAATGTTCTAACTGAACTCATGAAGAAGAACAGCATCCTTTGGTCCATTGCCTCGATTTGAAGTTCTTTTCCAAATAGATAGCGCTTGACATGCGCATACAGTCCGAGGTAAGCTATATCCGCTGCAAACAGGGTCAGAATTGTCACACATACATCCCAAACCATTTTGCATGTTAGTTTGTTGACGAGAGACGGTAAAATGTAAATACTCCACCAAATGTATACACTCAATCCTAAAAATTTGTCAACGAAACTTTCCTGCGCTCTCGCACCTCAGCAATGCGATCGTAAGGCCCAAAAACGTTGCTGCCATAAGTTTTTCCAACCACGAGAATTTTGAAACTCTATCGATGGATGCCTTTGCCTCCTGTACACAATTTCTTAGAATATCCATTTTTGTTTTTATACCGCAAGAGCTATGCCGATGTTTACGTCTTTATGGAGCTCCGTGTTTATGACGTCAAAAATTGGCGGGAAAATGAACCGATGTTTTCGTGAAGAACAGAAGAACACAAAAGACGCGAGTTGCGTATGGGATGTATTGGCATGCAATCACTGTCAAGACAATGTATTCGCTTAATATTTTTACCTACCCTCTTTCAAACACAATTGAAAATAATACGGAAGTGTTCCAAATCTATACCTTCATGAAGAAAATTCCAAACCAATTTTCCTGCACCAAACACGTGTTTCGAATACTAAATCATCATCGAGGATGCTTCCAGAGGAGCCACCAAAATTCATTTCAGTGGCGCCCTGTTTAATGTTTTGAATTTAGATTTGAACATTTAATTTACAGTGATTGCGCGGCTCCACATTTCCTGTAGGGTGGATTCAGTAGCATATCCAAATAAAATATATGCTCAAAATAGCATAGGAGGGATGGTGCTAAGATGTTAACCTCTTATAATTTCGGTAATAGTTTTGAATGGAATGACAATTATTCGAAATAGAAAAAAACATATCTATGATGTCAAATCGATAAAGGACCAAAACAAAGCCGACAGAGCCGGAAAGAAGTAATTAATACACTTCTAAACATCAGATCACGGGGAACGATTTTAACTGCTCCACACTGCAACATGAAATAAGTGTAAATATTAATTATTCGGAAGTGTTCCAACTCTATACCTATACGAAGAAAATTCCAAATCAACTTTTTCCTGCACCAGACACGTGTTTCGAATATTAGATTCTCATAAGTGATGCTTCCAGCGGAGACACCAAAATTCATTTCAGTAGCGCCCTCTTTAATTTTTTGAATTTAGATTTGTACATTTACTCTACAGAGAGTGCGCATTGTTTAATTCCTTCTTATCAGAGTAGCTGTGATATTTAAGTAACATTTATATTCAACTTGGATATACCATCAGGGCCATATCATGCTTACATTTTCACAAGTGCAGCTATTGTAAATTATTAAGAGCCTAAAAAAACATAATTTGAAAATTGTAAGAAATTGAGAAAGGAAATTAAAGTTTATGTATCGTATCGTAAGTAGCCTACATTGTAGAATAAATATTGGTACAAATTCATTACTTCATGAAAATTTAAGATTTTGCCCTGAAAGGGGGCAACTTTATTGTACAAACCATATATAGTCCTTTAAAATATAAATATTTGCTACAACAACATGGTTATGGATGAATAGCGGTAATTGCAAAAATGTTTCCTGCATTAAGTTCATGTACCTTTCGGTGTAATTTTCTAAATGGACTTATATATCTATTTAGAGAACATAGCAAATGTGCTCCCAGGAAAGTGCTCATGAATTTTTATATATAAGTCAAAAACTATGGGAAATTCTGGAAACTAGTCAATTTTATTTATTATCATACTAATATGATCAACAGCAATCAAAGCATTTTGCTTTAATACTTATACTTGTGTTCACCTATTGCTTTTTTTTTTTTTTTTAAAGAAAGCAACTTGTTTTTCTTTTATTGAGTAAAATGGAAAATGGAGTTCTGCGTCCTTAATTTGGTCATGTCCAGTATTCGATTAGGCCGATTTGTTGTCCACAATATAAATCTTAATTCCTTCTGAGCCAGCGAACATTTCCCTTCCTCTCTGGACACGACTTGGAATTTTGAGTAATAAGATTTTTGCGGATGTAAATACCTCTATTCAGAATTAATCACGAAGATGGCCCGTATGATGAATATTCAGAGTATGTTTTCAGAGCCAATAGCAATCAATTTAAGGCGCGAAGTCTATATTTACTTGGAGTAAATGGATGATTAATGGGCCTGAATGACATAGAACTTGTCGTATTAGTTCATCACTAAGACCGCTTGAATCCTCTGGTCCACAATAAGACGTGTCCAAATAGAATTTGTCTTAAGTCTGTCGCACGGAGACTGGCCAATTCGTTTGCAGTTATGAAAAGGTGAGGATGAAATTAATTTTTACTTGGAGCCTCTTAAGTTTTATAAGTATATACAGGGAAACATAATCTTTATAAGTATGTATAGGGAAATTCTCTCTCATCATGCCGAAGACATTCTCAAAATTGAATTCTACTAGACTATATTCTATACATGACGCTGAACCAAAATTTATACACTTACATAACTAACAAAATTTCATAAAAACTGACCAAATCTAAAACATGTCACTAAACCAAAGTTCGTAAATGACACGAAACCCAATTTCACACACGACACTTAACTAAATTTCATACTAGTATGACAAGTATTATACATGACACTAGAACAAATATCATACATGGCATTAAACCAAATTTCATACATGACACTAGACAAAATTTTATACATGACACTAAACCAAGTTTAAAAATGACACTAAACCAAATTTCATACATGACACTTAACAAATTTCATGCAAGACACTTAACCAAATTTCATACATGACACTTAAGAAATTTCACGCAAGACACTTAACCAAATTTCATACATGACACTTAAGAAATTTCGTGCAAGACACTTAACCAAATTTCATACATGACACTTAAGAAATTTCATGCAAGACACTTAACCAAATTTCATACATGACACTAAACCAAATTTCATACATGACACTTAGAATTAACCAAATTTCGTACCTGGCACTAAACCAAATTTCATACATGATACTAATTCAAATTTCATCGATGACACTAAACTTAACCCAAGATATGACATTAAACCAGATTGTGTACATGGTCTTTCCTGCAATATTTCTGTTCATCCCTTTATCAATTTAGTGTTTTAAACTTAATTGACTTTATCCTGATTGGTATGTAAAGTTCCGGAATGTTCACCCAAAATGAACCACTGGCGTATAGTGTATTAAATACCTTAGTTTCCGCCTGACTTATACAATACCTTTACTGGAACGTGAAAAAAATCAAAGGAAATTATTGAATACTCTTCGTTTACATTCTTTGTTTTCTCAGCTGGAGCTCTCCTTCCCTTGTCTCCAGGGATAATTCGATGACATTCCGACAGACTGGACCGGGTCTCTGACCGCCAAAACAAATTCATCAAAATGTTGTGTAAGACTGCGTCTATGGGCTAATCACTTAGAACTATAGTTCGGAAACATTTTTTTTTCGGGGGCAAATATTTACTGAGATTAGATTCTGGAAACGGTTTTGATAGACCCGCTGTGGGTACCCTTATCCCCCACACTATTGTGTTAGCTCAGTATTTTTGCGTTTGATCAAATTAATTACATGCATGTTGTAAAAGCAGAGAAAAACAAAATATATTTGTAACGTCTTTTTCATCAGCGAACATAGGGATCTACATTATTTTATTGTAACATTCTCTAACGATCTCAAAATTACATTCGAGTAGTGAAGATGGAAATTTTATTGTATACGCCAGGCATCGACAACGACTCTTTGTGGTAACTTTGTACATGTACATGCATCTATTTTTTCGAATTTTCATGAATATTTCGAAACTTATGAAGTCATATATTGACGAGATTTCAAATACCAAGGTATTCACTTGAGCACATTTTTTTAAAGAGTGAAAATATTTGAGCAGAAAGCGTTCAATTCAGGGTTTATCTGAGTTTCTCAATAAAAGTTAGAAAATAGGAAAACCACGTACAAAAAAATTAACACCACATATGAAAATGAAAAAAAAAATTAATAGGAAAAAACTTTACAATAGATGAAATGAAATAAAAACTAAGCATAATGAAACCAAATGCACGATGCGGGAACCTTGGGATATGCTGTCGTATCAAGTCCAATTCTCTGGAGAAAGGCTGTTGAGGATGACTCTTGAAAAATTGACGATAAAATTAATACCTTTTGGAAATTCATATGATTTTATTCATATTTCGTCTCTGATAGATGATTACAGATTAATATTCTTGCACCAAGTTACTGTAGTGGAGCAGATCGAAAAAATACCAAATTCCATCACGAGTTCGAAATGGATGGGTTATAAAACTGGAACTAAACGCTTAAGACGATTGTAAACGCACATTAACGTTAAGTCTGGCTAACGGTGATATCGATAGATAGAAAAGCATAAAATCCCTCCATCCATTCCGCGAGGCAGGCAAACTAGAATGGATAGGCTGCAAATTGGCATGGTACCATCAAAACATCAGGCCATTGTGATAATTAACAGATATACTGCACCAAAATCATATCTCACACGTATCCAGATGTAACCGTGTACTTAGATTGGTTATTATTAACAGTAGTAGCGTCTTACTTCGGACACCGACTGCCTACTTCTTTTAATAACATTTCGAGATTTCTGTCTTTCGGTGCTAGCTGCCTTGACATTGCAATTTCGTGGCCACAGAAACAATGTGAATGGAGTTTGTTCTTAAAAATACAGGTAAGCTTGCAAAATATCTATAATAGAGATTCTTAATTAATGTTAATATTTCTATAATTTACTTTTAAAAGAATGGATGCTTTTTCTTCTTTCTGATTTTGGTTTTCTACAAATTTCTGCCTTATTTTGGTAAATTACAAAGACATGAATAATATAAGTTTGACAAATTATACGCAAAGGTTATAGCGCTTCTTTGCAACAAGCATTTTGCAGGTAATATGGAACATTTTTGATATAATAACATAACATTAGAACAGCTGCGTAAAAATCGTGATAAGGTATCTTCGCTAGCGGTGATGCAGAATCCCCATGTTATCTTAGAACCATTGCCAAATCGTCCACAAATTTAAAGAAATATCAAACATTTAAAACGAGGTGTATGTAAAGCTAGTACGGTTGCGAACGCCCAAATACTTCTATTAAGATCTTATCAAATCAGGTTACTTAGTCTGATTTATTTTGGGAGCCAAAGTTTCTGTTACTTGAACTTTTAGTTTTTAGACACTCGCCAACACCATCTGTTAAAAAAACGTGTAACATGTCAAATAAACAGAGAGAAATTGTACCGAAGACTTTTCTACAACCCGAATAGGCACCAAATAGTCTTCAATTTAGGGCATAAAACAATTTTAAAAAACATCATTTGCGTCATTTAATTCTTTTTTTTTATAAAACACAATTTAATTCATCATCAGCGTTGTCATAATGTAAGCAAGTTGTCATAGATAAAGAAGCGCGCTATCATGACTTTATCTATGTCCCCAGCACATAAACATGCCACCAGTTTTACATACAGCTGCAACGATTTATTGTAGAAGCTATTAACCCACAGAAACCTGTATGAATGCATGATATACAGCGATTCTTGTGTGAGATATGTTATACATGCCCAAGTGTTATGCATCATACTGGAAGAGAACAATGTACCATGTCTGATACTATATACAACAACCTGTATACTATCTTATCGTCTTAAATTAGAGCTGGAATATGATGTGGCACTTCTTGAAACTGCTGATATGGATGTTGCTTCTGATTTTCAAATTATTTGAGCGCACACTTTTTTGTTTTGAAAATTAGAGACAACATTTGGAAAAGGAGACAATGTCAACAAATCATCGTCGCAAGGTCCACAGAAATATATAAACACACGAACACATAAATACAATATATAAAAAACAACATACACAATATACACAAATTACTGTCTATAAATAAAATACAACATACAAAATATTAAACAAAATAACTGTCCATAGATAAAATACAACATACACAATATACACAAAATTACTGTCTACAGATAAAATACAACATACATAATATACACAAAATTACTGTCTATAGATAAAATAAAACATACTCAAAATTACTGTCTATAGATAAAATACAATTAACATTACAATATACACAAAATTACTTTCTATAGATAAAATGCAACATACACAATATACGCAAAATTACTTTCTATAGATAAAATACAACAAACACAAAATTACTTTCTATAGATAAAATACAACAAACACAAAATTACTGTCTATAGATAAAATACAATTAACATATACAACATACACAAAACTACTGTCTATAGATAAAATACAACATACATAATATACACAAAATTTCTATCTATAGATAAAATACAACATACATAATATACACAAAATTACTTTCTATAGATAAAATACAACATACACAATATTACAAAATTACTGTCTATAGATAAAATACAACATACACAATATACACAAAATTAATTTCTATAGTCATGTAAGAAGTTCACTTCCTCAATGCAACCACCCCCCCCCCCCCCCCCCCCCGATGTTGTATGCATGCATTGATCACTTTCACACCACCAGAAGCATATCTAGTGTAACCATAGAGGTAAATATTGCAAATGACAATGGAAACAAAACAAACAATGACCTGCCATTAAAATTACTCTGTCAGGGGTGGAGGGCATTGTCCTCCTTGATGGGGTTTGTATAGAAACCGTCATGTGATCCTGTTGTTAGTCAATGTAAATGCATTAAAAGATGTTGTATTTCTTTAAAATATGGTTCCTGTGCCATAGGCTATAGCAATCTCGAGAAAGGACAAGGGTTGAGAGTATTGTCCTTCCTGGTTGGGTTTTAATAGATACCGTCATGCAGCCCTATTGTCAGTTGATGTAAACGCATTAAAAATGCAGGTGTAGTACCTGATATGGTTCCTATACCATCCATAAGTGTTGCAGCCTACAGCAATCTTGAAAATTCCTAGGGTGGGTTTGTATAGATACCGTCATGCAGTCCTATTGTCAGCCAATGTAAACACGTTAAAATGCTGGTGTATGTCATAAGATGGTTCCTGTACATTGTATCATTCATAAGTGTATGAGCACACACAGAGCACCTAGTCTTTGTTGTATACCAAGATGTTTATGATATTTCCATATACTGAGTTGCCTTGCTCATACAACTATGAGTCGATGGAGACCTCTGCATACTCGAAGAAGTTGGAAGGTTGTGCGCACTTAATGGTGATAACTACACAGTTTGGAATCGTTATATCCTAGATAATAGATTTCTGATGAAATTAGACGTAAGTTTCTGTGCATGATTTGTAAATTATAGAAATGTCAAATGTCGACCATTCGTTAAAATCGAAAAAGTAATATCTCCAACATAACACGGAAACAAGGATCAAAACAAGGTACACCTACTGAATGAAATAAAGTATAGAACAACATCAAGCAAAGAATACAAAAATGATACAATAAAAAGGAAGCTTAACAACTCCCCTGAATTCCCAAAAGAAAACCAAGTAATTACTGTAAGTAAATTATTAACTGATCAGCTACCTTAAAACGGACATAAACATGGTAACAAGTGAGCATGTTATTTACATGCATTGCAATGTAAATGCATGCTCTTTCATTGGCATATCGATTGAAAAGTAACTCTAACTGTATTTATCGTTTTGAAACGTCGTATTCATAGAAAGAGGGCGGAATTGGCCAAGTTTCCTCCTTTAAAAACTCTTGGCGCACGAAATTGATACTTTTTAGACTAATTACCACTGAAGGGGACGTATAGTTTATCAAAGAGGGTAATAAAACGACACTGATGCAGTCGTTATTGATGTCATTTAGACTCATTTTTTGGTGCCTTGCTCTTAAGCAAAGGTTACATAAGAACGATTGAGTATCGAACGAACCAAATGCATGGATAATGGGAACATGTCTACGAGGCTGCCTCAGCTGCAGAAAAATTACGATGTATTGTTAGGAAGTAAGGAACTACAGTTGATATAATTTCTTTGTGTAATTTCCAGTTAATGTATTTACTTAATAGCGGTAGGTTTCATCAGACGCGCTTGATAGAATTACATGATATTCCTAATGAAATTCCTCCGGTGCCATTTCATTCAGTTTCATCCTTGTTCCATTGCATTCGTGCTATGTAACTGGGAGCTTTAATAGGAAGATATAATCTAGCTTTGTTGTGCCTATTTGGCGAAATGAAATCTTGATTTAGCCAATTGTGACTCACTTTGACAGAATTATTGGGAAATGTCTGCACGGATCACGGGGGGAATTTCTAGCAGAAGTCAAAATTAGGAATGTTATATTGAGTGGTGTGCCAAGTGATTCATTTCATCCAGGACTTCTTTTATGTTGAAAATTGAGATTTACCGAGAATTTCATTTCCATTTCAATTCATGACTTCTTTCTTTCATTTTATCCTCCGCTGGTATGGAGCGGAACATACAATCCGAAGAAAATGCCAAAAAAAACCAAATCCAACTGCGTTTAATTCATCTTGTCACGATTTATCAGGAAATATCACCCGTTCTCTGAAAACAAATTAAGATGAAACTTCTCCCTCAAGTTTCCGATACGGAAGGGGAACAATGTCACTAAATCTCTAATTCCTCCAAACACTGAAAGGCAATACCAAAAATCAAAGAAAGCTGTGGATCACTCCAAAATGTATTATAAGGGGCTTGCGACTCGCACATGCATTCGCACGCTGCGACTCAGCCTTGCATGGTGAAGGTCACTCTGTCTCTTGCTTTAGATAGATCTTTTCCTCGCAACGCGATGTTTATGAGTTTTGAAATGGATACAGTTAAAAATGTATTTACGATGATCTCTTGCAGATAGTGTGTTCAGCGGTCATCTAAATATACGATTAGAAGCTGCCCAAGTGGTGTCGGAGTGATATTACAAATCAAATCTGGGATAAAAAACGTCTTACAGAGTAATATATGATCAGTAAGGATGCGGACATTACCACCAGATATCGACGATTTTCTTCGGAAATGAACATCTGTTTATTCCTTTCAACACCAGAATTATGGGTAAGTATGTATACAGAAATGAGTTCGTGTAAATACTTTCACAGCAGAAAATTCTGTAAGCTTTATTGTATATAACGAGGATCATTTCAGAGTACCTAATCTCTTGCATTTAATTGATTCTCCAGAACACATACCTCATATTTGTTCATACAATAAAATCTTAATTTGTTCAGTTTGGTGAATTGCAACGATGCGAAGTAACGATAAAAAACTTTTTCCTCCGAGAAACGACATGCATATAAATAAGTTTTACAAAAGGAGTGAGCAAATGTCATTTAAATCCATGGTGTACTCCTGATGAAATTCATGACTAATGAGTATATATTTTAATTTTTATGATGTTTCTTATTGATTATAACAGAAACTTCGATATCAGATTGAATAGAAATATATTCAAATCATTCATCGGAATGGAACTTGAATATGAAATGTCTATACGTAATAAAATATAGATAAGGATGCTTTTACTGTCGCTTTGGCTTATGTATAACTATCAGTTGTAGAAATAAAAGCTCATTACATATGCATACAAAAGCAATGGAAAATGGAACTAATAACGATATATCTAAACAGGATAGTGAATAGATTAAACAAAGAAATTACATTGAAAAATAATCACAATATACAATTTACAATGTGGAATGGAAATCTCATCAAAATGCTGCAGGTTCATTATTTTAAATAAGACATCTGTTGCCAGAATCCGAAACGATGGACGATTGTTTTTACCAAATATCTTTGCAAGCATTCTTTGTATTTTAAGACCAAATGATTGAAAAACACATTCCTGTAGTGATTCCCTACAGAATGCCTGTTATTGACAATAAAACTTCAGTCTGTCTTTGGCTTCATAGTTTTTGCCTGTAGGTACATGAACATTTCAACCATATATTGCTTTTCAAGAGACGACTTTGACACTGTATAATTATGTGCGAAAAATATTGAAACTGCAAAGCTGCTGATGGATGCGTTTAATAAAATGCCCCCCCCCCCTCCAAAAAAAAAAAAGATAAAGAAAAAAAAAAAAAGAAAAAAAGGAAAACAAATCCTACTGACATCAGCCACGATTAATACTACAATATAAGCAGGATTGGAACAAAACGAGAGGACCAATGTTTTCAAATCTGTAATTTTTATGAAAAAAGATTAAAAGAGGTGGCATGCACTAGCAAACTTTTTTTTTTGACAAATACATATTATTTTTCAAGGAGATACATTGTCGAGTTGCCTACCGGTGACCTCTAAGTATCTCAAAGGATTCTCATATAATTGGAATAAGACTAAGCTAGACAGTTGTAAGAGATCTATCTGTTAAAGAGATGGGAGACGATCACCTGGGTCTTCCTCTATAATGGACCCATAATGGAGAGATTATGATATTATCTTATAGCTGGTATAGATACAGAGATTGAAGGTCCCCTGTAAAGTACACAGTCACCGAGTAGAAAACGAAAAAACCCGATATTCAATTTCTGTCGATTTCTTTCATTTGAAACAATTTGGCGTTTATGGTTGATTAATTGAAATCTTAAAACATCGAATGTTATAAATATTGAAGAAAAATGAAGATTTTTTTGGCAAAGTAATTTGTTTCCATATTCACACAGAAGTAGAAACATTCTAACTTTTGAAGAAAAAAAAAAGAAATGTACATCATCGCGCTGCCTGTTTTCATAGCTTATCTGTTTCAAAACATACAGAATATAAAGTATGTCAAGAAGTGTGTGTTTCTATATCACAAAACATTCTAGTCACAGATATTAGATATTTTTGTATTCTGTAAGAGGTGGTTTGATTTTTTATAACGATTTTTCACTAAAACTAAATAGCTATACCCTATTTATTTTTAATGAATCAGAGAAACAATAAATTGTCGAAAAAATGAAAAGCCCTGAGGCTCCAAAAATTTTCCGATCGATAAAAAGTTATATTTGTGAAGGTGAGATTTACTGACAAACCGGAGTAATTTTAAAGCATCTTACACCCGGATAAACGAAATAAAAAAATCTTTAGCAGTTGTCAAATGAGGAACTGCTGAGAATTGTCATATTCGTGGTTTTTCTAACCCTCAAAACAAAATGATAGTATCGAATTTTGATTAAATCTACGTATCATATTATGCACGTATCATATTATGAATGTAACATATTATGTACGTATCATATTATGAGATACATGAGATAAATTCTTGTACGTCTCGTCCAGAAGGTGGCTCTGTTGCATCAGGGGTTGGTATACTTCGGGGTTTTTGTTTTAAGTTAATTGTTTATAATTTGTAACCAGTCCTCGACATAACTTCAGATTAAATCATGGCGTCAAGAACACATTGTGAATTTAAATGTTTCCAGTTCTAACTCAAAACTTCTGCAATTCTACAATCCTATTCCATAAATACCTCCATATGCACTTCTCTCTCTGATTGTGATAATTACTGTGAAGAGACATCAGGTTTTCAATGTCCTCTTTTTATCTTGTAATTATAGATGCAGGCTAAAGTGATTGGACAATTATCATCGTACTTTTCCGCAATCAACAGTTTTTAGAGGATTTGTTACTGCGGAATCCTCATCAGCTGTTTACACGCGGATTTTGGCGGCATATTCTTGGCTAGATGACCATAGCGGGAGACATGTGATAAAGATGCCGTCCAAGAGACAGTATGACCTGGTGTCCGAGGATGGATATGACAGTAGGATACCACTACACAATGATGAAGCATTCCAACACGGGATACATTTCCAAGCTAAGGTAGGTCTCCAGATATCGGATAAATTAACCTTATTTTTTTTCGCGAATATAAAATTTCGCGATTTTGGGATAAAAATTGTACGCGAGTAGTATTTTTTGGCGATTTAAAATTATGCATGTGCATGAACATCGACTTTTTTTTTACTTTTACCTATCGTAACTCTTCATTTGCCAATTTTATCAATTAACTTCAAACTACATGTATGTTTCAAAGTGCTGCAACCTAGTGTTGTTGGAGATCCCCTCCTTTGTTTAAAAGAATAGTGATGAATGATATACCTTCACTAATATTAAAAAGCAGGTTATATACGGAGTTGTAATCTTTCTCATCAGATGCGATTATTCGCGAAATGTGTATGCAGCGAAAATTTGTATCTCGCAAATATTTCTGGTTGTACCTAATGTATGGGAAATTGAAAGTTGCAAGGAAGAAACATCGCCTTCAGTAACCAAACAATAGAAAGTTGCCGGCTTCAAGTGCAAATCATCAGCGAAACCTTATAATTTAAACTTTGATTTTCGATTGATTAAGGCAATTCTGTATTACTATTCATGAGGAAATGCACTATAAGGTAATATCAGATATGCTGTATTTGTATTTCACTTGTCTGGAATCACATAAGAGTATACTTGACAAACTTTGACAACAGTACAGTGCAGAAATGGCATTCACTAGATAAATTAGGTCAATTTTTTACAAGTTCATTTCAGTGCTCCTGAAATTGACTGCAAAGGCTGAACTTTTATTTTTGAAATAGTCTGATGCTAAGAAATAAGCTATTTACAATCAGCGTTTTACCAAATTGAGTTATCTCGCAGCTATTTCTTGTATCAGTTTCTCTCTCTGTGTATGGTAGTAGCAGTATCTATTGGTGAATGAGGATACGTATTTTGATGAAATAGATATTTAAAATTATGGAAACGAGTATTCATCTGCGTATTACGTTGTCTGCGTTTAATTATTGCTCCATCTACTTCGAGATATCTAGGTAACGGATGTACATGTGCACTCAATCCGGATTAGTACTCCATTTTGGTAGTTATGTACAAAATTATAATATATTATGTTAATGAATATCAACTGCTAATGGTCAATTCATTAGTAGTTCTTAGTATTTGATTTTATTGTTGAACAAGTTTTGCTGTCTGTATATATTTCTGGTAGTATTTGCCCTCGTTGTGTATTATTTGGTATAAAGGTAAGTGTTTTGTTTCAGAAAATCTTTCAGTTATACAATTTTTAACATAAATAAATAATGATAGCAATGAAGAAAGGAAAATAATAATAAAAAAAAACCCTAGAAGAAAAACATACCGCTTTTATATTACATGTAATTCGGAAAAGTCAGTAATAGGTTGAAACTTCATTAGTGAAGACTTAAATTTGTCTTTTTCTCCGGTAAAAAATTCTGTAAGGGTAATTTCCTGAAAAATGATATTTTCAAAGAATTTTGCTGACAAATTCCTCATCAATACACGGATATCACGTCGCTGTCATTTATGTACCTCATTAATACGTAAAGATGCTGAGCTAATGTAGGCTTTCTGACAGTACGTCTTCTTTTGTCCCTTTAATGATCATTAAAGATACTTATTTTAGTCTTTTAACTTCAAGGAACACACTTGTTCGTAAATGAAGACAAATCTCCTTTAAGTCGATCAATGAAAAACGGATACGAACAAAAAAGGCTTAAGCTTCAAATATGAAAAAAAATCTATTAATCAAAATCTAAAATATTTAAGCGAATGAATGATGCATTTTTTTTTTCATATTCCTTCATTCAAAGAACACTGTCATTACTTGGCCGAAGGGAAAAACCCCCTCAATTTATCAAAACCTTCACTCCAGTGAAATCTTAGTTTAAGAAAAACAACAATATCTTTCTGCAGCAATCTCTTTTCGACAAATAATCTCTTGTAGATATCATTATTGTGTCGTCGTGGTTTGGTTTTTGTTCTGTGATTCGTCTTTGAATTTCCTCTATCTTGGACGCAAGCATCACAAGAGCGACCAAACTCCCTGATCGAGCTCCCTTCTCCCTCCTAAGAATCCCCTTCTGAAAGAATCGCTTCCCTTCTGAAGGAATCGCTGGTAGAAGTTTGCTAGATCGACATGAACTGTCAAAATTATTTACAATGCAAGTTGTATATTTGTCTAATAAATAAATAAATAAATAAATAAATAAATAAATAAATAAATAAATAAATAAATAAATAAATAAATAAATAAATAAATAAATAGATAACTATTACCGGTATATTGATGTCACAACAACAAGAGAACATTTATAACTTTGATTTGCAACATTATTTCAAGGTCCGAGATATTTTATGAGTTACAACTGTTTCCACTACAGTATAAGAATAGTTTTCTTTTGTTTTTGCAAAATATGTCTGCACTCAGACGGTCCAACAATTCTGAGAATATTTACGTGACGAGAGTGGTTAGTAATGAGAATTGCTGATTTATTGGACACCTGCTCCTTCTCTATTCATGTCTTACTTTGTACTAGTCATTTTGCTACATTCAGTGACAGATTTGATTAGCAGCTTTCTCGGTCCGTCAATTCGTATATTTCTCAGAACAGTTTTGCATATAATAAATTTTGGGTGCCAATAATAATAATTAAAAAGATAAAACATTTCAAGATTTGTCATGAACTTGGCAATAATAATTAGGTTTGTTACTCACGAATAGCGAAAAATGAGTGAGGTTATCGCTTGATAATTAATTTGATTATTCAATTTCTACAAAATGTATTGACAAAGATGTCCAATGTTTTCTGCTTTCAAAAATTCCATTTTTTTTTCAAAAAAAAAAAAAAAAAATGAACAGACTGTTATTTGACTGAAATTGGTCAGTGTGCATCATGCCGCCATGATGTGCCACAATGAGTGGGAAAATTATATAGTAACCCAGATCTATGATGAAATTTTGTGGAAACTTTTAAAAGGATGGTCAGATCCTTCGCGTTCTTAAAAAGGTTAACATCCCAGCACCATCCCTCCTATGCTATTTTGAAATAGATTTTATTTGGATATGCTACTGAATCGACATAACAGGAAATTTGGAGCCACGCACTCTCTGCAAATGCATAAATTCATTTTCACAAAATATAACGAGAGGACGCTACTAAAATGAATTTTGACTGTGTCTAAAAATCACTTTGGATGGAAGCATCACTGATGAGGATTAAATAACCGAAACACGTGTTTGGTGCAAAATAGATTGGTTTGAAATGTTTATAGGGATGGTATAGAGTTGGAACACTTGACCAGCTTGTAGGCAAATGATGTAATGATCCTTTTTAACAAGTCCTGTATAGTATTCAGAAACTCTCTTTGACACAACTTTAACATTTCATGCCAATGGCAATATATCAGAAACTTGTTTTACTCACGACGACATCAAAAGAGATTCATCAAGAACTTTTTTCAGAGAAGACCTATGTTCTGTCGATGGTCGACCTTATCATGCAGCTATCTTAATTAACTCGGTGTCATAAGAGTAGAAATTCAATAGATATCGTGGAAATCCTTGTTTCTGAAACTTTAATGCAGCTATCTACATTAATACATATTGTCTAAGTGAATTCGATAATTAGATATAATCTGTTTGTCGAGAAGATCACAGCGCGGCACACAAAACAGTTTGAGTCTTGGGATTAAACACTTACATCCACCAATTAAGATTGATAATTGACAAGAACTCTTTGCAGAAATGAATGAATAATTTCAAACAAAATTTTGTCAGTCACGGAGAAGAAAACATTGCTGCTAATATTTTCTTATAAACTGGTGTCAATGTTAACGTCTTCAAATTCAATAGCATCATTTAAGAACAGATGAATTAGCAGCATGGACCAAACATGCACGTTTCGGGTACTTAACCCTCGTCAGTGATCCTCAATCTAAACATCGTAATATGGCCAAAAAGTGTGAAAGTTAATTCCAAAAACATACCGAAACACGTAGCAGGATGGTTCGGATATGATGCTGCAGGAAATTTCAAGAAAACCTTGATAACAGAAGTTTTCCAATGCGTTGAGGAGACAATCGAACTTGGCTACATGTGCCCTGTCTAAATCGACGTAAAAAGCCCTTTGCAAAGCAACTTGAAATTGATTTTTTTATTTGAATCACATTCATTCGTTATTTAAATGCAAAAATATTTTTTAAGCATAAGGGACTGATTCAGTGTGCTTTCTTAATACCACATGATTGCGGTTCTTACGTTATCGCATTAAATAAGATTTCAAAGATTTCCGGGGAGCTTGTCATTAGTCCATCAAAATGAATACCAAATATCTAAAAGAGGCTGTAAGTTCCCGGCTTTTCTAAATTCTTTTTCGTGATGGTTTTATTTCCAAAGCGAGGCTTCCGGTTGATTACCGTTTTGTGAGCCCCTTACCAACTATATGCAACAAGGCAGAAAATGTTCCTGGTTTGCCGACAGCAATTTCCGAAATGAAACACAGGGACCGATTTGTCTTATTCTGTGATTTAGGCGTAGGGCATTGACGCAGAAAAATAGATTAACCCCGCTTAGCCGCCTCAATTATATTATGGTCCAATGCCATCCGAATCTAACTTCCTGTCGAAGATCACGATTCCTTGTTATGCAATTAAATCTGCCTGAAATCTTTACTCTTTAAATGTTGATGTTTGCATAATGTAATTCTCCTCGACTATGTTTTTTTTTCTATTCGTCATAGTCATTAAATCTATAGATTATAATTTCGGCATCTCAGAAAGGAAAACTTGAGGCTAAATAACATCTGCATATGTGGATATTTTCCCGGATATTTTTTTGCCGTGAAAACTCCTACGGAGAAAAGAAAATTCAATATGGAAATCGTAATTTTCACAATTGTAATTTCCCCCAAGTAAATTTGCATTCTCCGACTGCATTGATATCTTTTTATTCCATCAGATCAATTTTTTCCTGTAACGGATTTACTGTAAAAGTGACACACAATTACAGGAGGATGAAATAATTTTGTCTATTTGCTTGTTTGGGTAATGATCTTATTTGAATCCAGGAAGATCTCAATACCCATTAGAATTTGAACGATAATGTGTTTTCGGCGCCAGGGGCACCGTGTATTTACAGATAGCATCCAATATCTAACATTGAAATTCCATCATTGAATATCACGACAAATTACTTTCTTCTGTAGAAAAGTTAAAGCTGAGCTAGATGCAGATCTCGGTCCTTAAATAAAAAGAAATAAGCAAAAATGGGTTTTGCTATTAACCAATTATTTCATTTTGCAATAATAAACAGATTTTACCCCTGGCATCACTTTGATCTAAAAGTACAAATGCACATGATTGTTTTATAAAAAGCCGACATTTCCGTCGCGTTGTAGATGATAGGCCTTCATCTCAGTTGCTGATTTGAGGCTTATATTTGGGGAACAGTGATTGGATGTTTTGTGATTTGCATTTTTTAAAGATAGTGTACTTCTAATTTCTTTAATGAATTTATTCAAGATGATGCCGCTTACAGTGGTTTTTGGTGATATTTGTTGTTCTGAAGTCTGATACCGTGGTCAATGAGCGACACCCCCATGTTTTTGCAAAATACAGCGAGAGAAAATGAAATAAGACTTAGGTTCCATTTGGTTTTACTCAGATACTATACTTGCATTACATATGTAACATGATCCATGTGATATTTGACCATCTTTAAACTTCGCAAATAAGAACGACGCGTTTGACAGCGCCATCTACATTGCGTCCCGTACTTGCACTCGACTCTAGAGACTGTTCGTTCGACAAAGTTGTCCTTCGTGTTTCATTTGTGTTATTATCTCCGTCTGTAAGTCCTATTTTTCTTTTTTCACGAGGAAGTTCTGTTTTACTTTCAAGAATGCTATTGAGTTTGAAGACGTCTAACATTTATAAACCTTTTGATTGTGATTTTTGGCATCTGGGCCTGGCACCATAAACTAAGAATTGACTTAAAACTAAATTTCAATATTCTTTTGTCTCGCTATACTATTAGTGATGACTTCGAATTATTCAAAGAATTTTCTATTTTCCGAGTAGAATTGAATGGATAAACTCAATATTTCAAATTTTCACTGATTTGTCATGTATCGTATTTTGAATATTTGACTTAAGTCAATTCTTAGTGTATGGTGCCGAGCCCTGATTTCGGGTTATATTTTTCACGAAGAAAGAAGGGGATCTCCAACAGGTCCTAGTAACAGCACCTACAGCAAAATACCGACACACTCAAATGTGAGAACATAGAGGGAGCAAGCACAAAACCGACGCCTAAGGGACAAGAAAGATTAAAGATTTAACATAAAAGATTTAATTAAAACAATTTAAAACATAAAATATTTCACATAACCCAATCAGATAAATGGCAACCGCTGCAGGCTTAGAACGGACATTCGCTACATCAGTAGCAAATAGTGACATCAAGATTACGTGCGCACAAACCTCCCACGTGTCCGGTTACCCAGAAAGGAAGGTGTTCTGAAAATAGAACTTTTGCTTTGCTTCCAGACCGTATATGTTCAAAACCACATCATGTAAATAGGGCTTTTCAAAATGTGTATCTGATGTAAGGCACAGAGGCCGTTTATGTCTGTTTCATGAATTACCTCACGAATTTCGAACGGGAAAACCTCTTCTTCAAAAAGAAGTTAATAGCACTGTTACAATAGCATGTCATTTGGTTTGCAGTGCTCCTCCATTTTTTTAATGTCCGCTTTTTTATCAAGTAGGCAACGATCTTCAGATTAAAGATTGATATATTCTTGCTTCATGATAATGTTTGAGATTAATGAAATTGAATTTTGTAAGATATCATCCTATACAGTTTTGAAAATGTTTGATTTTTGTTTTAGTACATCGGGACCCTTGACGTACCTCGCCCCAGCAGTAGGGTGGAAATAGTGGCCGCCATGAGGAAGATACGAGTACGGTTTCCACTTTGCTTATCATCATCACAGATAGGAATGTAGCACTTAATCATTATAGCATCTTGCATCTTTTTTTTCTCGGAAACTTATAAGAAAATTAAACGAAGACGGAAAAATCAATCAAGAACTTGAAATATACACACAGTCAAATTTAAAGTTAAGTAACAGTGATATTGTTTTTAATTTAAAATGCTGGTTTGCTAAAACATATTTGAAAATTATGTACCATGATATAGATCTGACTTTGGACGAAGACCTTATTGCCTGATTTAACAAAATAGTATTATGCAACTTATGTTAAGTCGGGATCGAAAATGGGACGGATATGATTACAATTCAAGTTAGACATAATATTCATGGAGTCAGATTTATCTCGTAAAATTCGCTGTTAAATGTTATTGCAATGATTCAAATTGTTAATCCAACGAAATTGAATACTGAATATGTGTTAAAAATGCTAAAATTATCTATTAATTATTGGGTATAGATTTCTTTAAAAATAATTTATGTCAAAAAGCGCTTTTAGAAACCGGAAGTGCAGATAAGCGCTCGTGCACCAGTAGAACTAAATTTATAATCAGATTCAAATTTAGACCATGAAGAAGATAATTTGGGGATGTATTTTTTTTTATCACTATCGACTTTTTTTTAGAGAAATAAACTTTGACAACGATATCTTTGTGGATGTCTTTTCTATTGTTTCTTTAAGAAAACACCTTTGTGGTCATTATTTTCTTGAACTCTTTATTCAACCCAAGTTTGACCAATATCAATCTGCATGTAGGACAATCACCTGCTAAAATTTCACTTCCGGGTAAGAGAGGACTCCTTCGAATGGTAAAATTTCTCTTTTTATGTCGAAATCAAAAACCGGATGCATCTCGTAGACCAAAATGCTGCAAAATTTGACTGCAAGTCATCAGTAACATTGATGAACATGGAATATAGCGCAGTGATAATCAACAAATGTCTTGAACGAGAATATCTGCCAAATAACAACATAGGATCGTTGGAATAAACCTCAACCGGATGTCGACTGAAAGAACTTAACATTAAGTTGTTGAAAGAAACCCGTATTAGATTTGTGAATATTGAGCTGAATGTGGTTTATCTCTTTTTCAAGAAACTATAATCATAATTTTTCGGTACTTCTCTTCAAACTTTATTCCTCATTATTTTCCCTCAAAATACATTATTTGCGTTTGCGGCTCTTTCCAAGCCAAATGTTTCATTTTCGAGATCATTTCAGTGTAATATGTTAACAAGAGAGGTAAAGTCTTCAACACAAGAATTGACATTTGATATATTTCACGAAAAATCAACAGAGTTCTTGTTTAAAGGATAAGGTATCCGAAATATTGTTTTGTTACTTAACTTTTGTCCGTATGTATATAAAATGTTTTCATTAATCAAACTTGCATTTTCCTTGTCCTAATTTCGTCATTTGAAAAAAAAAATGTAATTTGAAAATACCAATTAAATGAAGCACTACGATGTGATTGGAAAACAGAACAATGTAAAAACTCTTTTTGTTGTTTTTCAAAGTATGATTTCAAAGCAAAGGCTGTGAAGAAGAAGAAAGTCTGTATAACGGTTTCAGTGAATGGCGTCAAGGTGACAGTGGGCAAAAACAGACGGGTAAGTAATATAAGGCCTCTTTATTGTTTAAATAAACTGTTTGTTAAAGTAAAAAGCCGAGATTCTAACAATTAGAAAAATACAACCAAGAAAACCAGACTACAGTGATCACAGCGGAAGACACATGTATATGAATAATTAACAGGAGAACATTAAAGAAAGGCGAATAAACTTCCTTAACTATTTAGGATGTAAAATATTTAAAGATTTCAGAGCAAATGAATTAGATGAAAAGAATGATATTATAGATAAAAAGAAGTATTTCCAGTCAATTACTGTTTTCTTCATTCACATGACCCATCGTACTTTCCCTGGGGAATTCTATCCCCAGTCGCAGATCCATCTCTTTCCGAGTCTTGTTGGAGATCCCCTCTTTTATTAAGATATCTAGCCCGTTGTTAATATACCTCATGAAAATACAAGAAGAATGATTTTAAAACATGAGAACACAAGAAAATCCTGGCGATAACTTCAACAGCACTCACCATAGAGCACAAAATTGAGCATCGACGGACCCCTAGCAAGCTAGATGTGGGAACAAGTGCCCGGGAGGAGTAAGCATCCCCTGTTTGCCTAGCCGCACCCGCCGTCGATGTTCATGCACGAAAATGAAAATAATGTTTAAACGGTACGCACTGTCTGAAACCTTCAAAATGTTGTAATGTACTTATCTTGTATCATATCAAGTGCAATAAATCAATGTTATACAACAACCTCTCTTACGTCATTTAAAACGAGAAGTCATATAAATGGTGAATAACAAACTCAAATGATTGGATATACCATAAAATGTGTTTTTCATTTTGCGTGAATTGTTAAGTTAAAGAAAATTGAGTGTTCCAACTCTTTACCTTCTTGAATAGAATTTCAACCAATTTTAAGGCACAAGACACGTGTTTCGGATAGTAAATCCTCATCAGTGGTACTTTAAGCCAAAGTGATGAAATAAACACTTTCCAAGGCGTGTGATATAGAATAAAATCAACAATATGAATGCTAGTATTCAGCTTTAATTATATTCGTTGATAGATTGCTTCAAATTTTCTGATAAAATTGCATCACCCATTCCGAATATGGTACTGATGAGTATTACATCGAACATGCATGTCTTGTTCAACACATTTGGCATTTTTGCTTTTAAAGAATTAGTGGCTTTAATGAAGTGTTTTAATTACTTCTTCCAGCATTGTTGCCTGAAAGAAGCTTTGTTTTGGTCCATTATCAATTTGACATTATATGTATTATAATTATTTTCCTATTTCGGAAACTTGCCTTTTCACTAAAAATAATATCGAAATTAAAAGAGGTTGTCATCTGAGCACCATCCCTCCCATGCTATTTTGATCGTCGATTTTATTTACCTATGCTATTGAATCGACCCTAAATTTGAAATTGGAGCCGCGCACTCTCCGCAAAGTAATTGCACAAATTTCAATTAAAAAATATACAACCAGAGGGCGCTATTGAAATGAATTAAGAAATTACTTTGGCTGGAAGCATCACTGAAGAGGATTTAGTATCCGAAACACGTGTCTGGTGCCTTAAAATGTGTTTAAAAGGTAAAGAGTTGGAATTCATTTGTAATATAATTGTCAAAAGGGTAATCGTGTGCAATTTGCTGTTCACTATTATGTGGATTTATGTGCATTGAGCCTTTAGTCCGTTTTTATTGGGACCATCGTATTTTCTCCTTGTAGTTTCGAACAACACTGAAAAGGGCCTGTTAAATTATTCTATATCTGACGAGTATACGAGATATCCGCATTGACTGTCACATGAGAGGGTTTCATTTCCAATCTCTGTAGAATCCTCTAAATTGTATCTTACATGGTCAGAATATTGCAACAAGGGTATCAAGGGTTTAATAATAGAACAGCTCGATGCGGTTGAAGAAGTAATTGACATATAGAGCCCATTGGAACACATGATATCCATGTGTTACACTACCGATATCTTGCCTGGATATACAAATTCCCGTGTACTGGTTCTGATTTTCTTTTTCATACTGAACCAAGAGAATACTTGCTCTTACTTTGAACTTTGAATTATCGGATGAAATATTGTTCTCCATGTATTGTATCCAATTTTAGTTATCGTTTAATAAAATTTTGTTGGACAACCGGTTTGATTCCATTCCCTTATTTTTTGTTTCCAAAAAAATTGAATAAAATTTTCATGCACAGGAAGACTACAACAATTAGCAACTAATAAATGTTTTCTGAGACGCACTTTATTTTCGCATATTATCACGAAGAATATGCCATTGTGACCGACTTGCGATTTTCGAGAAAACATTACTTCAACGTAGGCAGAAAAGAGGAAAAAATAAATTGATAAGTAATAAAGGTGAAAATAACAAAGTTTTTGTATTTATACGTTACATCTTTACGCCTTATTGTCGGCATCGTTTGATGTAATTTCAAGTTTCCAGTTTTATGTCTTTGATCTTGTGTTTTATCGGATTTTATATGATGCACGAAGTGCAATATCTCCCAAGAGTGTCAAGATTTTATGGAAAACGGCAACGTTGGTTTTAAGAAGCAATATTTCATCACGAATTATAGTTCCAGTGTACATGGTATATGAAGATGTTCTCGAATCACGTCGTGCATTGACGCATATAGGGCGTTACTATCTGTCTAATGAGTCTTGCATACAAAATATTATTAGTATGGTGTCTTTGGTATTTCATCTTTCATGTATACTTGCTCATCAAATATCGAATAACGGTCAGGTGAATATTTAATTAAAGAATGACAGGTTAATATATTCATCAAAACATTTTAATTCTTTAAAATTACGCATATGATATCCAAGATATGATAATGGTATATTAAATGTTCCTGGGATTTCAAGCACCAAAGATTATTAAATACCATCACTTTCTAAATATGGACGACTAGGAGTTTCGTGTCACGTTTGGTTGTTTGTTCGGCATGATTATTTTCATTTTCTTTTCAGCGTGCGTGTCTAGTCAATGCTTATTATGGAGTCATGCTGGTGATCACTACCTTCTATTTGAAATAAGACACTGTTTTCATTATCTGATTTTCAAAGAGTGAGACAGCAGTCGGTCAGGATAGACCGGCCTTCTTTTTTTGTGTGCAAAACTCACAGACAGCAAATAACTCATGATCTTCATACATCTGACAATTAAGAGAGTTACAAGGACATCGCCCACCTTAAGTGATTGTTTGTTAACTTTGAAGGTTGTCTGTGCTTGCTGTTTCGAGCTCTATTCATCCAGGCATAAAGTGTAATGACCTCGAAATGTTAAATGTGAAAGAAAAAAAATACCAAAAGAAGGAGAGTAAGGATGTTATTTTAAACAAATGGTAGAAATAATTTCCTCGCCAAAGAAAGATAGTAGTAACACAAGGAAATAATAAGTAAGATAATAAATACACATCATCTACAAAACACCATGAATTATTATGTTATCCCGGGTTAGACATGCGATTACAACAATACAAGGTTTGACTTATTAAGGTCTATGGACGTTTGATTTCCCTATAGAACTCGTTACTGCTTCATCAATTTTCTCACAGCAAAATGTTTTATGTCTCCCTGGAGAACAAATACTACAATTATTCAGATGATAAATTATTAGCGAACACTTCTGGGCAGGGAAATTGTCATCATGAGAAATGTACAAGTGATTTTACAGTAGGATAAGGGATCCGATTATAACTTACTCAATAAATGATGACGGAACACAACTAGACAGCAGACCATTATTCTTTATGATTTTCTTTATTAAATTCTCTATTAAAGCGTTCTCTCGGCGAAATGCAGTAGAAATAATTTCTATGCTTGTGAAATCGACGAAACTTCTTGCAGAAGGACCGATAAAAGCAAACTCTACAAGAAGTCAGTAATTTCAAAACATTCATTGCATTTACTGGTAGCTCTTTCCTTATATGTTATTAAGGAAAAAATCGACAATTAAACACATACTTGTAATTATGATCTACTGAGGATTGGTCTAAACATATAAACAGACAATTCCCTTTAGAAGGAACAAATAGAGAATGCAAAATGAAGCCGTTTACTCGCACCAAGTACCTTAAGCAGAACAAGTCTTGCAAATAAACATTCATCTGTTGTAATTAAGAGAATCTGCAAGGTTGCTGTATTTATGCAACTTTTTGATTGATTATGATGATTAAATCCGTTTCATCAATTTATTTCTATGGGTAGTAAATTATTTGAGAATCTGAATCTATTGCATGTTAAACGTCTTAAAATTCATGTTGTACAGGTATAGATTTTCCGCCATAGATACACGTGTTTTAATAAGTAAAATAGTAAACGTAGGTATCAGTCCATTTCATAACGATACGATAAAACATATTTTATACATTTAGGTTTTTTTAACATATTTATATTTTGAAAAAAAATGTAAATCTTTAACAAGTCATTAAGATGAGTGAGCGAAAGTCAAATACAAAAGCCATATTAGAATTCACAAATCACAATGAATATGTATATAAAAAAACAATGAAGAATGAAAAACCAAAGAAAACAACCAAAAACATTTTGCACAGGAGTAAAAGCGATCCCTGATGATGATACCTCCTCCTTTCTAGTAACACCAGTCACTTATACCCGTACAGAATCGATACTTTGGGAAGATTCTATTTTTTAACAAATTGGAGAGAGAGAGATTATGTAATGTTTCATACTTTCATTGCATCGTATAAAATTGACCAAATCGTTGGTTGTTCAGTTTCTTGGTAAGTCGGCTTGCCCTCAAAACGACGTTGTGGTAGCTTGAGCTTGATTTGGAATTGGTTCGCTCATACAGAGTTCTGGACAACGAAATTTCATAATTTACGATACCTATTCCATTGAGTAAAATTTGCAGCAGCAACAATTCTCATAATTTTTTTTCATTTAACAGAGAACAGTAGCGACTACAACAGGGGAGGAAGACAACATTATGATCATGCAACATCAGATTTTCAGGTAAATTATTTACATACTAGTATCTATATACACTTGTAAAAATGATCAGACCCCCCCCAAAAAAAATAACCAACGACACCAACAACAACAAAACGGGATTCTCTTGTATAAACAGTTATTACATATATGTGACCCTGTTTCATTTTATAAATTGAGAAATAGTTACCCAAGAAGAAAGTATTCAAAAACATGTGTTATAAGCAATATATATTTTATTTTATAGTACTAATTATGTCGATAAGCATTATATTCATGCAATCTGCTATTTTTTCAGAATATTTTATGTGTCACATGACTCACAAGATTTAAAAATTTGGAGTTACATTGCACGAGATGGACCAACTAACTGCTTTAAATGTAACGTCTTCAAAGCTTTAAAAAAGGTGAGTCAACATCAGATCACTTCAGTCAACAGAGCGTGGTTTATTTCCCTATGTCCATTATTCTTTTGATATCCATGTATGTAATTTAAGGGGTCACACCGTTATTTTCTGGTTTGAGTCGTCTCCCTACAGCCATGTATTGTTTGAACATTGATATTCCATTGTCTCCGGTCAAATGGGAATTTCTGTATAGATGTACAAGATAACAACACATATTTTACCACTAAGGGAGCAACCATTTTATTTTTATGGGGGGGGGGGGGGGGGGGCAGGAAGACTTTTGCCGGCCGGAAAATTTTTTTCGGCCATTTTAAGAGCCGGAAAATTTTTTTTTGCCGGCCCTTCGGGCCGGATTATTTTGAGTCCCCTACCGGCAATGCCGAAGGGGACTCTTAGTTTCCTCTCGGTCTGTCTGTCAGTCTGTCCGTCTGTCCGAATATCAGTTTTCCGGACTTTTTTCTGCAACGGATGGAGATATTGAGATGAAATTTGATACACAGCCTGGTCTTGGATAGTTACAGAGCAAGTTTAACTTTCGTCATGCTTGACCTATTTTTCGAGGAGTTATGCCCCTTGATGACTTGGAAAATTCAGTTTTTGTCAGTTTTCCGGACTTTTTTCTGCAACGGATGGAGATATTGAGATGAAATTTGATACACAGCTTGGTCTTGGATAGTTACAGAGCAAGTTTAACTTTCGTCACGCTTGACCTATTTTTCGAGGAGTTATGCCCCTTGATGACTTGGAAAATTCAGTTTTTGTCAGTTTTCCGGACTTTTTTCTGCAACGGATGGAGATATTGAGATGAAATTTGATACACAGCTTGGTCTTGGATAGTTACAGAGCAAGTTTAACTTTCGTCACGCTTGACCTATTTTTCGAGGAGTTATGCCCCTTGATGACTTGGAAAATTCAGTTTTTGTCAGTTTTCAGTTTAACTTTCGTCATGCTTGACCTATTTTTCGAGGAGTTATGCCCCTTGATGACTTGGAAAATTCAGTTTTTGTCAGTTTTCCGGACTTTTTTCTGCAACGGATGGAGATATTGAGATGAAATTTGATACACAGCTTGGTCTTGGATAGTTACAGAGCAAGTTTAACTTTCGTCATGCTTGACCTATTTTTCGAGGAGTTATGCCCCTTGATGACTTGGAAAATTCAGTTTTTGTCAGTTTTCCGGACTTTTTTCTGCAACGGATGGAGATATTGAGATGAAATTTGATACACAGCTTGGTCTTGGATAGTTACAGAGCAAGTTTGACTTTCGTCACGCTTGACCTATTTTTCGAGGAGTTATGCCCCTTGATGATATCAGTTTTCCGGACTTTTTTCTGCAACGGATGGAGATATTGAGATGAAATTTGATACACAGCTTGGTCTTGGATAGTTACAGAGCAAGTTTAACTTTCGTCATGCTTGACCTATTTTTCGAGGAGTTATGCCCCTTGATGACTTGGAAAATTCAGTTTTTGTCAGTTTTCCGGACTTTTTTCTGCAACGGATGGAGATATTGAGATGAAATTTGATACCCAGCTTGGTCTTGGATAGTTACAGAGCAAGTTTAACTTTCGTCACGCTTGACCTATTTTTCGAGGAGTTATGCCCCTTGATGACTTGGAAAATTCAGTTTTTGTCAGTTTTCAGTTTAACTTTCGTCATGCTTGACCTATTTTTCGAGGAGTTATGCCCCTTGATGACTTGGAAAATTCAGTTTTTGTCAGTTTTCCGGACTTTTTTCTGCAACGGATGGAGATATTGAGATGAAATTTGATACACAGCTTGGTCTTGGATAGTTACAGAGCAAGTTTAACTTTCGTCATGCTTGACCTATTTTTCGAGGAGTTATGCCCCTTGATGACTTGGAAAATTCAGTTTTTGTCAGTTTTCCGGACTTTTTTCTGCAACGGATGGAGATATTGAGATGAAATTTGATACACAGCTTGGTCTTGGATAGTTACAGAGCAAGTTTAACTTTCGTCACGCTTGACCTATTTTTCGAGGAGTTATGCCCCTTGATGACTTGGAAAATTCAGTTTTTGTCAGTTTTCCGGACTTTTTTCTGCAACAGATGGAGATATTAAGATGAAATTTGATACACAGCTTGGTCTTGGATAGTTACAGAGAAAGTTTAACTTTCATCACGCTTGACCTATTTTTCAAGGAGTTTTGCCACTTGATGACTTGGAAGATTCAGTTTTTTTCAGTTTTCCGGACTTTTTTCTGCAACGGATGAAGATATTCACATGAAATTTGATACACAGCTTGGTCTTGAATAGTTACAGAGCAAGTTTGACTTTTGTCACGCTTGACCTATTTTTCAAGGAGTTATGCCCCTTGATGACTTGGAAAATTCAGTTTTGATCGGTTTTCCGGACTTTCTTCTGTAACAAATAGAGATATTCAAGTGAAATTTGATACCCAGCTTGGTCTTGGATAGTTGCAGAGCAGGTTTGACTTTCGTCACGCTTGACCAATTTTTCGAGGTGTTATGCCCCTTGATGATTTTCAAAATTTAGTTTTTGTCAGTTTTCCAGACTTTTTACTGCAACAAATAGAGATATGCAAGTATTTAATTTTGATACTCAGCTTAGACTTGGATAGTTACAGAGCAAGTCTGACATTTGTCACGCTTGACCTATTTTTCCAGAAGTTATACCCCTTGATGACTTGCACAATTCAGTTTTTGTCAGTTTTACTGACTTTTTCCTGCAACAAATAAAACTCATATATGTTTAATTGAAGAGTAATTCATTGGCAGAGTTGCAGGACATAGATATATGCCACCGGTAGGGGACTATATCGCTCAGCGATCATAACATTTTTTTTTTAAAATAATTTTCCAATGTTGAAAATTACTCTAAAGTTTAAATAATTCAGCGTGATTTTTCAGCCATATTAAACATCAAACACACAATGAGTTCATCTCTTGCCAGCAGGTCACTTCATTTTAATTTATGGCATATGGTGCCTATAATCTGTTTACTAAAATGATACTCAACGGAGACAGGCTATATGGTGCTAATGACTTTTGAATTTTATTTATTCACTCCAAATTGCGTAAAGTTTGTTCTATTTTTTATACTTTGTTTATGATACACTAAAAAGTGTTTATTTGGCAGTGGAAAGGTTGGAAGAGAGGGGGGAGGGCAATTTCATGATCCGGAAATTTTTTTCGCCGGCCCTTTGGGCCGGAAAATTTTTTTCCCTAAAATTTCGATCCGAAAATTTTTTTTTGCAAAGTCTTCCTGCCCCCCCCCCCATAAAAATCAAATGGTTGCTCCCTTATCATAGAATAAGTGTCTGAATATGTGTTTGCCAGTGGTATGGCATTCAAAGCAAGTGTGTACATGTGCTTGCGATATTCCAAGTGCAAGTCTTAAGAATGCGCTCTTACAGGACTGTAGATTGGTCAAGTACCAAGCCTAGTGTTTGTCTGTTGACATTAGGATCATATCCACGGTATAAAAGGCGTTTGATGATTCTGACGTATTTTCGATGGTTATGCTGTCTACCTTTGATCCTAAAATGCAGGTTGTGAAATACCCAAAAAATATACTCTGTTGCTTGTATGGGTCCGAATTTCAATTAAGAAATGACTGTCTTACTTTTTGTTCATGGGTGTATAATTCTGGTTGGTCACGTGCAAATTCCGAAGCGATTCTCGGAAAATTTGCACGTGTCCAACCAGAATTATACACCCATGAACACCAAAAGTAAGACAATCATTACTTATATTTACATTTATTCTAATTATCAGTATTTTTATTTGCATGAACATCGCACATTTTGCCTGTACCAGCGTCAAATGTATCTTAACTTTTGTAAATTCTCCCTACATGCAAAAATTGAACGTGACGTCACAATAGCAACCCAAGTTATTGGAATATAATTCCATAAGTTGTCTAATGGGCGTTCAATATGGGGAATCTACTAGTAATGTTAATAGAAGAATATAATATCGAGAAAGTCTGTTTTAGTTTGTGAAAGCGAAAACCTTGACCTAAAAGTTTCTTCGTAATTTGTAAATTTCTACTATGAAGATCTGAAACATCAGTAAGAAGTGACGTTACAAAATTTGCAATGAGCACAGGGCCTTGTGTCAGCTAAACCACTATGTAAACATATTTTGACAGCAATTCTACTCCCTGCTATGTGAAGCAAACTCCTCCTGTGGGAGAAATTTTCAATTCTGGGTATAGGAATTGGACCGATTTCAATTTTATCGAATCTACACAAAACAACAAAAATCACCGAATTTTATTTTTTTTCTAAATGCAGTTAAAATTTCCCCAAAAATCAATTTTTGTGATCAAGTCAAAAACCTGACTAATAATTTAGCCATGAAACTGAAATAATCTTGTGACAGAGATAATTATATACTATATATCAGAGAATTAAAATCAAACACAAAACCCGTGATTAGAATCCAAAATGACAATTATGAAGGCTTAACTTCTTGAAAGGTGTAAAAACCTATACCTGAGTCTCAAACCAATACCGATTAGTGCTTTTTAAGGCAATATCTTAAGAAAATAAGAATTTCTTTTGCTAAATCTAATATGGAAATTGATGCTCTCTCCCAAAGTTTTATTTCTCAATGAAACCCCTGATAAAATACATCAAACGAAGGAAAACCAGAGTTTAGTACCATTTAGAAAGTCTGCTTTGCATTTCCCGTTGGAGCATTTAATGTGCAAAAGGCTCTTTGAAATATGGTTGGGAAAGTATGAATAAGAGTGTACCGGGACTTTTATATTTCCTCTATACATAACGAGATTGCAATACGAAAATGGATCTCAATTTACTTCCCAGTGAAATTATCATCAAGGGATTATTTTCAATATTTGTTGGATCAAACTTATCTCAAATGAAACAGAGTAGAAAATTTGTTTGAATGGAACCTGTATTCAGATTCGAAAAAAGGAAATGTAATCAAGATTGCATTTAGGTAATTGGCAACCAAGCGAATGCAATTACATCAATATTCTCATGGTGGATTTTAAGATTTGAATAAACTTCTCTATACAAACAGTTTAATCAATCTTAAAATCATTGGTACTACGATTCTTAAAGCAAGCATCATTATTGTTACATGTAGATTAAGCACATTAATTGGTTGAGTAGGTCGGAAGATTGATTAGTTTTCTTTGTGTCACACTGTTTTCAAAATGTTTTACAGTTTAAATTATGATGGGAGTTGAGATTAGGATAATGGTTGCAGAAGTAATATAATTTTGACTTAGGAATTTATTTTAAGAACAACCCCTTCTAATACACAAACAGAACTGTTGATAACAAATAGCCACATAATAGAAGATGCAAAAAGTATTTCTGTCACATTGTGATAACTATCTCCATAAGGGAATGAACATAAAACAGTGAGGACCAAAGGGAATTCAGTGTCGTCTTGACTTAATTTTATTCATCATTTTTATGAGTATGGGACAAAGAAGGCTTCGCATGTCGTTATCCTAATACAAATTCTTGGAACGATAAGGAGGAGATCTCCAACATGACTATGTGGAAATCCAAATAGTTTTCTAAGATATTAGATTACACACAAGACTTTATAGTAAAAGAATGGAAGGGATCTCCAACTGCAATTCGTTGCAGCATCCACAGCAAAACGCCAAAACACCCCATGCAAAACAAAGAGCTGACAAGGAACACCAATTCACAACATGGAAACATCAAACACGAAAGACTACAAATAAACCAACGAGACCAATGGGCAACCGGTGCCGACCTAGGACGTCTTCAAAGTTTCCTCCTCCTATCACTTTTCTGTGAAAATTGATCTTTAAAGGATACATGTATTAAGATTTTAAAGACAGTAAAATGAGTGCAATGTTTTTATCTGATTTTTTTGCAAAATGAAGCAGTCGAATGTTTATGTACGAAATACTACTGTGGAGTTATATGTATTTCACGAAATCCTTGCATACATTGAATCAGTGAGTGATTGTCAAATACAACAGCTGAAATCAGGTCTGCTGGTGGATCAGGAGTCCCCGAGGGCACATGTAGCCAAGTTCGATCAATTTCGGTTGATCGTTTCTTCAACGCAATCTAAATTTCTGTTATCAAAATTTCTTGAAATTTCTAAAAAGTGGGTCCTGTAGCATCATATCCCACCCATCCTGCTACGTCTTTCGGTACCCTTTTTCGACAGGGTAACTTTCATACTTTTTGGCATATTACATTGTTTAGATTTAGGATCACTGGTGAGTGTTAAGTACCCGAAACGTGCATGTCTGGTCCACGTTGCCAATTTATTTGTTCTTAAATGATGCTATTCAATTTGAAGATGTTTACATTTATACCACTTGGTGAGTGTCACTGCTGGTGGACCAGGAGTCCCCGAGGGCACATGTAGCCAAGTTCGATCAATTTCGGTTGATCGTTTCTTCAACGCAATCTAAATTTCTGTTATCAAAATTTCTTGAAATTTCTAAAAAGTGGGTCCTGTAGCATCATATCCCACCCATCCTGCTACGTCTTTCGGTACACTTTTTCGACATAGTAACTTTCATACTTTTTTGGCATATTACATTGTTTAGATTGAGGATCACTGATGAGGGTTAAGTACCCGAAACGTGCATGTCTGGTCCACGTTGCCAATTTATCTGTTCTTAAATGATGCTATTCAATTTGAAGACGTTTACATTTATACCACTTGGTGAGTGTCACTGCTGGTGGACCAGGAGTCCCCGAGGGCACATGTAGCCAAGTTCGATCAATTTCGGTTGATCGTTTCTTCAATGCATTCTAAATTTCTGTTATCAAAAATTCTTGAAATTTCTAAAAAGTGGGTCCTGTAGCATCATATCCCACCCATCCTGCTACGTCTTTCGGTACACTTTTTCGACATAGTAACTTTCATACTTTTTTGGCATATTACATTGTTTAGATTGAGGATCACTGATGAGGGTTAAGTACCCGAAACGTGCATGTCTGGTCCACGTTGCCAATTTATCTGTTCTTAAATGATGCTATTCAATTTGAAGACGTTTACATTTATACCACTTGGTGAGTGTCACTGCTGGTGGACCAGGAGTCCCCGAGGGCACATGTAGCCAAGTTCGATCAATTTCGGTTGATCGTTTCTTCAATGCATTCTAAATTTCTGTTATCAAAAATTCTTGAAATTTCTAAAAAGTGGGTCCTGTAGCATCATATCCCACCCATCCTGCTACGTCTTTCGGTACACTTTTTCGACATAGTAACTTTCATACTTTTTTGGCATATTACATTGTTTAGATTGAGGATCACTGATGAGGGTTAAGTACCCGAAACGTGCATGTCTGGTCCACGTTGCCAATTTATCTGTTCTTAAATGATGCTATTCAATTTGAAGACGTTTACATTGTTTAGATTTAGGATTTAGGATCACTGATGAGTGTTAAGTATCCGAAACGTGCATGTCTGGTCCACGTTGCCAATTTATTTGTTCTTAAATGATGCTATATAATTTGAAGACGTTTACATCTGTAACGTGACAATCAAAAAGCTTACCAATTCTTGAAATTTTTTAAAACGGAATATATTTACGAGAACAGAAAAATCGGACAAACAGACGGAGACAATAACATTGCTCCATAGAAACACGAAAGACAGCTTTCCCTAATGAACAATCTCCAGAGTCCAGTGCAAGTATTGAATGTATTGTATGTGGCGCCGTTAAAAGCACACCATGCTAATTAGTTAAGTTTAAACATATCCAAATATTACATGCAATACGGATTTAACCATACCACAAGACAACGTCTCAAATTTAGAAAAAAAAAACACAATCCAAAGAAACAAACAGCACAAAAATAAATGGGTTTTAATCAGATTATAAAAAGTATACCTATTTTGGAATAACACTTCTGTTATCATAGATAAGTATTGGTATACACACCACTGAATAGATTATGAATTTGCTAAGAAATAAAACAACAACGTTAACAATGATATTATTATAAAAGGGTAACCAAAGTCCGAAAGAAAGTGGTGCAAATGTAATAAGTGTTCAAAGTGATCGCATCATTTACCAAAACAAGTCAAATTTACAGAATGGACCAGAAATGCACGTTTTGGATATAAAACATTCGTCAGTGATCCTAAAGCCAAAATAATTAGTATGCAAACTGTGAAATCAAGATTACAAAAGAGTGGAAGGAAGGATGGGATATGATGCTTAAGGACCTACGTTTTGGAAATTTCATGTAATAAAATGATCAATGAATTTTGAACACGATGAAATATATTGATCGGAACTTGGCTACATGTGCCCTCGGGGACCTTGGGTCTTCCATCAGTGACACTCACCAAGTGTGCCAGACATACATTTTTCGACTAGCCCTTCCATTATATCAGAACATTGTAACTCATGAATGAAGGAGCCGGATATCTATTCCTAATGATAATATGAGATCCACATGACGATGTTACAGTGCACACAGTTAGACACACACGAGAAAAGGGAATAAACAGACAGAGAGAACGAGAACAATGACGTTACATCACTGATACATATACAGTTACAGTTTTATAAATTATCAAGATATGACTACAAACATAAGGGTACCCCCTTATAATGTCATCGCATTTTCAACTAAAAATATATATTATATCCAACTTTTTCCATAAAAACCAGATGGAATTTCTTCATTTTTCATTATTTCAAACTATAATATCTATAGATGGTGAAAAACACACACAGACTTACAAATTTATCAATGATCAATAATTGACTCCAAACATAATGGTACCCCCTAATAATTTCATCCATTTTCGACTAAGGAAATATACTTCATCCATTTTTTGCAAAAAAAAAAAAAAAAAAAAAAAAAAAAAAAAAAAAAAAAAAAAACCAGATAGAATTTCTTCATGTTGCATCATTTTATAAGATAATGTCTATAGATGGTAAAAAATCACATAACGGTATACAGTTTTAGAAATGATCAAGATATGGCTCCAAACATAGGGGTACCCCCTTATAATTTCATCTACCGTAATCTCATCTATGACATCTGGGCCAGACCCATTACATTACGAATGGTCTAAACTATAGATGGGTGAGGACATTGAAAGACTGCCTCATCTTTTGTTTCATTGGCATTTAAGACCTTTTGTCTGTGTTTTTTTTTTGCGGTGGCTTGTCCGCCATCCGCCATTGTAAAACTGTAAACGCAGACTGCTGTGTATAAAGAAAAACCTATAACGGTTTGAGTAGGGAGTAACTTTTAAAAAATTTCTATTGAACGTATAGCTTACTAATTTTAAAAAAAGGACAACGGAGACCATATTTAATTCAAAAGCGAGACTCCTTGGAAGGAAAATGTAAAGCATACCTAAACAATATTTTCATGACACTAGTATCTGAAATCGTATATAATGAATGGATGTATTCATTTGTATCTTGAAATTAGTTTAGCAGATGCAAACCATACTCCTGAAGTTTTCATTAAGATACATCTTGCCAGTTTACCATGGAAACAGGTTTTATCTTATAGCAAATTTTAGCACCGTTATGTAACGTGATGAGAGGTGTATATTAACGGCACGTTATTACAGAATCATTTTTATAGATCCAGATAAGATCCACTCTGATAAACCAAACATGTTGGTTTGTGGAGATTAACGTTACTAGAATATATGTTAGATCATGTTGATGTAGGTTACAACAATGTTAAGGTTCTGAGGCAGAATCTAATGCACAAGTAAACTAAGTAATCCAATTTCATGAAGTATTTGAGTCTCCCTGGTCTGAAAGACAGCTTAACTATAGTCCGAAATATCCTACTTAAACAAGCATTTGACGGTTCAAACCGCCCAAATAACCGTCGAAGGCTTATTTTCTTTTTCGAAAATGATGCTATTGAATTTAAAGACGTTTTACATTTGGTAAGATATTTATGATTAAGCTTAGAAACTAAAAAAAAAAAAGAAAAAGATATCCCTTCCCATCAAAGAGAGAAAAATTAAACGTACACAAGATAATAAACTTTGCGTGTGTTGTGTATGTACAGTCAAAGATATAACTAGAAAATTGGGATCCTTTTCAATCTCAAGGTGCAATTTCACTTGATGGAGTAATGCATATGGAAAGGAGAAGAACAATATAAAGGAGTGGGATATCCTTCATACTCTGAAAATGTCACCCTTGGGAGAAATACTCACCGTTATAAAACGTGTAGAGGGTCCGTACTGTCGGTGATATATGGTGAAGAAGTTATTTGGGCGGACATTATTGTCTTAACACTCACATAAAAGCAAAACCAATATGTCCTCTGACACCTCTTTTAATGATTGTGGAAGAGATTATCTTATGTTCAGAAAAACATAAGTTCACCTACAGATTTGTGAATTCTAAATTGATTTTCTAAAAACCGAAGAAGTTAGTCAGTTAGTATCCACAACAAGTGACCCTTGTGGGCTTGCGTTGCTGCTTAACTGAGTGGATGAAATTCGATACTTAACAGAATGGATGAAATTCGATTAAAAAAACATACATCGGTTAATAATTCTTAACAGCTTTTTCAAAGCATGCAGGAAACGTCAAAAATATTCTAGACAATAAGATCCATTAGTGGTCATTATGTTCGACCGATTGGTCTGAAAGGAAATTCTAGTAGAGGACCTTGATTACTTCCATCAAAGACAAGTCCATTGATGACCATCGTGCTTGACGGATCGTTTTTAAAAAGCAAAGAGGTTAGGTCATTGATTAAAAAAGAGGTCCAAGACATCCTGTAATATTAAGTGAAATTCGATGCAGTGGTTTCAGAGTAAAGTTTACGCCAGACGAGAGGAAAACGAAAACAAGAAGAGACAAATAACTTTGACAACATCGCTCAGCTTTGCTAAAACGAACAGAACAAAACATATATGATTTGTTCCCTCCCTCAGTTACAGGAAATATACGGTTTAGTCTGATACAGTACAATTAATCACTGTAGCTTTTCTTTCTACAATCAGCTCGTTAACTAATTGATGGCAGGAAACCATCTGCGTGTCAAAATGATGCTTCATTTTTTTATGACAGTTCTAATGATCCAAATGTAGTTTTCTTAAAAGTTTTACGACATTTTCTTAAAATGAGGCTACTCTATGGACAATTAGTAACAAAAATTACTTTTTTAAGTTTCGAATGTGAAATTGCTCATACGAACAGCATAAATACATTTTTACATTCTTGTTCACTTTAATTTTTGTATATATGACAAAATTCGACTCAGGCCATATGTTGAAAATTTTGGTAATCAAAATTATTCAGATTCAGTTTACCCACCTACAATGAGTTAAGGCATTTCCATACATTTGTATTCGGATTTTTTTACATGATCCAAGTTATCGGATCAGGAAATGCTAGGTATTTTGTGTATAAAGAATTCCTTCTGAAGTCAGAGTAAAATACTTTATTATTGATACTTGACATGAAAAGTTTAGCCTATATGACATGAAAAAAATTACTAATATTAAATGTACCTTATAGTGGGAGGGTTGTGCGCACGTAATCCAGGATAACCACACCGTCTGCTATTTACGTGACAGATGGCCGTCCTAAGTCGGCACCGGTTGCCCATTGGTCTCGTTGGTTTATGTGTAGTCTTTTATGTTTCATGTTTCTATGTTGTGAGTTGGTGTTCCTTGTCCCTTTTGCGTCTCTTTCTGTGGGTATCTGTTCTGTGTTTTTTTTTTTGCATGGGTGTTTTGGGATTTTGCTGTGGGTGCTGCAACCTAGTGTTGTTGGAGATCCCCTCCTTTCTCTTATGATGCGGATCTAAACTGAATGTATTCTGCAGGTCAAAGGAAACCTTTTTTTAGTTGTACATCTTCAATCCTCTTCTATTTGATTGACTGAATTTTTTAATTTTCGCTTCGGGTTGACAACATTGACAACTTTGGAGGCAGATATTTTCAAAGTCAAATTATACAAAAGTCACCAAGTAAAATTATACATAAAGGCTGACATTGGTCTTCTTCCGCCTTTTTGTCTGCAACATATTTATTCTGGCTGCTAATTGGTAAACTTATTATGAGCTCTCGCCGTCTGTAATGATGGATTGGAAGTCTACCAAAGAGCTATCACGTAGTAATATAGTGTTATGTAACATGATTACAAGGAGATAGCGGTATATCTAAAGATCATCTGGTACTCTGTACATAACTTATCATAGATCTTAGAAGTGTTTACTTACTAGTGTCACTTCAAATAACTGACAAAAGACCGTACACCCTTACTTTGTCTGATTAATAATCGATATCTACTATAAACAAATTTTTTGAAGTCTCGCCTGAGAGTCTATGATATCAGATATAGCACTTTCACTCACCCCTGGAATACAATGCTTCTGACACCATATGCATTGCCTCTCCTATGTGGTATGTTTGTAGATACTTCCCCCTAATTATTTTTCTTGTAAGATAACTGATGTCTTGGTGATAGAAGAACATTCTGCAGCGCCACAAAATGTTGCAGAAAGCATGATAATTGCTGTACCTTACTCCACCAAGGATTTTCTTATACTTTATGGATAATTTGGGGCTGATTTAAGTTTTGGGGTTGATAGGTACATGGATTTTCTGCAAGCGAAAATCAAAGTTTGATGCAAGTTTTCAACTCTGAAAATCTTTACAACTGCGAAAACATTTTAATAAACTGTGAGGAAATATGCTCAGCATTCTATTGTTCATTCATTTCTTAGTGTCCAATCTACACAGAAGAATTCAGACTTCTTTGATGGTTTTATTTATGTGGATATTCTCTGACTAATCCGGAATGATCTCTACACGTACAATCAAGGTATAAGGAATACATTAAGGAGTTGGGATAAAGACATTTTAATTGTGTAACCTTCATTAGCATAAGTTCATAGAACAGTGAAGCTCATCATGTATTACAGTAATTATTACGACTTTGAATATGAATGTTACCAACGTCAGTCTAGGGACAGGAACAATAGACGAAGGAAAAAGAGGGTAAGCAAACCTAGCAGAATGGCTTAAGATGGCTTGTGAAGCACACAATGAAATTAGCATAACAAAGGGATTGTTTACATCTAAAGTTTTTCTTTATCTGCGAAGGGCTATGTTCAAGAAGGGTTTTTTTCTGGCTTCTTTTGAAATTCTTTTAATGTTCACAATCAGGTTTAAAAATAAGAAAAAAGCGTTGTTCTTATTGTATGAACACGGAATGAAGTAACGAGAAATTGGTCACACAGAATCGTTCTTCGTCTTCGTCGGATTGACAAATTGCATTTATTCACAATATATATAACTATGGTTTTCGAAAATATTGTTCTTTTCTCACTTTCCTTTTTATAAATGAAAGTGAATTTATGACTACTTGTGTCATGTACTCACATTCATTCATTTATAAAAAGCAAACTTTGAAAATTTGTCGCAATATCTAGTTTAACCAAGTGTCAGTATAAATGCTGAACTGAGGAAGCCTTATGCATTCCACATTTATTGTATATGTATGATCATTTTATAGATTGATAAACGATTTTTCTTATTTCATGTAATATAAAAAACACACTACGGTTGTCCGGTTATAGATATATGTTATTTCATGCAAAATAAGAAACATAACGGGTTATCCTAAATTAATAGTATAGAGATTACTACCTATCTAGAAACAGAATAGCATTTGTCACTTTTGCACGATAGGAGACTCCTCAAACCTTGTCGGTTTAAAGTATATATTTTGATTAAGCAATTAATGACTAATTTGTCTTTTCAGAGTCAAGCCATGAGAATCGTCAGAACAATAGGCCAAGCTTTTGAGGTATGTCACAAGCTGAGTATCAATGGCGGGCAGACCAACGATGACGACAAGAGTACCCACTTCTCCACCGAAGACTCCGATCTCGAATACAGAACAGGTTAGGAATAGACAATCTGAAAAAATCAGATTTGATCTATTACTACTTATGAGCATGCTTCTTTGAATGTTTTGCCCTGTTATCTGAAAAAAAATTCCCTGATTTTTAGGACAGTTTACCCTTTATTTCATGTTATTACTTAATGTGTTGTTACTGAGTATGCTGAGATAATTTTGGATTCAACATGGTATTTTCCCTGGCTTGATGGTGATGTTCCTAGATTACCGTCATACGGTATCTACACTTCGCAGCTCATCCTGTATGCTAGAGCATGTACTGATGTTTTGGATTTTCATAGTAAAAATTTACAAATTACCAAGAAAATTATTTTAGGTCAGGGGTTTCGCTTTGACAAACGAGTAAAGTTTTTCTTGAAATTTTTACAAAAAAAATATTGTTAGCTTCTTTTGAAATTCTGATCCATACAAGCAACACAGTATTTTACTTTGGGTCACGACCTGCATTTTATGACGACATAATCAATTAAATAAGAAGGATTAAAGTTAGACAGAATTACCACCGAAATTGTGTTAGAATCATCAAACACCTTTAATACCATGGATATAATCCTTCTATCACCAGACAGACGTTTACATTAGTACTAGACCAATCTACAGCATTGTACCAGCGCATTGCACTTGCAATCTTACTGACTGTGACGACGGAACTCCATGACGAGCCCTGTTCAAACCTCTTTAAAGAAGACAGGACCCCGACCACCTGTCCTCTCTGAATGTCAGCGGGACTCCTCGGGTGATAACATACATGAGCTCGCGGCGGCAAAGCACGGATTGTATTACGCACGCCCTCTTTTTATATCCATTAACATATTTATCTGTGTTGCTTGGGCCCCTGTGTTTTGCGGTCTTGCTTGTGTGTGGTCATCTGACAGTGAGGAGGTTATTTTACACCACCATTGTGCGTTCATCGAGACCTCTGGGTAATCGGGAAAGTTGGAGGGTTGTGCGCACGTAATCCGGATAACCATAACTTCTGCTACTTGCGTGGCAGATGGTCGCCCTAAGTCGGCACTGGTTGCCTATTGGTATCGTTGGTTTAAGTGTGTTCTTTTGTGTTTTATGTTTCTATGGTGTGAGTTGGTGTTCTTGTCCCTTTTCCGTCTCTTTTTGTGGGTGTCTGCTCTGGGTTTTTTGCATTGGGTGTTTTTGAGTTTTGCTGTGGGTGCTGCAATCGGGTGTTGTTGGAGATCCCCTTCTTTCTTTTACTTAAGCATGACTATATTGATACTAAGTGTTATAGTCGTTTCTCGTTACTTTATACAACTTCATTCAATATATTGTTTACATGAGTTAAAGAAGATCCTGACGATAATCTCAACAGCAATTTCTTATTATTGCGTTACATACTGCGATAACAAATGAGAGGAAGATTCATATTAGATAGTAAAGTAGAAAATATATACATAGAAGAATCGGTTTCTGAAAACGACCGATTGATATACATGTTTGTTTGTGTATTTTCAGTTGTGATGTAGTCGGTTCCTAAAAGAAAATTTCTTTGGGTTTATTCAGGAAATAGAAAAATTGATGCAAAGTATCTGCGGAATAAACATGTTAGCCCTATTCTGGTCCGCAGGAAAGCAATCATAATTTCAAATGCTTTTCAAGGCAATTTCTGCATCTTTATTCCGTGCAACCAAAAGGATATTCGATCTCACAAGAAGACATGAATCTGCATGATGTGTTTTACTGTTGTATTTGATGTAGTACTCTTTACCATATTTCGTATATGTATATACCTTTCACTTTACTTCTACTTTTATCAACTGAAGAGCCAATTGAAAAAATACCGTATGGCATGGAAAAATTTTTCCGCTGCCGTGTTACCATTCAATGAGTGTTTTAGGTAGGCTTTGGTTTAACTGTCGTGTTATTATTCAATTAGCATTTAAGGTAGGCTCTGGTTTTACGTATGTTTTACATGGTGTATTTGTTTGATGCTTTACCAGATGGTCTCCTCTAAAAAATCAAAAGGATGTTTTCTTAGAACATTTTCAGATTGGGGATTGTAGTACTCGTCTTAAATGGAAGTTATGTTTATTCTGTTTTATATACTCTAGATCAAATGAAAACATAGATTCTTTTTCCTTATCCTCCATTCGACGCTTATTAGTTGTATATGCATCTCTAATTAATGATTGTTTGTTTAGAATATATGCTCCATCAGTAGGACCAAGGTTCTAATTAAGGCTTGTTTATACGATCCCAAGTAGTACAAGGCCATATTAATTAAATCATTCCGACAGTGATAATTGCATCAAACATCTCTTTGGGACGAATTCTATCATGCCATGGCATGGGTAATAGAAAATATTTGGAACATGATAATTCATTTTTATTGTACCAAATAGATATTGGAATTCCCTGGGAGCACGGTTTGTTTACTCTTGAATGTTCCACCTTTTTGCTTTTAATTTGGTGTTGTTGATATCCAAAAGACTTGTGGTTATAAATTACTCTTCGGAAAAGGATCCCTGATCTTAAGGACAGGTTATAAATATCGGATTTAAGAATTTCATAATTCATTGAAATAAACTTGAAAATTGATTTAACTACGTCTAAACAGCAAATGCCTTACCCCTTTCTCTTAAAATATGAACCCTTCGTGAGCTTAGTTTAAACGACATTGAATGCACCCCCCCCCCCCCCCAACAAAAAATAAACTCAGGTTGTCATGCTAGATTTCTTCAAAATTAGATACTAACACTTGTTTTTTATGGCTAGTTCAGAAAAAGCGGAGAACGGTAGATATATGACAAATTCTCCCTGAAAAGGATTTAGCCATATAGCGTTCATGTTCAAATCGTAGGAAACCCAAGAAAATAGTAACATCAAAAGAATACAGATTTACATAAAGCCACACCTCTAAAATTACGTAACGGACAGAATCGAATTGTTAGCATAAATTGATTTTTACCTGAGTGACTGATCATGTGACAATTGTCCGATCTCTCTCATGCATAATATTGAGAAAACAATATTAATGGCGATTAATCCGGATTTGCCAAGTGCCCCTTTGACAAACCAGACGTAACATTGTCACATCTTTTAATACAACCGGAACTTCAATATTACAACCGGAACTTCAATATTTTTTTTTTGATACACAAAACGTCAATTTGTCATTTTATGTAAAAAACCAATATGATTTGGGGAAAAGAAACTTTCATAGTTACCATTTATCACCTCTCAAAAGGGATTTTTCATTGTTTCCCCATAGGGTCCAAAGTTAAATTTCAAATGGCCAAGTTCTTTGTATACTCATGAAACTCCGAATTATATTTTGTTTGTATGACAAATATGGATAATGACCATATCCCTGTATACAGCACAAAATCGATAATTCAGAAAATCAGAAACCGAAGGCATACAAAATCAGGATAAAACAGGAACCAAAGCAAACAAACAAAAACCTCCACCATATGAAAAGAAGCGAACTCCCGATATGGGAGTGAGACCAGGTGCCCAATAAGAGTAAGCATCTCCTGCTTGCTTGCAACACCCGCCGTTTCAATTCGGTATAATTGTCACATCCGGTAACTTCCATTTCCATTTCCAAGAGTACAATCTTTGGTTGGATGGTTCAAAATATCGACCGTAGAACTTCCTCAGTGACGATGTTAGTCGGTCACAAACATATCCCGTACTGAGAAGCTTATCTGAAAGACGCCTAGCTCTCAGAACAAAATCCGCATATTTCGTACTTGCTCTGGCATAGCGTATCAACTGAGATATGAACACGCCATAAGCAGGCGATGAAGGGATGTTGCTACTCAGAAAAGGAAAGTTTGTAATGCTGAAATTGAAGTCGTCACGTTTGTAATAGAGTGAGGTGTCCATGTGACCATCAGTGTCGTAGGACAACATTATGTCCAAATAGGATGCTGAATTATTTGTCTTTGTAGTTTCTTTGACTTCAAGCTCTAAAGGATAGATATATCAGGTTTAACATAAGCCTTGAATATATGGAAATGAAAATATTGTAAGAATTGCTATTTAGGAAATATGAGCATCTGAGACCTGAGGGATGCTCTACCTTAAGGTCCGGTATTCGCTACGAAAATCAGAATCTTAAACTTGTTAAAGATCATGTGAAAAAATGAACATATTAATTATGATTTATAATTTTGAAATGACCCAAAAATCAAATGTGACGGATTTTGATTACCCAAAACATCCTTTGTTGATGACCGGGTGGAAAGTTGTATGCAAAACCCAAAGCAGAAAATCAAAATCACAAAGCATGGGCATTATAAATACCACAAGAAAATCGAAACAAAATAACTTAAAACATTTTACGGGGCAAAAGCGAGTCCCCAATGGAAATAGGATCAGGTGCCTTTGGAGAGTCAGCACCCCCGCTTGACAGCAAAACCTGTTACTGTAGCACTACAGGAAAGACTGTAACTGGTACTTTTTGAAATAAATTTTGTTCATTGCAAAGATGACATTTCTTTGTGTCTATGGCTACTTGGGCATTCTGATGTAATTCTAAAGGACTTATACGTTGTTGAGTCTTCATGGCTTTTCATACTTTAAAGATAGATATACATTCACCTATATATGGATGGACATGAGTGTAGGAGAGTATGCGCTTGTAATCCTGATTGCCATTGACCATGTGAATAACCCGTGTGCTTATTTTTTTCCATACAATGTATATTTATTTGTGGTGATCTTGTACATCTAGGATTATTGGGTGATCCTCTCTGATCGTTCTCGTAAGTACTCAATATTCTATTACCTCTGACAATCAAGGAAAACAAAATGATCGCAAACATGTCAAAAGTTCGAATAATCTCATCCAGATTAAGTAAAAATTTACTCCTCAGCAAAAAATTTCTGTGTTGAGCATTGAACAATGCTTTCTCATTATGAATGGGCAGTGCAGAATAATACTGATGGACGGTGGAGAGAGTCTTAACATCCGATTAAGCATGCTCCCAATAAGGGCATGTGATCCCAGATATTCATCAACGTATATAAGCAATCTGATACTTTAAGAAAACGAAGAAAGTGCATTAATAATGTTGTCAGTAAATCTATAGAGAAGGCAGAGGCTTTCTTCGGACTGGCAGTAACGGATATTAATTGTCAACACTAAATTGATATTGATGATAAAGCTGGTGGAACAAATCACCAAAAGTTTATTCTCGATCAGTCTTTCCTGAATTTTGGTCATTTATTATCAACACTACATCAAGGGTGAACAGATCATTGTATGAAGAATCAAGTATGCATGTACCTTTTTTTGTACATGTATCCTCGTAAGTCACAGCAGCATCAACCCTAAAGATAGCGAGGGAGAAAAGATATCAACGATTTGCTTAAAATAATCTTCAGTATTCAGTAATAAACATGGTAAAGGCGATGACAAAATTGTTAGATCCCAATCCTAATCTTAAAAAAAGTTGAAAATTTGAGCACAACAGAATAATTTATTACGAATGAGCGTATTGCTAAAACAGAGAAACATCAGGTACTAGCATATCACACATTATATTAAGGTTTGTAACGCTAAAACATCAATTGATACTCTTTTCTAAAGCTCCAACAACAACGACTTTGAATGTTGACGATGAATGTATGGCGAATAACCGAGTAACTACTCAACCAAAGGTTTTTTTGTGTGCGACTGACTTTGTCACTGCAAGACTTTTTGACACAATCATCGATTTTGACCTTTTCTGTTCGACTGAAATGACGGGTGTTGTTAGCAAGCAGATGATGATTAATTTTCCCGGACACCAGATCTAATATCAATTGGACATTTACGTTTACTCCAATGCAGACTATTTCAATTGTTTTGTTTGGTTTTGAATCTTCCATGAATTTGCTTGCTTCTCGATTATATTTTTTGAATTCTGGATTTGGTATTCGTGTTTGATTTTCATTCACAGACGATAACAAAACTTGTTTTGGTCAACATCAATTTATTCATCCTCACTCAAATGCTTTCAAAGTTAGCTTAGCATGTATCCTCATATCACTTTCGTATTATCTTTGACACGGTGCTAATTATTGACCAACTTATTAATGAAGACAGGGACCAAGACGTGTGTCCCCACCCATGACTCCATTCGCTGCAGATACAGCTGTATAAAATCATTTAAGTATTTAAGGAAAAGTGGATGTACTATATCTCGGTTGTAGCAATTCTAATTCGAATCAAATCGTATCATAAAACAATGACACAAACCCCAGACATGGTATATATGACAGAGAATACACAATTGCTACCTATTTTTTCTATCGCCACAGGATACCCATTTTTTAATATTTAAGCCAAATCTTTGTTAATCTATGATCTGTCTGCACATTCATACACCTCTACATTGGCAGTAGATGTACAGTTGTCTTGATTTTAGGGGAAAAACTATAGTGTTTTATCTATGAAGCATGTTATTTCAATATCCTCTGTATAGATTAACACACATAAATCATCCAAAGTTTATTTTTATACCTGATGGAAATAAACATATTTTGATACGATGCATGTCTACTCTGTTTTTCGAATTTTCTCAGTTATTACCTGCATGCCACAGGAAATATCATCTAACGCGGAAAAGATAACGAGGAAAAATCAGCAGGGATTAAAAATGTAAGAGAGATCCCGAAAATTACAGAATGCTATGTTTGATTCACCAGAGGTTACCATAGTAACCGGCTTACTTTTTTATCTACAGTAATTAGTTTTAGGATTTTTCTATCAAGATCAACGTGAAAATATAGGGAATTATGATTTTCGGCATAGCAACTTTTCTGTGTGAATCATGCTTTAGATAAGACTTAGATTGTGTTTTCTTATGAAATTAGTTAACAATTAGTATCTCTCTGAATTTCGTTTGATTGGTTTTTTATCTCATTGAAAAAAGGAGAGAATATCAACGAAAGGAGAGAAACTTGAATGTTTTAACTAACTAATGAGATAGCTTTCCAATGGTTCTTTTTCTCTCAGTTTGGCTCTTTTTGTTAATTTGATTCAAACACTTATCTTCTGTGGTGTATAGGATCACTCTAACCATTCTACTTAGAAGTGAAAAGTTCTCACACAGCTGAACTTTAACACAGCATGATGTCATAGTTAAACAAATTCACTCCGTTTTATCTTTACAAACTTACGGTTGCCTTGGCTTCTTACGTCTGAATTTCGTTTCGGATTTTTCTCAAGTTGAACATTCAATGTACAGGAGATGTTGTCAATTAAACCTGCCTTCTAAATTTGTGTCAGGATGTTTAAGCGAAAGAACAAAGGTTTGTATATATGTTGACTAATTTGAAAGAGTTAAAAAAGAGATGTGTTTTGAAAAAAAATATCTTCTGATATATCACACTTATTCCATATTCATTCCAGGAAAGCAGAAGGACCAACGCCCATCTCCGAACTGCATACCTGTACCATTGAAGCACGATGTCCACGCTACTCCTCCAAATCAGCTGAAAATAAGGCATACAGAAAACTTCCTGTCTAGCATCACCACAAAGACATCGGTAAAGCAATAAAATTTTTTTTTACCTTTTACATAACAATTATGGAGATTTGTAGATTTATCATTTTCGTGAACTTTACAATATACCGAGACATAATGTTCATTTTCTTGCAGTGACAGTTTTGAGTCCTGCATCCGACATAAATGATAAATAGTCTTATTATATACATTAGAACAAAAAATATTTAATCTTCCTTTAAGATAAAATTAACGTTATAAAAATCTTAACGATATAAAACAAAGTTTTTTTTCAAATTTGAGAAGGATATGTAAAGCTAGGAGATACAAGTAAATCAAATTGTATCTAAGGTCCCTCTCCGAGTCGCTTGCTTGTCGCAACCTATGCTCATTTTATTTTGCATACTGCAAAGCTTACTAAATGTTTACATCCATTTGTCTTTCGTGTTTCTGTGGAGCTTTGTCTCCGTCTGTCTGTCCAATTTTCCTTTCGCTTTAGAAAGTTCTGATTTGTATTCCTGCCTTTTGATTGTCACAGTGGTTTTTGGAATCTGGTTTCGGCTTTTGTGTTTGACTTTTATTCACTGATAAAATTTTGTGATCTCTTAAAAAATTTACTCTTAAAATGAAACGTATAGACGTTACATAGATTCAATAGTTGATACACATGCATATAAAAGAATAGTGTTTAAATTGTTTCAGGAATGCAAAATCGAAAGAGGAATTAGATAAACATCTCACGTTGCTGAAGTGTTCTTACATCACGAATAATGCTCGGGATATTTCTGTGCTTGTTTTGTCGTTCCTGAGATGTTATCTTCCTGTTTTCTGCGATAAGCGAGATAACTGCCGACACATCTCGCTGATCTGATTAAATGGGTTCAATTAAAACACTCCCAACTTTTGTTATAAGCCAATGGTTATTATAGGGGTTTTCTCGAGTCGTAATCTCAATACTAGAATAATCGGACTGACACTGTACACTGAATTGACTTAAAGAGACTCTATATACAATTGGACTTTTTCTAAAGTACCTCAAGTTCCTTACAGTAATCTGTAGTAATGGTTTAAGTCGGTTCTAAATAGATTTGGAGGGAATAGAATTATATAGTGAACTTTTGTCCTCCCGCTCCCCTCCAGATGAGAGCCCCATTTCACGGACCGTTAGAGAGATGTTTACGAGTGTTAAATGCAAATGGCAGGAAAATGTCGATTTAGGACATTATTTATTGTAAAATCAATGGAAAATGTCATTTGACTGCAGATAAACCAATTATCTATTACATGAAAATGGTGAAAATGCTAGTTGCTTTCGTTTCAGATCATTGACAAGGAAATTGTTATTTGTAACAGCTTAAAACATTACTCTCATTCTGTATATTAATTACATTTGTATAAATATATTATAATTTAAGGCATGATTTATCTAAATCAGAATAAATAATGAAAATGATGAATTGGGGATTGGGAAAAAGCTATTCTTAGACTATTCAAATTTTCTATTTTCAAATGATTAAGATTATATTTCTTTTATACTTAAATCGCAATGAAGAACAATAGTTTTTAACGGATTTTCAAAAAAAAAAAAAAATTATAAGTTACATTGAAGTAAAGTATCAGCAGTTTCCCCCGCTTACTCCCATGTTCTGCCATCAAGAAAGAAAACAAAATAGAAGTGTTTGCCTCTGCAGCCAGATATAGCTGCCTCCAGGACATTAAATTCTGAATGTGTTTCACCAGACATACTGTTTTGGTTTTATAAAACTCTGATTCAAATTTGAAAAAAAGGGTTTTCGTGCAGTGACCCTTAGTTGTAAAGAGTGAGTGGTCCAAATTTTGTGTAGAGTATATTCAGAGGATTAATTCTAAAATGACTATGTGGCCAAAATCAATGTGAGATAGATTATCTAGTCTATGAATCTTCATTTTCTTCTTTCAGGGAATTCCTTCTAGCACATTATCGTCTCCCCTCGGATCAGCAGATATAAGTGGCAATGACCTTGACCCTATGCCTATCAGCGGTCACCACCAGATGGTGCTGTTACAGCAGCAGCTGGAGCAGCAAAAGCACCAGACTCAGCTAGCAGTGGCCCAGGTCCATCTCCTGAAGGATCAATTGACAGCAGAGTCCGCAGCACGGATAGAGGCACAGGTACCCATTTATTTACCCAAGATTGATGCATGAACTTGAGACAATCTCAAAAGCCCAGGTCGAGCTGGCAGTCTAATGTTTTACTTAACAAGGATTATAAGGCATTGGTTTCCACTTCGTTCGTTTTTCCTTGATAAAAACACGAAATTTATTTCTGCGTAACTAAAGAGACAATCTCAATAGCTGAACTGGTCTCATGGGTAGTCTTCTATCATACTTGTCTTGTTTTGATGCAAGAAATTGTACATTTTAGGCCAGAGCACATCAAATGTTGATGCATAACAGAGACATGTTGGATCACATGGCACATCTTGTCACCAAACTTCACGAGCTTGAGCTTCGAATCAGCAACATAACAAACTCTTCTGAGAACCTTCCGCTTCTACCACTGACGCTTCAGGTATTGTTCAACGGTTCTGCTTCGGAAATGCATTTCGTAACTTCTTAATTCAAATTGATAAACCATATAATCTACACCTAATTTGATTAAAATTTGTTTCTTTTTTCTCTAGACTCCCGTGTTACCTGATCCGACAACTCCCCAAGCTGGCCCTATATATACGCCTGACACCGCTGAACTTGACCTCCAAGCGGCATACCTGACGGCAGGTGGCGTCACTGTGCATAACAAAAATAACGATTTTGATACGGACTCTCCAGATAGCGGACACAGAGAAATGTCCAACGAAAGCCTATCGATTCACATGAAGCAGAACGAGGCTGCTTACTGGCAAAATATTTTGAAAGGACTTCCTGTAACAATTAGTTCTCCGGAGGCATTGCTTGGCGAACAATCCTCTCATTACCGGGAGATGTCCTCAGTCACCGGTAACCCATTCGCAAATGGGTTTGAGGATGATTTCAACGTACAGGAGTTACATAATGAAGAAGTCACCATAATAACCCCTGTCCCACCGCAGGACGCTAGTGGGAATAGACTTGAGTTAAAGCTCAAAAGAGCTCCGAAGTTGGATCCGCCCCCTGAATTTCGAAATTCTAAGTCGTATAGGGATTCTCAGTGCTCAACTCAAAGCTCCGACAGCGTTTCGTCGCAGGATATGAACTTGTTTGTCAGCATTGCTGATAGCGATTATTCCACAAAAACAACCAACAGCGCAGTGCTTGCTCATGGTCAACATGTCAGAGACGATCTACATTCCAACCGAAGCGGAAAAACAAATTGTGAAACTTCAAATGCGACAAGTGTTTCCCTCTCACCAAGTAACTATGAGCATCATGTTAATGATTCACCCAAAAATAGTAAAATTGTTCGATCAACCTTTCCTGGAGAACAAATAAACTCAAGCGGCTTTACAAATCCGAATGATGCATCAAATGCTTGGCAGAATCAGATACCAAGGTCAAATTCATTTCAAGAGCCCAAGCGATCATCAACAGGATCTCAATCAAAGATGGCGGCAGCTAAAGCGTCGACCTTGAACGGACGTGGTAGATCTCATCATGGGATGCATTTCCCTGAGGAGTTTGAGCTATTTACTGGAACAGCTCCAGTACATGTTAAGCCTGCTCCTCCCCCACCCCCACCACGCAGTGTCGACAGACTTAGTGGTGAGGACTTTGAAAAATCAAAATCATAGATTTTTGTTACTTTTTGATGCACTGCTTTCGATGTATATTTCAAAAATATATGGTATAAGATGTGTTCATTTTACAATAGGAATAGAACGAGACATTTATTCTTGTAACTATTATATGAATTTACTGTAAAAAAAATCACCAAAAAGAATCACACTGAACTAGTTTATATACTTATGCATGATTGTGTAAAATCAAAGAAAGAGTAAAATAGACAATATTTACCGTTACATTTACAGGTCGATATAAAAAAAAATGATTTTATAGCATATGGTTCCCTATTTGAAATTTGTGAATAAAAATGCCCTTTCTGTTTTGAAACCCACTGCAGGATTAAAATTTATATGAGATTGATACAGACGCTCTGAAAAGCCATCATAAAATATTGATATCAGACTGTAATGCAGATTGCATATATGACCCCAACACTCAGAATGTTTATTAATTCATTCGAAGAAATTGTTTTGTCAGTTTGAATTTTCCAAAATTTCCCGACCATGATCGATTGTAACATAATTTAGTGATTTGAACCTATGGATTAGCTAATCAAGAATCATAAAAAGATCCGAGGATGATGATAGTTCTTGGGACTGACAGAAGGCAAGGGAGCAGTCTCTATTAGGTACTTTGAAAACAGGAAACACTTGACTTATTGTTGTATACGTAGTGTACCAACACTTTTAAGTCTATGCTTTAAGGCAGAGATAAATTTGAAATTCGCACCAAGCATTATAATGCATAGTAAAAGAATCTTGACGACAATGGACATGATGGAAGGCATATATTGTGGTTAAGGTTTTGCTTTTTCTTATTCAGTGGTATCAATTTAATCCCGGTGGATAATGAATCTATCACCTCATAATTGTATTGCAATATGGAAGGATTATGAATCTGTTTTTTAAACCCAAACACTTTGTAATATAAATGAAGATGCTGTACTAAATTGTAGGCAATAACTAATTGTATTGTACCATTATTAATTGTATAGAACATGTTATGTCGCTTTGTCATTTATTTTGGTATTTACAGAACTTTTTGAAACCAGTTATTCTACCTTGTTCGCACTCCCTGTAGGATATACGTTTATACCGTATTATTTATTACTCTACGAATTTTTCTTTGTAAATTTGTAGAATTTATTTTGTAAAATTACAACGAGTAAAGAAAAGATATGAATACCTTATAATGTTCTTTTTTCTTGTCAAAACCTTTTGGCAGGTTAATCAACAAGCATGTACAAGATGTACGTAATTTGAAATGTTGTTCATGAATTTGGTGATAACATAACATAAACAGAACACGGAAAGTATATCTAATCGATAAAGAACCACTTTTATAGTAACCATACTAGACTGGGCTTTTTAACAGCCATACAAAGGCATATTTTTCAAGCAGTGGAATTTGACAAACTGTGACGACGAGAACCCATGACGCGCAAGTTTCCTCATAGGATGAACAAACGCTGTCATAACACAGCATGGTCGTCCAGGGACTTTCGGGATTTTTATTTCCAAATACTAGTACTAGTATGTTATATTTAAGGACTCAATTTCGTCTGTTTACTACACCGAAGTTCTGCACACAATCCTCTGTGGTCAATACAGATAATTGAAGGAAACTTCGTGTAGAGCTCCAGCTAGACAAATAACAGATATATAAACCTTGTCTGTATTCTGAACAAAAAGAGGTGCATACTCATTCAAATGCTACTCTGGTTTGCCCAATGTCGCAATGCTCTTGATAGGTAGGGCACTTTGAGTTATTGCCTTCTGTCAGCGTGGAATGGAATGATACTTGACAGGATAGTTGTCAAGAGAACAAAGAATATGTTTCAAAAACTTGAACAAAGGTGATTGCCCAAGTTCACAATAACTTAATGTGTGAAACGTTGTACATACAGGTCACAATTTTTTATTGCATGTATGAAATTGAATTTTTTACAGGATTATATTGTGGCCTTGCAAGAACTCAAGGGTATCGCATGGCCTTGGACTTAAGAGATAGGTTGCACGTCAAGGTCACGATACACTTGATTGGTCGACGTAGTGATGAATTTTCATAAAAAAAATATTTGAACGGAAGATCCCTATTGACTTTATAGTCAAAGGTGGATCAAATTTGGTTCTAACAGCATTTATCTTTTCCACACTAAATCAAACTTGCTTTTACCGAAATCAGCATTTAAAGTTGACATGTATTGAAAACTCCTTATTTTTCCAAGAGGTCACTGTCAATCTGGACTTGCTTTGACAGAAAACCAACATTCATCTAGCTTCGTTGGTTGCCTTATAGATTTACGAGATTCTTTTTTCTACTTGTGTAAGTGGAGAAATTGTTTCAGAATGGATCAGCACTACTATGGAGGGTATTTATCATTGTAAGACAGTTCTGTTTCTACAGCATTGTAGCTTAGTACCCTAAACTTAAAAGAAAGAAGGGAATCTCCAACAACCCTCGGTTGCAACACGCACAGCAAAACCCCAAAACACCCAATGCAAAAACACAGAGCAGACATGCACAGAAAGAGACGTAAAAGGGACAAGGAACACCAACTCACACCATATAAAGACCACACAAAAACGTATGAGACCAAGTGTATAACTTACGATTCTGAGTAATTCCAAATACATGTAGAAGAAACGAGCAGTGGTGGATTTAAGAGGGGACAAAAGTAAAATGTTGCTTTTCCTACCAGGATCTTTCCGCAATAAATCATTATTTTCTACCAGGAGCAGTTCCTGAAAATACCATGCATTACAGTAAGCATCCTCAGAAACATCACCCACACAAGTTTGATTCCTCTCAAGGGCGTAGGAGAAGGGGGCACCGGGGGCACATGCCCCCCACTTTGAAAAGTGGGGGCACAACCATGTTTGTGCCCCTCCCCACTTTTCAATCACAATATTTTATGATGCATTGACATTGTTTAAAATATCAACATTTTGTACCATAAATCTACAATTTTTCGGTCAATTTTCAAAAATTTTCTTTGGCTATTCTGATCCATCCTTTATACATATTACTTTATCAATGTACATGATGACATTTAACTCAAACTATATAGATATTAATACATGTAGTTGTTAATGATAGAGGGTATAAAAAGTATTTTCTGATAAGTCAATATTTTGCTAAAAAAAATCCTGGATAGCTACCGCATACAGATGTTAAACGTCTTCAAATTCAATAGCATACAGAACATGAAACCCCCATATATTTTTTTAAAATCTCTTCCTCTTTCTCCACCACCCCCCCTCCTTTTATTCTTTTTTTTCTTTTGCTTGTTAGAAATTTTGGGATGTTGTGCTCCGCCACTCTTTCAGGCAGAGCTACGCCGTTGCCTCTAGATCTGGCTGGAAATGAAGCTGTTCCATTTTAGTTATAATGGTCGCTCAGTCCTGAGATACAAGTAAAATACAACATCCACACCATGCATAACAGTAAGCATCCTCAGAAAGATCACCCACACAAGTTAGATTCCTCTAGAACTGGCTGGAAATGAAGATGTTCCATTTTACTTATACTGGTCGATCAATCCTGAGATGCTACGTCTTTCGGTACGCTTTTTCGACATAGTAACTTTCATACTTTTTTTGGCATATTACATTGTTTAGATTTGAGGATCACTGAGGAGGGTTAAGTAGCCGAAACGTGCATGTCTGGTCCACGTTGCCAATTCATCTGTTCTTAAATGGTGCTATTCAATTTGAAGACGTTTACATACAAGTAAAATACAACATCCAAACCATGCATTACAGTAAGCATCCTCAGAAACATCACCCACACAAGTTATATTCCTCTAGAACTGGCTGGAAATGAAGCTGTTCCATTTTAGTTATACTGGTCGATCAATCCTGAGATAACGTGACGACTTCAATTTCAGCATTACAAACTTTCCTTTTCTGAGGAGCAACATCCCTTCATCACCTGCCTGTGGCGTGTTCATATGTCAGTTGATACGCTATGCCAGAGCAAGTACCAAATATACGGATTTTGTTCTGAGAGCTAGGCGTCTTTCAGATAAGCTTGTCAGTCAGGGACTGTTTGTGACCGACTAACATCGTCACTGAGGAAGATCTACGGTCGATATGGGGAACTCGTCATACACTATGATGTCCCACTCTCCAGGATGGTGGATGATATTCTGTCAAAGACCATTTGAACCATCCAACCAAAGATTGTACTCTATGTCTTCCGAAATGGAAGTAACCGGATGTGACAGTTCTATCGAATTGAAGCGGCGGGTGTTGCATGCAAGCAGGAGATGCTTACTCTTCCTGGGCACCTGGTCTCACTCCCATATCGGGAGTTCGCTTCTTTTCATACGGTGGAGGTTTTTGTTTGTTTGCTTTGATTCCTGTTCTATCCTGATTTTGTATGCCTTCGGTTTCTGATTTTCTGAATTATATATTTTGTGCTGTAAACAGGGATATGGTCATTATCCATATTTATCATGCAAGTAAAATACAACATCAAACAATGCATTACAGTTAGCATCCTCAGAAACATCACCCACACAATTTTGATTCATTTAGAACTGGCTGGAAATAATTTTGTTCTATTTTACTTATAATGGTCGCTCAGTCCTGAGATACAAGTAAATATACAACATCCAAACCATGCATTACAGTAATCATCCTCAGAAACATCAATCACATAAGTTTGATTCCTCTATATCTGGCTGGAAATGAAGCTGTTCCATTTTAGTTATACTGGTCGATCAATCCTGAGATACAAGTAAAATACAACATCCACATCATACATAACAGTAAGCATCCTCAGAAAGATCACCCACACAAGTTTGATTTATCTAGAACTTATAATAGGCTTGAAATGGAGAGCTCTGTTCCATTTTACTTAAACTGGTCCCTCAGCCCGAGATACGGGTAAAATACACATCAATACCATACATTACAGTAAGAAACGTTATCCACACAAGTTCGATTCAAGAAGAACCTATATGTGGAGCTCGTAAAAAAGCTCCCCATGAGGGGTTTGACAGAAAGTGTTTTGAATATTTTTCCCTGACATGGTCACCATAGTACTTTCTATATAGGCATAACCTCAGAGAATGCATGTATTTTAGATATTATTTTCATTTCCGTGAATCGAGGGCGGGTGCGTCTAGCCAAACAGGGGATGCTTACTCCTCCCAGGCACCTGGTCCCACCTCTAGTTTGCTAGGGGTCCGTCGATGCTCAATTTTGTGCTCTATTGTGAGTGCTGTTGGGATTATCATCAGGATCTTCTTTAACTCATCTATAATAGGCTAGAAATGAAGCTGTCCGATTTGGCTCAACCAAGTCACTCAAGTGTGAAATACAGGTCAGATGCAGCATCTGTACCATGCATTGTAGTAAGCATTCATAGATGCATCACCCCTATAAGTTTGATTTATGTAGACTTATAGGAAATTAGGAATGGAGGTATCCCGTTTTCCTTAATCTGAGTACCAACGCCAACAGCAAAGTGAGCTAATAAAGGTGTTTTACATTCCCTATGGGTCCACGCCTAAGAAGCATATTTTGCTACATTGGCATTGCTCATATTGATTTCTCTATAACAGGTTTTATGAAACTTGATAGGTATTTACATGTAACACTTATCCCCCCATGTTTTCTTCATTATATTCATGGGTTTAATGGCAGATAAGGCACAAACTCCTTTTCTTTCCTTCCCAACCATATTTCAATCAGTTCGGTAAATTCCATAAATCATCATTTGTATTAATTTGTATGTAATCAGATGAAACAGGTAAAACATCACTTGAGTTTAGAGCAAACATTTATTTGTTCATAAGATAATATATCTGAGGACAACGAAACTGAAAAGAATGCACATTCAATATACATGTATAAACAAATTGTTAAGTTCATCTCCATCTTGGATCATCTGATTGCACTACTATAGTTTTTGCCAAAACATCATAGGCAGCTCTGTTATGTTGAAAAAAGAACACAGTAAGGCATGCAGGGAAGAAAAAGGCCATGGTAAAATTTTTGATCACAGATCTCACAAGTGCACTGAAACATACAAGAGGAATAATTATAAAAGAACTAGAATATTTGCATCTATTGATTCAATAAGTGTTAGAAATTGTCAAATGTATGTCAAATGTCAACATCAATGTCACAATGTAAACAAAATGTAAATTATGTTACAGGTCCACATTCAATTTTTCATTAGTAAGTCAAAAGTCAAGGTTGAATTCATAAGTCATGATGTACAGCTAAACCTGTATAATACGGTCGGTCAAGGGGGAAGCAGAAAGTGACCACTATAGACAGGTGACCTCTTTATAGAGGGTCAGTTTTTTTTACAGGAAATATTTTGCACTCTCAAACATGCATGTACATGTACCATGTTGCAACATGGTCAGACCTTTGTTTTTAAGGAAGTGATGGTACATAAACGGTCATGTTTCATAGAAAACTAAGAAATCAATTTAAATTTCTAATTCATTGTTTATAAATGAATCATGTAGCTGTACATTATATTGATTAAATTTATGAAAAAAGAAGTTCACATCAAAAATCAAAGTTTTTTTTCAATCAAACGAATAAGAACACATACAGTCATATGATATCTATGTACACAGTCATATAAACTTCAAGTTTCTCACTTTTGTGACGGAAAGAAATCATTTAGTTTTGTTTGAGTGTTCTTGTTTGTCAACATTAAATCGGATAGGCTTTCCTCAACACATACCAAGGCAGATGTGATTTTGGCGTGTCCACTTCTAATTGCAAACTGTATCATTTTCATAACATAGTCATTCATGTCATCAATTTACACACGTTTTCTTCATGTTCGTCGTAAGCGGCCAGAATGTCACGCGCGTTTGCCTCCCGGTTTACAGTTTCTGTGTCGGTCCTAGGGATCTCAGAGTCAATTGTCGGCAAATCGTGATAATCAACAGAAAAGATGTCCTTTGATAATCGTAATAAAGCCAATGGTACATCATCGTCATCGTCACAATCTTCGTCAGAGACACTAACACTGTCACCTTTCTGTTCGTCAGAACAAAGATCCATTTTAAATCCGCAATCCTTCAACTACCGAGTTATCAACATCTGCGCTTTCTCCCGACTTTGTACGGAAAACGATGTTATTCCTTTTTATGAATGACTCTAGCCATCCGTTAGACGCCTTAAATTCATTTTCCCCAGATCTATAGCATTATCTTTTCACTCAAACATTAAATTCCTTCCGTTTCGAAGCCATTTTTGATATTTAATAAAAATGTAATGGGTATGAAAACATTCTTGAAAAGATATCAATCAATTATAAACAAACACGTCGCATAATAGGCATATGAAATACGCTTTAATTGGTCTTACGTAACCATCAACGATAGCTACTTGTGACCGTAATTTAAAGGTGTGATCAATACTTATGTACGTAACATGTTGAACGTTGACCGCGTTAAACAGTGACCGTTATAAAGGGGTTAAATATATAGTAAAAATGATAGGGAGAGTATGAAACTGACCGCAATGAGCAGGTGACCTCAATATAGAGGTGACCGCATCAGCAGGTTTAGCTGTAATTCCAAACAATTTATTAGTAGTTATTATCAAAATGTAACAGTAAGATCTCACCTAATAAATCCTGGATCCCTGGCAGGTATTACTAAAACTTTTCCGTTCCTTGTCTCCTGGACTTGTTCACAGGACACCACCTTCATCCCAAGGACTCTTTTCCCAGGTGTGGCTCCTCCAATGGTCCCACCAAAACCTTTTCTTAAACACAGGGTCTGTCAAATAATATATATTTGTAGGTTATATACTTGAAAAACAAACTTCCATAATCTTTTTAATAGATGTACAAATATGACCTTAAAAGCACAAATTGCTTTGGAATTATTTGTAAACAAAGAGGCTTAGAGCTCAAACAAAGACCTCTATATTGATAAAGTACCGGTATATATCCTCAAGGAATCAAACAGATCAGAAAAACAGATCACATCATAATTCTTACCTCAAATATTGTAATCATGATCCTATTTATTATTTCCAAGGCAATGATCTCTGATGTGACATTAAATACTTTTTCTACATCCATCTCTGCCAGATCCAGTATCGGTATTACATCCAGTCTTACCTCTAATAGATTATCATCTCTCCTAGAATCAAAAGAATTTTCTTGATATAGTCTCACATTGAAAAATTTGTGATCACACAATCTTTGATTTGAAAATTCACACTGGGAAAAAAATAGAACCTTTCACACTATTTCACACTACAATGTATCTGTTCGTCAAAATTCATGGCATCTTTGACTGGCAAAGGATGATTCATGTGTGGTGTCGTTTTAAAAATTATTCCTCATTTTTCTAAAGGTAGTATTTGTACATTCTTTTCTCTTCAGCAAGTTTAATTTACAAGTTTAAAGCTTAGCTTTTAACTCAAGTCATTGCGAATCTAATTACCATGAAAATAATTTATTTTTCACTTACAAATATCCCATATGACGTAAAACCATTACAGTCAGCATCACTTTCAGGTAAAACAGGACAATGAAGTCAATGAGCTCTGCAGCCATCCTCCTGAATAGAGAAGGCAAAACATACTCTGTACCTGTTAATAAAATGTAAAAATTAAATTAGTATTTTGAGTACATGTACATGTATATACAATGTTGGCTTTCATTATTCCTATATCAAAATAGTAAATAAAGTTCATTTCTGTCTTAATGAGACAGCTGTACATGTACATGTACCAAATTTGGTAATCTGAAATGACTCTCATTATCATCTACATGTATACATGTATTTTAAAAGACCTTTTAGTTCTTTTTATCAACAGATCAAACAGCATAATTCAAGATTAAGTTTATTTTCAATTTTAATGAACTAAGTTTTTTTCTAGGTATACTTTTGCTTATTATAATCTCTTTTGAGATGTTTACGTACATGGTACTAATGACCCTCCACATAAACGAATGCATGCAAGAATCTCTCAACAGATTATACTTTTGCACAACCTATGTTTTTTGAGTGTGCACCATATCTATGGATATATATGTAATATCAGTAGGATTATTATTATTAAGGATTCCGACTTCCGTCGGAATCCTTTCTGTTATTGTATTGTCTTTTCTTTATTCTTATTATTAAGGATTCCGACTTCCGTCGGAATCCTTTCTGTTATTGTATTGTCTTTTCTTTATTCTTATTATTAAGGATTCCGACTTCCGTCGGAATCCTTTCTGTTATTGTATTGTCTTTTCTTTATTCTTATTATTCTTATTATTATTATTATTCTTACCCCCAAACCAATCCAGAGACTTTACAACAAAGTACCGCATCATATGATAAAATGGAAAGTATCATGTGAAAGAGCAAAAAGAGATCTTAATTTAAAATTTTTTTCTTGTCGAAAAGTTCACATATGCCCCCGCTAGAGGTCATCAAAGGTCAAATCTTTAAAACGTTATTACTCCTAAATTAACCGTGCGATTTGAATGAAATTTGTTTTATATTGTTCTTTGGTAAATTTGCAAACTTTTATACACTTACATGCTCGATAAAATATTTACGGTTTTCGCGCTATTTTGAGTTGAAAATGGAACTTTAAATTGGCACAGTGCCAATTTCTACAGTTTTTGAGATTTTGAGTTGAAACTTGGATGTTAGGTTACTTATAGGTAGTCATTGATGATGACCTAGTTTCAAGGTCAAATTATGATTCTCAAGGTCACAACAAACTTTTGCCTATAGAACAAAGACTATTTGACCTTGACAGTTCAAACTTCATAAATACAATCATTGATCCAAGCCCTTTCACCTTGACCTTGACCCAAGGTCAAAATCTCATTCTCAAGGTCACAACAAAATTTTTCCTATAGAACAAAGACCATTCGACCTTGAGAGTTCAAACATGGCGCAAATATTCCTTGCATCAAGTCCTTTCACCTTGACCTTGACCAAAGGTCATTTGTTCGATTTCAAGGTCACAACAGACTTTTGTTGATAAAATATTGAGCTTTGAATAGATGAAAAGAAATCTTGATGATAATAAACTAAAATGCTTATCTTTCATCCATTACCTTGGTTCAAGGTCAAATAAACTTTTTCAAGGTCATAACAAACATTTACTCTTGTAGGATTGATAGGATTTTGTTCTTAAATATTTATTCTTCACACAAGTAGTACTTCTTATTTGAACTTTACATAGTAAGATAGATAACTCTTTTATTCTTGTTCTCTGTTTCCTTTTTTATCTTAGTAGCATTACTTGTCTGTACTTTCATGCTGTTGTCATTCTCTATTTATAGAAATTTTCTCATTGCTAATTCATTGTGCAATTCTTTTTGGAATAGTTATTTAACAGGATTCAAAATGGATAGAATAGATCTAGGAGTTTAAAGCCTTCCTAAACTTGAAAGGTATTTATCGTTTTTTCTTCTTTTTTGTCGATAAATAGATAAGAGTCCCAAGTTAGACATAAGCTCTTTTGACTCATTTCCTGAAGTGAATAAGGTACTAAAGCAACTATTCTTTTTTCATCTTCTTTATTCGGATTTTAACATTTCAGTTCCGAGGAAGGTCAAATAAAGGAGGAATCCGTCTGTTGCTTGCAACAGTAGCCATCTAGTTCTTATTATTATTATTCTTACCCCCAAGCCAATCCAGAGACGTTACAACAAAGTACTGCATCATAGGATAAAATGGAAAGTGTCATGACAAAGAGCAAATAAAGATCTACATTTAAATTTTTTTTCTTGTCGAAAAGTTCATATATGCCCCCGCTAGAGGTCATCAAAGGCAAAATCTTTAAAACCTTATTACTCCTAAACTAACCGTACGATTTGAACGAAATTTGTTTTATATTGATCTTTGGGAAATTTGCAAACTTTTATATGCTTACATGCTCGATAAAATATTTACGGTTTTCGTGCTATTTTGAGTTGAAAATGGAACTTTAAATTGGCACAGTGCCAATTTCTACAGTTTTTGAGATTTTGAGTTGAAACTTGGATGGTAGGTTACTTATAGGTAGTCATTGATGATGACCTAGTTTCAAGGTCGCATTATGATTATCAAGGTCACAACAAACTTTTGCCTACAGAACAAAAACTATTTGACCTTGACACTTCAAACTTCATAAATACAATCATTGAGCCAAGCCCTTTCACCTTGACCTTGGCCCAAGGTCAAATTTTGATTCTCAAGGTCACAACAAACTTTTGCCTATAGAATAAAGACCATTTGACCTTGAGAGTTCAAACTTGGCGCAAATATTCCTTGCATCAAGTCCTTTCACCTTGACCTTGATCCAAGGTCATTTGTTTGATTTCAAGGTCACAACAGACTTTTGTCGATAAAAAATTGAGCTTTGATTAGATTAAGAGGACTCTTGATGAGAATAAATTCAAATGCTTATCTTTTATCCATGACCTTGGTTAAAGGTCAAATTATCTTTTTGAAGGTCATAACAAACAATTACTCTTTTTGTCCTTAATTATTTATTCTTCACACAAGTAGTACTTCTTATTTGAACTTTACATAGTAAGATAGATAACTCTTTTATTCTTGTTCTCTATTTCTTTCTTTTTTATTCTTAGTAGCATTACATTAAAGTAGTTTCATGTTGTTGTCATTTTCTATTAATAGAAATTGTCTCATTGCTAATTCATTGTGCAATTCGTTTTTGAGAAAGTCATTGTAAAGGATTAGATATTGTGCATGGAGTTTAAAGCTTTCGTAAACATGAAAGGTATTTATTATTTTTTTCTTCTATTTTGTTCATAAATAAATAAGAGTCCCAAATTGGACTTAAACTCTTTTGATCCATTTCCTGAAGTGAATAAGGTACTGAAGCAACTATTCTTTTTTCTATCTTCTTTAATCGTTTTTTAACTCTTCAGTTCCGAGGAAGGTCTAATAAAGGAGGAATCCGTCTGTTGCTTGCAACAGTAGCCATCTAGTTATTCTTATTATTATTATTCTTACCCCCAAACCGTTCCGGTCACTTTACAAAAAAGTACAGCTTCATATGAAAAAACGGAAAGTACCATGTGAAAGAGCATATTAAAATCTTGAATGAATTTTTTTTTCTTGTCAAAAAGTTCACATATGCCCCCGCTAGAGGTCATCAAAGGCAAAATCTTTAAAACTTTATAACTCCTAAACTAACCGTACGATTTGAACGAAATTTGTTTTATATTGATCTTTGGGAAATTTGCAAACTTTTATATGCTTACATGCTCGATAAAATATTTACGGTTTTCGTGCTATTTTGAGTTGAAAATGGAACTTTAAATTGGCACAGTGCCAATTTCTACAGTTTTTGAGATTTTGAGTTGAAACTTGGATGGTAGGTTACTGATAGGTAGTCATTGATGATGACCTAGTTTCAAGGTCATCTTATGATTCTCAAGGTCACAACAAACTTTTGCCTATAGAACAAAGACTATTTGACCTTGACACTTCAAACTTCATAAATACAATCATTGAGCCAAGCCCTTTCACCTTGACCTTTGCCCAAGGTCAAATTTTCATTCTCAAGGTCACAACAAACTTTTGTCTATAGAACAAAGACCATTTGACCTTGAGAGTTCAAACTTGGCGCAAATATTCCTTGCATCAAGTCCTTTCACCTTGACCTTGACACATGGTCATTTGTTCGATTTCAAGGTCACAACAGACTTATGTCGATAAAATATTAAGCTTTGATTAGATTAAGAGGAATCTTAATGAGAATAAACTCAAATGCTTATCTTTTATCCATGACCTTGGTTAAAGGTCAAATAAACTTTTTCAAGGTCATAACAAACATTTACTTTTGTAGAATTCACAGGATTTTATCCTTAACTATTTATTCTTCAAACAAGTAGTACTTCTTATTTGAACTTTACATAGTAAGATAGATATCTCTGATATTCTTGTTCTCTGTTTCTTTCTTTTATATTCATAGTAGCATTACATATCAGTACTTTCATGTTGTTGTCATTTTCTATTAATAGAAATTATCTCATTGCAAAATCGTTGTGCAATTCTTTTTTGAAAAGTCATTGTAAAGGATTAGATATTGATTGAGCATGGAATTTAAAGCGTTCGTAAATATGAAAGGTATTTATTATTTTTTTCTTCTATTTTGTTGATAAATAAATAAGAGTCCCAAATTAGACATAAGCTCTTTTGACTCATTTGCTGAAGTTAATATGGTACTAAAGCAACTATTCTTTTTTCCATCTTCTTTCGGATTTAAGCACTTCAGTTCCGAGGAAGGTCTAATAAAGGAGGAATCCGTCTGTTGCTTGCAACAGTAGCCATCTAGTTATTATTACTATTATTATTTTTCAAAGGGGCCTATGCCTTTCAATTTGGGAAAAATCAGCAATTTAACATAATCAAGAAAATTGGGAATATTTGGAACAATTTCTCAAAATACATCTGCATGTTTTTCCTTTATAAGATCATTTTTCTTGTTTTCTGGCATTTGATTATAGTCATTTCTAGAAATGAGGACATTTCATGTAAAATTATTTCATGTTAATTGAATCAAATTAAATTCAACTTTTAGGAATTTTATGTCATTTTTGGAGAAAAACTGTAGGAATTTGGCCTTGGGAAATGGTATATATGTACATATATACTTAATCATAAGTCATGATGGCATTTTTACCTATTACTCTTTGTTGTTCTTGTTGATTTACCTCCCCTTGTCTTAAATTTGGAGCTGGGCGAGATTCGTGTCCTCTTTGTTGACCACTAGTTCCAGTCTGATTTACACTTCCATGAGCCACTGGACTAACAGGTGGGAGATACTGCATCATGTAATAAGGCATCATAGCCGAGAACGAACTGAATGAGTTCCAAAACCGATATTGGTAAAGCCATGGTTGAAGATCTCTTGCATATTCAACCATATTTTGGTAATTTTTGTCATTATTTGTGAAAAATGTGTTTTCATATTCACAATTTGTGGTAAAATTCTTAGAATTATTTTCGTTTGCGTTATTTGGATGCTGGAAACTATAGTTTTGTGATTCTTCTTTTTTTGTAGGTTTACTTTCGACTTTCTGATCCATTTTGAAGGATCAACTTCCGGTAAGGCTTCAGAAAAAGTCGAAATGATAACGGAACCTTTCCCCGGGAGGAGTGGGCGGTCTAGGAAGTCCTTTCATTTAAGTCTTTAAAAACTCTTCCTTACTCAGTAAGATAATAAATTTTAAAGGGAAAATATATTCAAGCGATAAGAAAATGTTTGAGACATAGTACGTTCACCCCACAAGTCCTATTTTGGACCTCTATTTTTAATTATTCCGTTGAAATTTGATATCCAGTATAAAATTTCATTTCTTATCAGATAGGAAATGTTAGGAAATGTATACATCTTCATTACGGACATTACAAATTATAAAAATATTTTGACTTTCATGTTTCTAGATTATATAGAAGCCCAAGCAATAACGACCAATTAAAGGTGTATCCAAGAATCACAGGACCCCCCCCCCCCCCAAAAAAAACCAAACAAACAAATATAGGAGGAATCCATTAAGACCTCAAACTAATTATGGGCGGACATTAAATGACAGAATGAAGACCACCTATCAACAAAATTTAGTGAGGCTGGCCGTGACTCATTTTTAACTCAACATGTACAAGACACTACAAGAAGTAGTTCTAAGACACGGTCCATTTGATATTCTGGGGGGGGGGGGGCTTTGGTTTTTTTCGAAAGAAATAATTTTGCTCTGAATTTTGATGAAAAAAATAAATTTGCTTATGGTGTGACGGAAAAAAATAATCTTGCTCTTACAAGTAATCTGAATTTGAAGAATAACCATAAAATTCGCTTAAAATTCCTGAAATTTTTTCAGCTCGCTTCGCTCGCTGCAGTTTTTACTTCCTATAAAAAATTTTTGGCTCGCTTCGCTCGCCATAGTTTTCTCTTGTAATGGCAAGTTCATATTTGAAAATATACAAAAGAATGCATGTGACTGAAACAATTCAAATGCTTAAATACATTATCAATAGATCTATAACTTATTACTATTAATAGATACATGTATCACCATAGTGTCTAATTTTATATACAAGCTTGGAAGGAGAATTTAAATAAGTTTTTAACTAGTTTTCATTTCTACATGTAAATACTTGCACCAGGCCCTCTTAAATGTTACATGACCTTATATACATTTTGTTTACTAAAAATTATAATCGCATATTGTAAAAATCTTTCATCTCTCTCAGTTTAGAAGTGAATACAAGTTTTACATGAAAATTATGTTTGGAGTCAATTTTAAGTAAAAATAAAGAATTTCTGCTGAAAAAACACAAACATTCTTAATATTCACATCAATTGTTATAAAAAAAATTTCCTTGCTCCAGCTTTGCAAGAAAAAAAAATTCTGCCCCGGTTTGGGGCGAAAAAAATAATCTTGCTCCGACAAAAAAAAACCCAAGCCCCCCCCCCCCCCCCCGCAGAATATCAAATGGACCGTGCCTAAACACTTTTAGATCTTATATTTAGTATCAAAATACCGACGAGGAAGGCATGATTGAAAATCTAAAACACAGACCACCTCTAGGAAAAAGTGATCACTACGTCCGTGGCTTCAATTTAAAATGCACCAATCAAGTAAAGCCATGTCAAAAAGAGAAACCATGTTTCTTCAAATGCAACTATGACACAATTAAGACAAGATTGTCATCACTCGATTGGGAACAAGAACTCTGTGCAGGGGGCATAGAAGATAGTTGGGAGCGATTTACCGACATCATACACGATACATTTAAAGAAAATATACCAGTGCTGTTAACGAACTTTTCTTCCGCATAATAGTTCTTCCTCCTGGAAGTTTTATTATTATAATGAAATTTCCCAGGATTTTTCATTATGGAATATTTTTTTCCTTGTCCATAATACTTTTTCCACAGTCCTTTGGTAAGTGAAAAGAGAGTAAAACATCAACAATTTTCATGAAAACGTTTCCGTCTATATGGAAATTGTTGATCATACTCTTTTTCACTACCCAAAGGACTACTTTTTCTTTGAAATAGAAGAAATATTATATGTAAGTATCATGTGTAATATTTTTTCCTTCTATGCTTCAAATACATAAATGACTGACTTACAGATATTTTCTCATATTTTAAACATTTCAATTACAGTAACATGGTTAGCTTACAGGAATAATTCTGTGGAATGGTTCGTATGTTCATATGTATTAATAATACAGTTATCTTAAACTTTTCAAATTTTTTTCTACCAGTAAAACACTCCGCTATTGGAAGAAATAATATAGGGATCAAATTTCCATGCCATGCAGTACATGATTTTTGAAATTTATTATTTCTTATTCTGAATTCGATGTTTAAATAAGTTCATTATAATATTTTTTCCAGTGACAATTATTAATCTATTATGCACATACATTTGTATATGAAATCCTTATTTTTGTTCTGTAAGATTTTATCATGGTACTAGTATCAGAACTTTTATTATGAACATGAAAAAATTCCTGATGGAAGTTTTGTTATGTAATTTTTTTTTCAGATGGAAGTTTTGTTATGTAATATATTTTCCATGGCATGAGAACTTTTATTATGATCATGGAAGATTCATTACATAATAAAATTTCCTTTCAGAATTTTTAATACATAATAAAAGTTCCTGGGAAAAAATATTATATGATAAAATTTCCAAGGAATAAATATTATGCTGGAAGAAATATTTCATCACAATGCGTAATCGTCGACCCACAAATTCGACACCCCGTGGATGGACAACCCAGCATTAGAAGCTATAAGGATAAAAAGCGTGAGATGTGGAAAAAGTACAAATACAACCGTAATCCTAACAGTAGACACAAATATGAGAAAGCACGGGACGATGCCTAATTAATACAAAAAAACGAAATGCCAAGTACAACTATGAAAAATCAATTGCTGAAAAAAATTAAAGAAGACCAAAACATATTCTGGAAGTACGTACAGTCAAAAACGAAAATCAAAGACGATATACAATGTATTATAGATGAAAATGAGACCATAATAACATCAAACAAAAAGTATTTACAGAGGAATCAGACATCAATATACCATTTTTTTTTACCAAAGAACAGACAATTAAAACACTAGAAAACACTGAATTTTTAGATAGTGACATACATGTACTCAAATACCTGAACAAACTAGAAGATAATAAATCACAAGGACCAGACAATATGCACCCACATTACTTCAAAACATTGGCATAACAATTTAAAGAACCTCTACACATTTAGGGAAGGAAAACTACCAAATGTCTGGAAACATGCAGCAAATGTCACTCCACTACACACAAAAAAAGGCAAATCCATTTTTGTTTCTTGGACCCCTGCGCCATGCTGTCTGTTTGTATGTTCATCTTACAGTAAGAAGGTTATTTTACACCACAATTGTGCGTTCTTCGAGACCTCTGGGTAATCGGAAAAGTGGGAGGGTTGTGCGCATGTAATCTGGATAATCACACCTTCTGCTACTTGCGTGACAGATGGCCGTCCAAAGTCGGCACCGGTTGCACATTGGTCTCGTTGGTTTATGTGTGGTCTTTTGTGTTTGAATTGTTTCTATGTTGTGAGTCGGTGTTCCCTGTCCCTTTTGCATCTCTTTCTGTGCGTGCCTGCTGTGTTTTTACTTAGGGTGTGTTGGAGTTTTGCTGTGGGTGTTGCAACCTAATGTTGTTGAAAATCCCCTGTTTTGCAATGAAATCCTCTTTTCTTGTCTTTTTCAGTTTCATTACTTAGTGCCCTTAATTGTTCATTGACCAAGGGCCTTATTATTATTAATGTATATGGGTTGTAACATATAGGAAAGCGCAGCATCATTCGAAAATAACGTATGTAATAAATTCTTGCAAGCGGAAGCGAGCCAGAGAAAATTTTTGAAATGCATACGGCAAGATGTTATCCAAAGGAGAGATTTCCATTATACAAATTCATATTATATTTGAAAAATATTATGACAACAAAAGGGTAATCGAGACTTAATCTTACAAAATATGCATACATGTATTTATAAAAAAAATTAACTATATGCTTCACATATTCCACCTCCTCCCCCCCCCCCCGGCCGACCCCCTCTGGATCCGCTTGGGCCCGCCTTATCCCTAAAAAATTATTTCCCTCTCAATTTTTTTTATTTGAGGTTGCATTCTGATTTCTTTGCTTTTATGGGTTTTTTTTTTTTTGTTTTTTTCTCACTGTCGAATAGATAGAGGATAGGGGATAGAGGGGGATGAAAGTGATTAGAAGTTTTAAATATATGACTATCATGCTATAGATATATTTTTCCTAAAAACTGATACTGGAAGAACTTTTCTGACTTTTGAATTCCACACTTAGCAAAAAATATTTGCTGGCTCTTAAGCCATAAACTAGTAGTAGAATTCATTTGAATATTATTAAGATAGGACACCAGAGTGAAAAATTATCCCCCGGGCGTTTTTGTTTTTGTTTTGTTTTGTTTTTGCAGTAGGTTTTTCGAGGCTGTGAACAAAAGTTGATGAGCGATAATATCCACACATCAGAAATATTCCCACCTGAACTGGGCTATGATGTATTATAACGAAGAGAAAATGTAGAAAACGCGTGTTGTCGTCTGCTTGACAACAGAAAGTTCGCCCGACGTCGTCTGTCGGCGACAGGAGCCTGGAATGTTGGCGCGTCGCTGGCCGTATTCCCGAAGCGCTCCGAATAAGTAAGAATAAAGGCGTAAAGGATAAGTCAGTGATATGAATCCGAGTTTCGATGATTTATTATACACTTCAACGATGGATATAGAAAAGTCCAAGATGCGATATAACAATTAATAAACAAAATCAAACTTGAATAAAGACGAGACGGATGTTGTCAGTTCAACGTCTGACCTCCGAACTAAAGATTTCTATTCAAAAATCAAGTTATAAGATTAATTACATGAAATGGCATGTTGAGTCAATATAATTGAGAGTTAAGAAACAAGTTCATTAATTTAGTAACCAAAACAAACAAATCAGTTGGTAACGTAAGTGGACATGACACTCTGTCCCTTTTGATGTAAAGAATATATACAAATTCTAAAGAAGGATTAATTACGCAATGTGAAGGTTTGAGCGATTTAACTAAAATGACCGTAGGGCAGTTTTACAAATAAACGAAAATTGAATTAATCCTAAAGAATAAATGATCTAAAGAAATAAAGATTAACAAGAAAGTTCTCTGTAAACAAACACATTAAAATTGAATGTCATAAATTTGATAAAATGAATGTCTGAATATAAAGATGAATGTCCGAATAGAGAAAAATACAAATTATGATAAAAGTCCAAAATTCCTCTATGATAATATCCCCCTTCCGTCGGGAAAACTCGTCCCGAGTTTTAGAGAAAAGTTCCACGGCGTGATCGGCGACGTCCTCTTTTGGGTTGAGCGTTAACGTAAGGCAACGGAACATGTTGTGACGGGGCGTTCGGCTGTTGGAACGGAATTGTCCTCTGTTGCTGTACATGTTGCACCGGGTGATATGGCATATTACATTGCATTAGCTCATCTATTTCATTGTTAAGGTCACAAATAAGTTGTTGGTCCTTCTCATGTAACAGTTTGAACTTTTCTTTCTGTGCCATCTCCGTTGCTAGCATTTGCTTAAGTTCTTGATTCCTTTTCTCGAATTCGAGAAATTCCTTGTTTGAGTTTTTAATAAATGCCTCACAGCATTGTTTGTGCATGTCACGTTCCCTTTCCAGTGCTTGAATTTTGTCCTTGAGAGCTGACACTACATCCTTCTGGACACTGGACACATTCATCTTATTTTGTATGTCACGCACAGTTTCCTTTAATTTTGAATTTTCTGCAATTAATTCTGAATTTGTCGCTTTTAAATTCTCCACTTCCGTTATAAAATTATGTTCCTTCACTTTGTACGATTCATCTTGGAGATGTAACTGATGCTGGAGATCGAGCACTTTTTGTTCCAAATGAGAATTCTTTGTATTTACATCTTTGACGCTTTCGGTTAGCGTTTGCTCTTCTCTGACGTATGATTCCTTGATTTTCTGTAATTTATATGTGACGGATTTGAGTTCTGTACGTAAGGTACTACGTAAATCCATGCACTGAGCAAGGGCAGCATTGCTGATATTGGCGAAAGGAAACTCCTTCCGCAAAAGTACATTTTGATAAAAAGTTTGAATTCTCTGTTTGTCACGTTGAACTTTCTTGGATGATTTAGCTTTTTGCGTACATGTCTTTGCAAAATGTCCAATTTTGTGACAAATGAAGCATACCTTATTGTTAGCTGGACAGACGCTGTTAAAATGTCCGTATCCGCATCTATCGCATGGTCGTTGCACGTAATATGAACGTAATCTGTTTGCGTCCATCGTTGTAAGTCGTCATGGGGAACGGTATACTCGCTTGACGTTGAGGCACTAGGATCTGACTACCGCAAAATATATGCGGCAGCCCCGGGCACTGTACCCGGATTCTCCACCAATTATAACGAAGAGAAAATGTAGAAAACGCGTGTTGTCGTCTGCTTGACAACAGAAAGTTCGCCCGACGTCGTCTGTCGGCGACAGGAGCCTGGAATGTTGGCGCGTCGCTGGCCGTATTCCCGAAGCGCTCCGAATAAGTAAGAATAAAGGCGTAAAGGATAAGTCAGTGATATGAATCCGAGTTTCGATGATTTATTATACACTTCAACGATGGATATAGAAAAGTCCAAGATGCGATATAACAATTAATAAACAAAATCAAACTTGAATAAAGACGAGACGGATGTTGTCAGTTCAACGTCTGACCTCCGAACTAAAGATTTCTATTCAAAAATCAAGTTATAAGATTAATTACATGAAATGGCATGTTGAGTCAATATAATTGAGAGTTAAGAAACAAGTTCATTAATTTAGTAACCAAAACAAACAAATCAGTTGGTAACGTAAGTGGACATGACACTCTGTCCCTTTTGATGTAAAGAATATATACAAATTCTAAAGAAGGATTAATTACGCAATGTGAAGGTTTGAGCGATTTAACTAAAATGACCGTAGGGCAGTTTTACAAATAAACGAAAATTGAATTAATCCTAAAGAATAAATGATCTAAAGAAATAAAGATTAACAAGAAAGTTCTCTGTAAACAAACACATTAAAATTGAATGTCGTAAATTTGATAAAATGAATGTCTGAATATAAAGATGAATGTCCGAATATAGAAAAATCCGAGTTTCGATGATTTATTATACACTTCAACGATGGATATAGAAAAGTCCAAGATGCGATATAACAATTAATAAACAAAATCAAACTTGAATAAAGACGAGACGGATGTTGTCAGTTCAACGTCTGACCTCCGAACTAAAGATTTCTATTCAAAAATCAAGTTATAAGATTAATTACATGAAATGGCATGTTGAGTCAATATAATTGAGAGTTGAGAAACAAGTTCATTAATTTAGTAACCAAAACAAACAAATCAGTTGGTAACGTAAGTGGACATGACACTCTGTCCCTTTTGATGTAAAGAATATATACAAATTCTAAAGAAGGATTAATTACGCAATGTGAAGGTTTGAGCGATTTAACTAAAATGACCGTAGGGCAGTTTTACAAATAAACGAAAATTGAATTAATCCTAAAGAATAAATGATCTAAAGAAATAAAGATTAACAAGAAAGTTCTCTGTAAACAAACACATTAAAATTGAATGTCATAAATTTGATAAAATGAATGTCTGAATATAAAGATGAATGTCCGAATAGAGAAAAATACAAATTATGATAAAAGTCCAAAATTCCTCTATGATAATGTCATAAGACGGGACCGACATGGTGATGCACACGGTGGAGTTTTCATAGCGGCCAAAGTAAATTTGGGTTTGAATCTTGTACATAAATCCAAACATGTGGAACTATTAACAGGTAGCATCAACACCAGTCCTAAAAAGAAAACTTTAATATCATGCTTCTATCGTCCACCCAGCATGAGCACTGAGTATAACCAAACAGCTTTCAAAGAGTTGAATGATCTGCGCACGAGCCATAAAAACACACCATTCATACTAGCAGGAGATTTCAATCTACCTGATATCAACTGGCCTAACTATTCAATCATAGGATCTCAAAACACTAGAGATACCAATATGGCCTACATACAAATGGCAGCAGATTTAAATATACAACAAGTAGTTGATAAACCAACCAGAGGCACCAACATCCTTGATCTAATTTTTACTTCACACCCTGGTCACCTGAATAGATGCAGAACTTTACCACCATTGGGAAACAGTGACCATGACATAGTCTTAATTGACATTTCAACCCAAGTTTATAGGCCACAACCTAAGCGAAGAACTATTTACCTCTGGAAGAAAGCCAACATCGCTAACATCAGAGAATCACTCGACCAACAGTATAACACCTTTTGCTGTACTGAATTTAATGATGTAAACAACACCTGGTCATTCATTAGAAGGGCCATCACAGGAGCCATCCAAAAACATGTTCCACCAAAGCGGACCTTAGCCAAACACACACACCCCTGGATGAACACAACACTGAGGAGACTCTCAAACCGCAAACAGAAAGCTTATACACAAGCAAAGAGGAGCGGCAACCCCAAAGACTGGAGACGATACAAAACAATTAAAGCTAATCTCCAGAGAGAGTCCCGCAGAGCCCACACATCATTCATGGAGGATGTTGTCAGTGAAGATCTAACTCAAAACCCTAAGCGCTTTTGGTCCTATGTAAATAGTAGAAAGCAGGACTCATCCAGCATTGCCACTTTAAAATCCTCAGATGGTTATCTCCACAGTGACACTGAATCAAAAGCTGTTATATTAAACAAACAATTTCAGTCAGTATTCACCCGTGAAGACAACAGCAGTCTGCCTGATCTTGGTGACAGCCCTTATCAACCCATGAGTAGAATTAAAATTAGACTCACTGGCGTGGTAAAGCTTCTTAAGGGATTGAGACCTTTCAAAGCTACAGGCCGAGATGAAGTGCCCGCGTTCATACTAAAACTAGCTGCGGAATCAATAGCTCCATTTCTAACAAGGTTATTCCAGCAGTCGTTGGACGATGGTAAAATTCCAAACGAATGGAGATTGGCCAATATTGTGCCAATTTACAAGAAAGGCGATAAACACCAGCCATGCAACTACCGTCCTGTATCCCTTACATCTATATCATGCAAACTCTTGGAGCATGTGATTCACAGTTCAGTGATGGACCACTATGATAGACAGAACATCCTGTGTGATGAGCAGCATGGATTTCGTGCTCGCCGGTCCTGTGAAACACAGCTTGTCACAACACTAGATGAGATAGCAAGGAATATGGACGATGGTCAACAGACGGATATCATCTTGCTTGATTTTTCCAAAGCGTTCGACAAAGTACCCCACCAGCGCCTTTTAAAAAATGGAGCATTATGGTATCACTGGACCTATACTGAAGTGGATAGAGGATTTCCTGAGTAACAGGACCCAGTCAGTTTTGCTAGAGGGACACAAAACATCACCTCTAGAAGTGATATCCGGGGTACCGCAAGGGACCGTGCTTGGACCTCTCCTCTTCCTGACCTATATCAACGACCTACCAGCCTGTACCAACTCCAGCGCTAGACTCTTTGCAGATGATTGTCTGGTATATCGACGCATCAAGAGCCAAAGAGACGCAGACACACTACAAAGAGACCTTACATCACTTGAGGAATGGGAGCGCAAGTGGCAGATGTGCTTCCACCCTGAGAAATGTATTGTCATTAGAATCAGCAATAAGCGGCGTCCACTGCAAACAGACTACACCCTCCATGGACACAGGTTGATGGTCGTTGATAGAGGGAAATACCTGGGCATTACCATCAGCCATGACCTACAATGGGCGAACCACATATTAAACACCATCGGAAAAGCCACCAGATCCCTAGGGTTTCTCAGACGTAATCTTGGCCGTTGTAAACCATCTGTAAAGGCCAATGCATACTGCACACTCATTAGACCATCACTTGAGTATGCATCATCAGTATGGGACCCTCATCAGACCACCTTGATAAAGGATCTAGAACAGGTACAACGCAGGGCTGCTAGGTTCGTCCACAATGAGTACAGAGATACCTCACCAGGATGCGTAACCACCCTACTTAACAACTTAGGGTGGGAGAGCTTGGAACACAGAAGGATGAAACATCGACTAACTCTGTGTTACAAGATACAGAACCAACTGGTCGACATCAATCCAGTGAACCATCTCACTCCAGGAGACAGTCGTACCAGAGGAGGGCATCGGTACCGCCAACCTAGGGCATCAAGGGATGTTTATAAGTTTTCTTTTTTTCCTCGCACAGTGCGAGATTGGAACCACCTCCCAGAGTCAGTCACAGCAGCACCCACCTTGGAGGAGTTCAGGACCCCACTAGACAGTCTGTCCTGGACCCTGCTGCAGCACCCCTGAACCCTAACAGCCTGTGTAAATAGTTTTAAAATTTTAACTTTTAATGGAAGCATCCTGTTTTTATCGAGCTGGAGTTATTCATCACTCAAACTGAGGTCAACTCCAAACGGAAGAAGAAGAAGAAGAAAAGTTTCTTTTCACTTACTCGGGGACTTCGCCCCCTCCCCTTACCGAAATTCGAGATCCGCTACTGGTTTTCTTAATGAACATAATGAAAATTATGCTATTTTTGTTTAAAAAAGTAAAATTGACAAAATTATCCGTAGAAAAAATGCGGCTCTGAATAATCCGTTATAGGTTCTCTTACAAGAAAAGTTTTCGCCGCTTGCAAAATCGACAGATCGATCATCGAACTTCGAAGCGTAGGTTTCTAATCATGTTATAACATAAACTACAGAATAAACAGTATACAATATAAGAATGAACAAAAGGTTCCAAATTTGATAAACTCTATCAGTCTATGAGCGATTGTAAAGTATGCACAGTCGCATGTTTCGAATTTCCTCATACCAACTAACCAAGTCTTCAACGGTAGAAGCCTGAATTTACCAGGGATTTTTCAGGGTATTTTACTTTGGGTCCAGGGTCCAGTAAAATTGGGAAAATTGCGGTGTTAAAAAAAAATGGGGAATTTCTAACTGTGTAATTATTTTCTTAATAGACCCTTTCATATCTGCGGTACTAAATTTGAATGCCAGTTCCGGGGGACAACGAATAGATTGCGCATGCACCAGTGACATCATATGATTGTTCTAGGACGTTTAGCGCGGAATCATGTTTCGTTTGTTCCACGGAAAACATCTTGGAACAATCGAATTACGTCACTGGTGCATTTGTCCCCCGGAACTGGCCTTCAAAGGAGCTGTTAAGATAAGGGCTTGATTTAGCCCTGAAATCACTCGATTATTTCTCGTGCGCTGTCCTTCTTTTTCGGGTAAAATCTGGTCGGGATTGAAATATAAAGTATTAGAAGATTCTTAGTAGGTATTTTATTTAAATAGATTTGATGAAAGATGTTATAATTACGGGTTGAAGAGGTAGGGGTACTGATGAGAGAAAATGTCAAATATCGAGCGTAAATTCTTTAAAAATGCATTAGTTTACACAGATTTGATGTTTATTATACATCTCTACCTTTTAATGTCAAACTTCAATAAGAGAAATTAACCTTGATGTTATTATATCAATATAACCGGCAAAAATCACAATCCGGAAACTGAGAAACGGTTATATTTCGTATTTATCAGCCACATATGTAGCTTTCAGGCGCGAAATACGCACGGTGTAGAAATAGACAACTTTCTCGTTCATTTCCTTCCTAACGGTTAATCATTTGATCGGAACACACTCTGAATAGATTGTGAAATGATATTTAAAGAAAAAATGGCAATTTTAATTTATTTTTACCGCTCTAAATACTGATTCTAAAATAGTCATCCATCCCCCCTTTTTTCGTTTTTCGCCTGTGGGACATTGTTCCCCCCCTCGGTTCAGAACCCCACTTGGTCAGAAAATTTGTTTTATTGATATACATCTTTGGTGAAAGTGGCATTCTGAACCGAGGGGGGGAACAATGTTGTAGAAAAAGTTTTCCGTTTCCATTGATTTCTATAGGAAAAACGCTTATTTTGACCCAAAAATCGGTCTTATTTTGAATAATTTATCCAACCTGATAGAAGATTCATATCTGTACCAAGTAACTTCTTATTTTTACCGAAAAATTTTCTCAATTTTTTCATTTTGAAATTTCGACTTTTCAGGGCAGATTTTACGCCTTATCTTAACAGCTCCTTCAGTACCGCAGATAATGTGAAAGGGTCTATACTAGAAATTAGATTTCTGACCAGTTTGAATTGTTGTATTTCTGCTACGGTAGGCACAAATGTATTTCAGTAGTCATAATTTTGCCCTTTAATGAAGAAAACTTTCAAAACATTTTTTGAGGTTTAAGTTGGGAAATTTCGTCCATAAATTGGGAAAATACAGGCCATTTTGTCGTTGGGAATGGGTCCGATAATCGGACCTAAAAATGGACTTGAAAAATCCCAGTTTACGTTCATAAACAAATGTTCCGTGCTTTTCTATATACCAAATAATGTATGTGACATAAGAAAACATCAGGAGCTGCGTGTTTGGTTTGGCAAAAATCAATTTCTTTGCTTTTACTGCTACATTGTAATATGAATTATGGCAAAGCTCAGATGAATTGTAATTTCAATGAATTTTAACCATATATCATTGAATATTTTTTTTTACAAAGTTAATAGAAGATGCAGTCCGCGCCACAGGTATGGACGTAGTCCTCTTGAAGATAACACGTGTAAATAAATAGGAAAAATACTGTTTTCCAGTGCTAATTCTGTTCAAAGTCTGTATACTGTAAAAACTAGAATATTTAGCGCAAACATATGTTAGCGCAATGAGGGTTGAAAAGATTTTGGCGCAAACTTATTTTAGCGCATTGAGACCATCTGGTCGATAAAATATACCTGTCGTGTCTCATGTTTGGACGATCGTGGGTAATACGAAATACATATCAATTAATATGAATCAAGGCAAAGCCTTTTTGTGCGAGCGGAGAGAAAATAAATATGATTAGGCCAAAAGAAAAAATACCTTTGTTTCCCATCACCCGACCGACCCTACTCAAAGCCACCGACCCTAACTTTTTTTCTCAATTTTTTGTTGCATTTATAGGTTTTTCGCGCCAATTTTATGATCGTCGCGCTTTATGAAATGCATGCCAGAAATGTTAAATCTACCGATTTTGGTTTAATTTTACCTGCCTTTTAACATAATCTATTGCAAAACCATTCTTTTTATTCTTCCACTGTTTTAAATTTTGTAAAAATACGAAGTAATTTATAATTTCTCTCTTGAAACGCTACTTTATATTGTACGGCGCTACCAGGATGGCTTCCTTTTTTCCCATAAAAGGATTAATGCCTGACAATGTTTGTACTGTCTGATTGTTTTAAAAACATACAGTCTGAATCAGGGTTCTCATTAACTCAGCCGATTTCTCACCTCCTACTTAGGGTAAATCGCCGCTTACTTTCATAAAAAAAATCAGTGGCGGATCCACCGCCCCCCTTGCCGGGGGGTCAAGGGGCGAATTTTGCCGATTTTTACTGAAAATGGGCCAAAATATACCTGTTTTTGGAAAATTTTGGGTCAGTGACGGATGGGGGGGGGGACGCCCCCTCCGCATCCCCTAAATCTGCCACTGAAAATATTCGTCGTATCTCAATTTTTATTGCAGGTTAATATGAAAATTGAATCTGTTCAAAAGGAAATTTAGTTGTCCTGTAAAATCTGTTTTAAAAAACTGTCCTAATATAAGGTACGCGATAAATATTTCGGTAACTATACAGTGCGTTAGTCATTTTACGGCAACGTATGTTAAAGTTGTACAATAGAACGATAACATCTCGACATTTTTACGGCTGTAAATACAATTTTAATACAAACTATTGACCACGCGCCTCCATGTCAGTCTTAATAGGGATAACGTGCTCCTGACGTTACAATGTATGTTTGCGGCCGGTAAATGCTTATTTTATGGTCGCAAACTGAGTCTTTTTTGCAACAGGTTACTGGAACCAGAAAAAACGGATGTTTGTACCGTAAAATCAGCACTTATCGGCCACAAACTTAACGTCAAATGCAAGTTACTGCATTCACGTTAACGGCGAGTATGTTCTAATTTTATGGCCGTACCTGAAGAGGGAACAACCTATGAAATTCGGCTCTTATTTGAGACATTGCATTAGAATATATGGTAACTCGACAATATAGGGATCAATATGGAAGTAAGCCCATCGATTTTGAGGGAAAGATCAAAGGTCAAATTTGGCGATATGCTTATAATCAGGAGAAGCCTTTTGATTTTGGGTAAACAGGTCAAAGGTCATGGTCACTTTTATGAAACAAAACATTGGATTCTGTATAGATAATAAAAATGCAGATTCAAGGTCACCATGCTTGGGAGGCCAGTTTTAAAATGCTCAGTAACATTTATAAACATTTTGCTGTTTGCCACCGGTTACAGACACAAAATGAACTCCCCCTTCTTTCTACGTGGTTTAACATGTCTGTGTTTACTGATGATTTTTCCATGTATTTGACAGACAACACATATTTGAAGGTCATAATTCAATGATACCTTTAAATCACATTTAATATATTCAAGGGAGTGTGGGAGAAGGGGGGCAGTGGGGGCACTTGCGCCCCCCCCCCCCCCCCCCCCCCACTTTGAAAAGTGGGGGGATTCGGTCAATTTTCAAAATTTTTCTTTGGATCGCTACTGCTCGCCAGTTCTTTATAGACTTCCTGAATAATTTAGTTATTCTGATCCATCCTTAATACATATTACTTTATCAATGTACATGAAGACATTTAACTCAAACTAAATAGCATATTATTACATATACTTGTTCATGATAGAGGGTATAGAAAGTGTTTTCTAATAAGTCAATAATTTGCACCAGAAATGTTAAAATTTGTGCATACAGAACATGAAACTCCCATATTTTTCTTTATTCTCTTCCTCTCTCCCCCCCCCCTTTTTTTTTTTACTTGTTAGAAATTTTGAGGTGTTGTGCCCCTCCACTTTTTCAGGCAGAGCTACGCCGTTGTATATTATTCTAAACAAGCCTTAAAACGCTACAAAAGTAGACAAAAAAAATCCAAAAAAAAAAAAAAAAAATTCCGACCGACCTACCCTATTTTATTTCAGCATGTTATGGGAAACACACATATTATTTTTTTAGGCCTTATATAAAATAAAAAAAAAATCTTTCTTTTTTATTTTCTCGCATTATAGACTATGATTGATGGTTTATCTTATCTTACAAAACTTTCTGTTTGGTGATTGCCAAAAAAGGTAGTATAAGGCGAGTGGAAACACGGAAGCATTTGTAAAATTGATCGAGACCAGTAGATGAACATTTTAAGGAGTGGGGGGGGCTTAAAATATGGTTCTAATTTTGTAAGAATAATGTTTAGGCTAGCTGAAAATATATTACTTTTTGCATATGGAACAAAAGAAAAAAAAACCATCCCGACTTCTGATAGAATGAAACCACCCGAGACGAGAAAAGCAATCAGAGCGAAACGTCTCGTTTAAAACTGGAAATGTTGGATTTCCGTGGTTACACGGCTTGTTGATGCTTTATCGTTACCTGATTTACGAAAAATGTTTTCAATAAATTTAACTTATAAGCAAAAATTGAGTATGAAATATAGGTCTACTTGGAGTCGAAAAAATTTTTTAATGGCAATATCCAGCATCTCCGCAGCAACTTTGTCTGCGAGGGGACGAAAGTTTTTGAAAGCATAGTAGTGCATTCTCATTCTTTGATTCAGCATATTTTCTCAATAAGGTAATTGTATACGCGTTACCATAAGGGCGAGCTTTGCTCGCAAAGGCCATTTGGGCCTTTGCAGCGAGCTCTGCTCGCTATCAATAAAAGTGATGAAAGGAAATACACATGTATTGTTGTTCTGTAACATGAATCAGTGTATCTCATCCTTATTTTTTCAGCTTGGCGTAACGAGCCATCTTATGGCAACGGCTTTTACAACAGAATTTTATTCACGCCGTGTAAATAAATCCTTTTAAAGAATGCACATCCATTATATAGTACATAGAGCTATTGGCTACATGCCGTCACGTGTCGTAGACAATTGAATTGCCTAATGGTACGCTTGTTTTAATGTTTTTAAGCTTTTTTTCCCGTTTTACGATAAATGTACATTGCATTGTTAAAATACTTCGTTACTTGGTCTAAAACTAAGCGAGAGAGAAAAGTCTTCTCTTTAGAACAAATACATATCTGAACGTCTGTTCCTGCATTAAAATTAAATACGACTACAATTAACGTCTGATCAATAGCTAGGTTCCGATAAGATACAACTTCCCCCCACCCCATCTCTCCCCGTAACAACAACAATCTCTCTCTCTCCCCGTAACAACAAAAAGTCTATCTTTTTTTTACAAAAAGAGAGAGAGAGAGTTTTTGTTACTTTGTTTTTTTTCTTTACTTTTCATAATTGTTTATTACGACATGTAGACAATCATGATCCACCAAGTAAATTCATTAATACAAGTACAGTTAAATTACTGCGCGTGTACTATAATTATCTACCTGGCTAGTGTTAATCCAACCCAAGAGTTAATCCAATTATTTAATTAGCTATCAAAACAACAAGCTTTGCCGGATAGACCTTTGACATGGTGTAATGCACTTTGATTAAACAGTCCAATACTTTATCGTTAAATTTTCTTATTGAAATTTGATGTACGTTGCATCTTAAAATTTTAGCGTACAACTTAATTTAGCGCAATCATACCTTTGCGCTAATGGCGCTAAAATGAATCAAGCGCTAAATATTCTCGTTTTACAATTACAGTAACCTACAAACTCAGCCGTGCGGTTTCACCTGAGTCTTGGGACTTCCCAGCAGACATTTCAACGTTGCCTCAAAATTGAAATAATGTCGGTACAAAATGTTGAAATGACGTCGAGTTTTGATTGGATTTGAAAGTTGAAACAACGTTGAGTCTACAACGTTACATCAACATTGATCAGTTGACTTTGATACAACGTTACACTGTGTCGTTGAAATAACGTTACATTTTCGACGTTTAAGCAAGATCAATTATAAATTTGTTAAACCTTCCATTTCACTGAAAATGGAGGTCGTGAACGATAGTTGCAACCCCCTAAGAAATTTTCATGAATGAAAGTCATAATGAATCCACAAAATGTATTTTATCCCATCAGCATTTTTGTGGAAATGAATACTTACAGAGAAAATGGATTTTCCAGGAAAAACGAGTGAAATCTATAGCTACCTATTTAAAAGGCTATTATAGCTACATATGTATATATAGCTATAATAGCTACTTTTGCACTTCTTCCGAACCTGTTAAAGTAAACGGCCATGACTTGCAGCAACATGTAATTGGAAGCTAAGACAAATTGTGTGAAAATGAGATCTAAACTTCCCAAAAACTGACGTTGAAATGGAGCACCAATAAACACATAATTTAATTCTTATAGATAGATACAGTAAATCAATTTAACATTCCTATTCCTAATTTTAACACGCTCAGTCAAATTCCACATTTAGAGGCAAGATATTTCAAAGTCCATCAGAAAACGGAATAAATGCTATCCGTGTATGAAGCTGTTTTATCTCAAATTTATTCCATGAATTATCATTTAATAATTGCAGTTTCCTCCTATTCCCTGTCTGCTTCTGAAAACAGGGAAAATGAAATCAGTATCAATAAAAGAAAAACTTTTACTGAATTGTTATCGTAATTAACCGGCAACTGATCAGATTAAAAGTTGTTCGAAATAGTTCATGAAATTTTAAGAAAATAAGTACAAATTTACCTTTTACATACGTTCTGTTGTAAATTCTATTTGAATCAAATGCCAAACTATTCTGAACGTGCCTTCTTGTAGGAGCAGCACACTTGTGTACTGATTTTGAATGTATAGAGTAACGCGGAAATTGTAATTAATGCAAATGGGAAGGTCAGCATGGAAACTGGCCAGATTCTCAGCAGGCGAGAACTGACCTACATAATTTATTAAATTTTATGTTGCTACATGTAACTTGAACATGTTGTTATAAGCTCGACGGCCTTTCCACAGATGTGTATAATAAGTTTACCTAATTTTGTACATGTACTTTAGCAAGAAAATAATTCTGGAATTTATGTGTAACAATGTTTAAATATGAAATTAAAGATATTAGTTTTGACTTTCCGAAAACCCTCCTTCTTCCTCTTTTTTTTCTCTTAGTTCTGTTTTTATTTTCTTTGTTCATTTCTCAATTCGGAAGGAAATATACAGAATTAATATACTGTTAGTTTTAATCAATAATATTTTAATTAAATGCTTTATTTCATAAATGATTACGTTAATACAACGTGCTCATTTGAATGAAGTTGAATTACCCACGTTGAGATATCGTTAGAACATGACGTCGGCACAACGTCGATATTTGGATGAAAAAAGACTTTTAAGCAAGTTTTACAACAATGAATAGGATTAATTTAAAAAAAAACAAATGAGCAAAGAACATGTCAGTATATCTTCCTTCAATATCCGTCCTTAAAAACGCATGGTGTCCGCAAATGTATAACGACTTCTCATGTTTGACATCAATATATATGTAACCTTCATAATAAGTTCTTGACCATTTCATAACATACAAAAAAGAAAGAAGACATGTTGAAAAATTGTCAAATTTCAACGTAAATATAATGTTGAATAATAGTCATGAAAAATCCGACCATATTTCAACATAAAATCAACGTTTCATCAATGTTATAAAGAAGCGTCTAAACAACGTTTATATTTCATCGTTGAAGAAACGTCAATATATGGTTGTTCAACGTTACGACTAAGGTTAAACCAGAATTCAATGTTGCAGCAACGTCTCATGCCCACTGGGTTACTAATCACCTCATGAAATTCGGATCACTTCCTGTCTACATGGACGGAGGATTATTGGAAAACCTGTTTTTAACCTCATTACGAATTTATTATCTAATTGAATCCATTAATATTTCATGCTTTACTTACTTGATTATATATGTGAATTGAAACCGTTTCATCCGACTGTTATCTCTAACAAGTTACGGCTAATGTGACGTGACGTCATTGTGCAACGTCAAAATGTTACGTCATCATATAGCGCTGCAGGAATACTGTACATGTAGTTTGGCGGATTATCTGTACAATAGCTTCAACCATAGACGTATATCCAGATCTGGATATATGTCTGTGCTTCAACAGAAGCCAAAATTACTTTCACGCGTACAGTTACAGTGGTCGTTTCGCAAAAAAATCCCCCAGCTTAAATAACCACGTTTACAGTAGTATAATATGATTTTTCTACCATAACAGTTGTTTATCTTTTACTATCAGGTTGTAACTGAAGATCAAATATGAGATTAATACAATGTAAAATTCCTAAACAACATCTGATCATTTGATTTATACATTGTAGATGAGAGAACTGGGATAGACATTCAGCATCCTCATTTATTGAAATAAGCATTCATGGCACTTCCTATGAAACTCAGGTAAGAATACCTGTGATTATGTTCTTTGAAAAAGAAAAAGAAAAGAGGAGCCTGCATACATGGTTCATGGGTAGACAATAATATACTCATGGTAATAAGGTGACACCAGGTTATTTTCAAGGCCAGAGGTCGAAGATTAAGGTCATAATTTAAAGATAGCAAAATATATAGAAAACCCTTGAGGGAGGGAACTTTAGAGGTTACAGTTTACTTCTGATGTTGCGAGCTGACACATACCCGAGATATCGGAGTTCATACAACTAGTCGGTTTAACTTTTATTTATCAATGTTGAAAACTGTTTATAAGAGACATATTACCAGGTCATATTATATTTGACCTTGACCTCGCCTATCACGGGTGAGATAGTGTAACATACATTGTATTAGTATTGATTTTAGAATCTTTAAAATGCCATTATTCAATTGGCAATTTTAGAAAAACATTATTTGACATGTGATTGGATGGCACATGCTATGTTTTGTGTTGATGTGTATGAATTTGATTGCACTTTGATCAATTTTGAGACAGCTGACATCTCCACCTTTTGGTATATGAGTGTCTGCTCATACATAAAGAACAGGGTCTCTTGCCTCAGATTTACTCAAGTGTACATGCAAATGTAGATCAAATTTAAATTAATAAAGATTTCTTAATTCCAAATGTGTGCGAAGTAGGTCATGTAAAATGATATCTCTTTCCAATCTTGTATATCAGAGCTTTTATCTGTTGGTGTTGTTTGTCATCTTGACAACACTGTTCAAGATGAGATTCCATTTTGATATAGCAATGAAAAAGTGCGCAAAAAGTTCACTCCATGGATGTTTTTTTCTCATTTTATCATCATTTATAGATCTTGACAAGTGGTATATCGGGCAATACTGTTTTTCTTGTTGCTTTATGTTGACACCTTTTGTCAGATACATGATATAGAACATCTTATTTGTAAGTTATTATGTTACATATAGAATATGTCTGTTTCAGGGTAATGATGATGCGACAGAATATGTCAAAGTTTCTATGGAAACATCAGCCATATTGGAAGCAGTATTTGGTCAAGCTGGCTATATTTGCTGTGATAACTAGTGTGATTGTCATTTTTGTATGCTTGGATGAAGGTATGTATAACCTGATTAGATAAAATATCCAGAGTTCATGAAATGTATCGGTTTTGTCATATTTGCCAAAGAAATAATTTTGGTCCTATAAAAACTCATGTTATATCTTTTATTTTGACTGATAACATTCCCCAAATGACCAGCATTTCATTGAAAGATTTCAAGAACTATGCATATCTTATGAATAAAGCCTTTGGTTCAAGATTATGTCACCCACTAAGCATGTTGTCTGTGACATTTGGCTGTCCCATCCATAAATAGTAGAACATTGATATTACGTATGTGTATTCCTTGTGACAAGACCTTTCAATACAAAAGATACTAAATTTTTTCCTAAAAATGTAAAAGACTGGCCTTAATTTTTCTAGTTATTTAAGCAATATGGTGTTGATATTTTTTTTAAGAAAATATTTTTAATTTATATACTATATATATTTTATTTACTTAAATTTTGTCTTTATAATAGTGACCTTAGTGTATATGTATAGGTACATGTATAACGTTTCTGGTACTTTTTGTTTACAAATGTAACTGTAAGTGGTGGGATGTTGATACATCAGATTTCTAAGGCAACAAGATTTAATTTATTGAGAATCAGAATCAAACTTATCACAGGTGTTACATATTATCCTTGAAGACTAAAGTCTTTTTTTTCTTGTAGTAGCACTAGTATCAGAGTACTTTTGATTTGTGCTTTTAATATAAAAATATCACATTGATAGAATATGAAAAGTATATTTTTATCATAATTTAGATCATTATATTGAAAATTTGATTTGAGATCTTAATTAACATTGAAGCAAAATATTGCATATTTTAGGAATAGTCAGCTTTTATTAGTACATGTAAGTTTGCATGTACATTTTCTCATTTAAATCAGCATACTGAGTATGACGAACCACTAAATATTTACAATCTCCTGCGCAACCATTCTCCTACTGCTTTCTATAAAATCTCCGTTTTTCAGAACATTTTGAATTTGCATTTTTCCACTGTCAAACTGGACTGCAATCTGCCATGCACGCACACCTTGCTCTGCTTTATGGATAACTTTAATTCTGTCCTCCAGTGTTAAAACTTTTGCTTTCTTTGGGCTTTGACTATACAAAGCCATCATATTTTCTTTTCTTTTTATCAGAGTAAAAAACATCTTTTAACTTGTTAAAAACCCAAGCTTAAACTGACAAACGAATCATCAATTTGTCACTACCTAAGAGTTAGCTGAGATTTCCAACTGCATTCAGTCAGAGCAATTAACCTTCAACACCTACATCCCCGACACTTTAAACCTTACCTGGGGACAAATGGAGACGTAATGACTTAATGTGCGTGGACCTCTTGTCATATCTTGCTTAATCAATCAATGATACTGATTGTCTAATCTATTGATAATGGATACACAATAATTTTATTTCATACATGCACTATAAATATGATACCTTAAAAAATATGATGTGGGAAAAACATATACACTTTTATGTATAGCGATAAGAAAAAAAAAACCACAAGCACAAAGAAGTGAAATTAATGATTTACAAAACATATTTATTTGCAAAGTGGCGACCAGTCTTTAAACTTATTGATAATGGTGGTCTTGCATAACAGTTGTTCTGAAATTTTGGACAGGAAATCGCGGTCACAGGTCATGTTTTACAAGTTGTCATGGATTCCAGGTGCATTTTCACTTAAAATGCATCGGTGCATTACTTTAATGGTCGCAGAAGACAAGGGGTCCTGCATAGCAGGTACATATTACTGTATCCTAGGCATTCAAAATATTTTCTATTGCTTAACGATAAAATTTGTTCTGACTTCAGATTTCACATTATGGATAAGATATAAATTCCAGAAAGTAGATCTGAAGAAGTTAGCAGAAGAATACTCAGATGAATCCACCAGTAAGACTTTTATCTCACCACAGCATATCAAACTTAACTGTTTTTATATGAAGAAAGAAAAGAGAAATAAGTAGCATCTATTGTAAAGATTTTATATTAGATGTTCTACCTTTCATTCTATGATTATAGTGTCATACATTACAGTAATGCTAATATAATATCGCATAAAATTGATTGTTGTTGATCTATTTACATAATTTGCAGAATAATGGAATAAATACTGTTGTTCTGTGTTCATTTGATTTTGTTTCTTTCAGTATATGTGGATAAGACCGTTGCAGACAGACTTTTCAAACAGGTGAAGGTTCTGTGCCTCATCCTAACAGTGCCGTCTCATCTAGGTACACAAGTCGGTGTTGTGAATGCCACATGGGCCAAACGCTGTAATAAAGTCCTCTATGCATTGTGCACAAACAAGAAAGATCCAGACTTTCTTAATACATGCAAGTTTGGAGAGAGCAAATCACATTTAATCGGTAAAGTGCGTCACAGTTTTACTTTCGCGTATGCCAACTTAATCCACGATTATGATTGGTTCCTGAAAGCTGATGATGACACTTATGTTGTCATGGAGAATTTGCGTTATTTACTGTCTCATCATGATAGCAACAGTCCCGGTTACCTAGGATACCATTTTCAGACATACTTAGAGCAGGGTTATATGTCGGGAGGGGCATGGGTATGTGATCAGCCGTCAGGGTCTACGACAGATGGTGGAGGAGGGGTTTAACAAAGGACTGTGTAAGGAGGATGGTGTGGTAGAGGATGTTCATATTGGAAAGTGTCTGCAGGTATGTTGTTATTCTGTCAAAGCTGCACAATTATTTTTACACTGTAACATCATATGGTATGAATGGATGTTTAATTTAATATCTTGAGCATGGATTTCTGTGACAATATTGTACATCTTTATATAAATGTCATTGTTTTCTGAACATCTAGTATTCTTTATAAGAAATTCAACATTATGATTATATTAATTTGATGGAATATTATCCTTGAATAAGATTCGTGTATCAATTTTGCATGTCTATAGAGTTTTTTCCTGTATACATTGTGATTATAATTAATTATGTATGAATCTATGATGTGTATGGCTATTTAGAAGTTCGGTAGACCAGATTGAAAAAAATCTCTTGTTTTACATTTCAGGCAGCAAAGGTTCCAGTATTAAGTTCTTTGGACAAGTTTAGTAGGGAGACCTTCCACACAGACAAAGTATGGCAGCATGTATGGGGTACATTCCCTACATATCTAGTATTCTACTCCAGAAATGATGTCAAAAAGGTACATTTGTATTTTTCTGCTGCTGAAAGCAGTATACATGTAGGGATTCACCTGAGAAGGACATTTACTATTATACTGGCTTTACCTTGTTTGTCTGTCTATCAGGGGGCATATCATAACTCAAATATTTCTCTACCTTTCTTGATTTTCATAGACTTCCTACAACCAAAAGAGGATCCATATTTTGGAATCAAAAGGTCAAATCCAATTTTAATAATATGTTCAAATGTGTTTCTTCATCATAAGTTATGGATCTTGAGACACACATTTATCTTGTTGATTGATGATTCTTTCTGCTATGCATAGTTTGCCCTTGAAACTAGGAGAGTCATTTGTTGATCCTCTATGAAACTTGTTTGCATTGCCAACATCATCATTTTTAGCTCACCTGAGCGAAGCTCTAGTGAGCTATTGTCATAGCGCCATCCGTCGTCCGTCCGTCCTGTGTAAACTTTTTACATTTTCAACTTCTCTGCAACCCCTGCACAGAATTTCACAAAACCAAATAGACAGCAAGTACTCAAGGTCCTCTATGAAGTTTGTATTTTTTGTGCCGATCGGTAAAAAAATATGGCAGTCAAGGCTCTGATTGGCTGACACATTTTCAACTTCTCTGCAACCAATGCACAGAATTTTACAAAACCTTACAGGAAGCAAGTACTCAAAGTCCTCTTCCAAGTTTGTGTTTTTCATTCCGATCGGTCAACAAATATGGCTGCCGATGGCTCTGATTGGCTGACACAATTTCGATTTCTCCTCTGGAACCACGGCACAGAATTTCGCAAAACCTTACAGAAAGCAAGTACTCAAGGTCTTCAACCAAGTTTGTCTTTATCATGCCAATCGGTCAACAAATATGGCTGCCAAGGGTTCTGATTGGCTGATGCATTTTCAACTTCTTTGCAATCGCTGCATAGAATTTCATGAAAACCTTACAGGAAGCAAGTACTTAAGGGCCTCCTCCCAATTGTCAACTATCATTCTTTTGTCTGCAACTCAGGTGGGCAAAATGGTCCCCTGGGTCCTCTTTTTAGCTCACCTGAGAGAAACTCAAGTGAATTTTTGTCATAACACGCCCTCTGTTGTTTGTCAAGCGTAAACTTTTTAAGCAAGTGTTATTCTTGTCGAAAGGTCAACAAATATGGCCGCCTAGGACTCTGATTGGCTGATGCATTTATGACTTCTCCTCTGTAACTACTGCGAAGAATTTCACGAAATTTTACAGGAGGCAAGTACTCAAGGTCCTCTACCAAGTTGTGTTTTTGTGCCCATCAGTCAATAAATATGGCCCCAAGAGCTCTGATTGGCTGACACATTTACTACACCTTCTCTGCAACTGCTGTGTAGAATTTCATGGAACCTTACAGGAAGCAAGTACTCAAGGTCCTCTACCAAGTTTGTGTTTTTTGTGCTGATCAGTAAAAAAAAATATTGCTTCCAATAGCTCTGATTGGCTGATGCTTTTACAACATCTTCTCTGCAACCGCTGTGTAGAATTTCACAGAACCTTACAGGAGGCAAGTACTCAAGGTCCTCAACTAAGTTTGTGCTTTTTGTGCTGATTGGTTAACAAATCTGGCCGCTGAGACTCTGATTGGCTGACACATTTATGACATCTTCTCTGCAGCCACTCAAAGAATTTCACAAAACCTTACAGGAAGCAAGTGCTTCAGGTCCTCTACCAAGTTTGTGTTTTTTGTGCCCATTGGTCAACCAATATGGCCGCTGAGACTCTGATTGGCAGACACATTTTAGACATCTCCTCTGCTGTTACTGCTGCACAGAATTTCACAAAACCTAACAAGAATCAAGTACCCAAGGTTCTCTACCAGGTTTGAAAAAAATAAACATGACCACCAGTTGCTCAGATGAGCGATGTTGCCTCCTTTGGCCTCTTGTTTCTATATAACTTAGGAGGGGGAGTAATTCGGCTCTGACATGAATAATATGACCAATGATTGCTGATTGTACAATTTTCATTCATCCATTCCTCTGAATTTGTTAAGTTTTTGCCTGGAAATCTTGGTTTGCAACATGAAAAATGTTTCCTTAAAAGCTACAATGTAGTTATCCCCTATTTATAAATTGCAAGCATCACATATTTCTGACATGTGCTGTTATTACAAGTTTAGAATCCTTGCCAAATGTATCTTTTACAATTCTGCAATCACTTTAGGAAGTTCATGTCACAAGAATGCAATGTCATCAATCTAGCTGCTCTATGATCCCACATAACATGCCTATGTTTCAGGGTGCAGATTGCTGTAGTCAGTTTATTGTGAGTTTCCATCACCTAGATGCTCCTACGATCATCCTCATACATCACCTACTATATAGGACAAGTGTCTACGGCCGTGCCACGCCTACTCATCTTACCGACATATTCAATGTTAAAACAGTTCCTCCAAAGAATAAGTTTGAATCTCCTTGGAATGTATAGAATTATTTGTTTGTAAGCCTTACTTTAACATTGAAAAGTCCCTTTGATAAAATTGTTATAAAATACTCCTTTTGTATGAGCAAAGTGCTCTCTTACAAAGTGCCATATCATATTGTACATATCTATAGTCACTGCAAGTTCCTACAGCCTGCTTAAATAGTCATGAAGTCATCCTGTCTGTCTGTCTGTCTATCTGTAAGACTTTGTAAGATGTATACTCATGTCATTCCCTTCACAAATATGTACCCTCGCAAGAGTACATCTTCTAGTCACTAGCTGTCAGCCATATCCATCTGGAATCTTTTAGATTTGAAGATTTACTCTTCTTTCACAGAGCAACACATGACTTTTTAACCATGTAAAAGTGGTATTCTGCTTTCCAGATCACTAAACATGCACCTTGAATTTGGCTTCCAGAATTCCGTTTTGTAGGGTCTTTGTTTGTAAAAATTGTCGTTTTTACTGATGCCCTCAGATTTTGTTGTTGTTCAATTCTCCAGATCAAAGAAACTTACATTTTGTATTTTTAGAGAAAAGGGATGAAATGGTGATAGAATGCCTAGCATTTCTCTCTGAAACTAATGAAAAAAATTAATGAAAAAATACACTGTACCTCAGATAATAGGTTTAACCTTTGAAAGTCATATTTGCATTGAATGTGATATTCCAAACCTAAAATTCCACACAAATTCCAATGTTTTGCATTGATTTCAGAGCCAAAATTAGAATAAATGAAATTCCTGATGTATATTTATAAAGCAGATTAGTTCGCCAGTGTGGTGGGAAGTTAATTTTAGAAAGGAACAGCTGGAAGTTTCCCATAACAATGTCATGCTTCTTCAGTATGACTGAAATGTTGTAAGTCAATGCGTTACAATATAAGAAGTATAACAAATGAGAAATTTAACAATGATAAAATGGCAAAATAAGTTAAATATTACTATCTAGATGTTGACTGTTAAAAGACTTATTTTGCTTACGGAATGTATTATTTCCATTGCTGTTATCTGTCAGTGTTGCATCACGGTGAAATCGTGAAATTGAACATGTCATTTTATGGATTTTCAAATACTGTGTACTGTATCTATGTGGTTTATGTTGGAATTATGATAAAGAAAGTAATAACACTGTATAAACACTGTATGTGAAATCTTCATAGGAAATATTCTGCTGAGTGTAGGATATGACATCAAACAACAGAGAGCTATTTCTGCTGCACCTGCCTCCGTCATATGTTGTTGATGTCATATTCTGTTATCTCAAAACTTAGCCACTGAAATAGGTAAGGGATTAACAGAGGAAATTTTAGTATTGATTTGTCTTTCTGAAAGATTTTTTTGTACATTTTATACTGTATTAGGAGACGATTTTAAGCTTGTTGACATTCAAATTATATTCATCCACAATGTAAGGCATCGTGATCTCATTTTATTTATTACAGAAATCAATAATAATTGTCACAAAAGCTTTATCTCGGGCAATTACAGTGGTTGTGAATATATTTATTATTATGATCAGAGATTATCATGTATGATTGTCTCATTTTTACTTATATGACATTAACTTACTTGGTATTGTCTGTTCTAATGAAGATCTAGCACCAGACTCAACACTCAATATTAGGGTCAAGGTCATATTTTTATGGTCAAACATATGACAGCTGATATACCTGTTCTTGAACAGTCTACTGTTACGCTTAAGGTGTTATGGGTATAATACTCTACTTCTGGTTGTTTTTGATAACAGAAATATTAAATACCACGAAGACGCACAACTTCAGCAATGTTCGGGTCATACATTTTCATTGCGAGTTGAATGCAACATTAAAAAATATTGTATATCTTAAAATATGTAAAATATGACATGTCTTGACAGTACATGATTTCTAGCTTTTCAACGATATTATTATTACACCCCTAATACCTTATTGAGAACTGTATTTTGTCGGCATCATTTGTAAGTACATGTATAATTATGCTAATGTACGAAGACAATCCCAAACATTTTCTATCATTCCAGATTTTGAAACAATTTTATATATTCGTGTCTTCATATCTTTTCAAAACAGTTACTGATAACATGTAACATGGATTTTTTATATGGTATATGTGATAGTATTCCATTCTTTTCATTTTTTTACATCATTTTTTTTGTAATGTTATGTACCAGATTTTTTGTCATTTATACATTCTACCTTTCTGTACATTTTTAATGCAAATTTTCGTGAATATTATTTTGTTGTATATGAATTACTTGCAATTATAAGTGTTTTCCTAAATTTATGTTACATATCAAACTAGGTTTCTATGCTTTCATACTTGTTGAAATTTACATATATCATTGTTAGATTTTTGTTTGAATTGTTACAGTTTATACAGATATCCATTTGTACAGTATAAATTAATAAGGGTCATCAGCTATATCTCTTAAACCATTTACGCATCACTTTCATATTTTTGTATTTATTGCTCATGACCAGAAGGTTCTGCATCACATTAATTCAATGTCTTGTGACCAAGGTCAAGGTCAATTAGTACATTTTAAATGAAATGGTATGTGTTATTTTTGTCTCTGGAATTGTATAATGATTCACTTGCTCTTGCTCATAATTTAAAGTGTTTCACATCATATTGATCACTTAGTACTTAAGTTGTGAAATAGTTATGATAATCGTGTCTAGGTTATATTATTTTTACCCAAGGTCATGTGACCAAAGTCAAGGTCACTTAATACTTTTACAATAATTGAGATGCTAATAATGTCCAGGCTGTTTCTCTTAAACCATGATTACATCTAATCACTTTCATATTTAAGCATGTTGTTGATCATGATCCAAAGGTTTCACACCACATTGACCCAAGGTCAAAGTCACTCAGAGGGAGGAGGAGACATGTTTTTTTGTTTGTTTGTTTGTTTGTTTTTTTTTCGAGGAACATTTTTTTTCAATGGAACCTCCATTACAAAGGTTTTGGTTTTGGTGACTTGTTTCTTTGATATACATTTTTCACTTTGATGATTTTGATGAGAAAGTTAGCATTATGATCCAGTTTTTTTGGTTTTGTGTTATCTTACCTTTAGATGTATTGTACATATAGCATTACATGTAGTTGGATAGAATGATTTTTGTACCTTGCAATAGAAAAATACGAAAAAAGAAATTGGGAATAAAATAGTGATAACAACTTTTTCTCCTTTATTCCTAATGTTCACTTAAAAGCATACAGAAAGTATGAATAAATATTCAATATTCTGACCTTAACACAAATTCTCTCTAAGGACCAAACTGGCTTGCCACAGCATGTCATGGATTTTACTGATTTTCTTTACAAATGGTACCTTTGGTACACTGACAAGAAAAATGACCTTTTTCGTACAATGTAATCGACGGTTGTCATGGAAACGAGGTCAGTCTATTTTAAGCCCTCACAAGACTGTGGAGTAAGTTATATTTGGACAATGGAAACTACTTTAATAGCTGAACAACTTAGACATATGTGACCGTTTAAAACTACTATTCTAAGAACATTTGTTCATTTTAAAGATATTTCTACTATAACACCTACAACAGCAAATCACAGTCAAAAACATGCATAAAATCGACGCAAATTTCATGCCCTTTTTAGTGTAATTTTAAGCATATCTGAAGGCATGCTAAATAAAATCTTTTCTTAGTTAAAATAAGAAGAAATTCATCTTCTTAACAAAATAAGTAAGAAAACATGATGGGGAAATTAACCATTTTCCTCAAATTTGCCATTAAAGATGGTTGCTATGGCAACTTTTGATGGGAAACCAAAATCATGTAACTCTTAGTATGCTATGGATTTACAATAGTTGATTTCTATGCATTGATAGAAAAGATACTTTTCTTTTTTCTTATAACCATAAATATTTTTCAAGGTCATTGACTTTAAAGTCAAAGTCATTAAAATTCAAATGCTAAAATATCTCTGAAATCTGCAAATTTTCATGCGTCAATTTTTCATTTGCATTTTTAGGGTAATGATGGATGGGGTATATGTTTATAAAGTTTTAACTTATAAGAAAGGAAAAACTTGTACTTAATGTTTTGATAGAAAAGGAATTTGATTAAAAAGTAAGAAAGGAGCTGACAAGATAAGGCGTAAAATCTGCCCTGAAAAAGTGGAATTTTCAAAATGGGATATGCAAGAAAATTCTATCACAAAATTGATGCCAGTTATTGGTTTCATCATAATCAGCAGTTTGATAAGATTTATCGTGCCTCGTTTTCCTTAATTTTGGGGCAAACTATGTCTTTTTTCCATAGAAATCAATGATAAATGAAAATTTATTTTTAAACATTGTTCCCCCCCCCTAGCTACAGAACGCCACTTTTACAGAAGGTGTATATCACTAATACACATCTTTTGACAAAGTTGGGTTCTGTAGCTAGGGGGGGGGGGGGGAACGATGCCCCAGAGACAAAAAACTGTAAAAGGGAGGATGGGGGGCTTTTTACGAATATGTGTTTTAGGCCATAATATAAGCAAAGTTTCATTTTTTCCCTTTTAAAGTCATTCATCAATTTATTCTAAACATGTTCAAATGAAATGCACAAGATTTTGGAATGAAATAAACAAGAGCGTGCTGTTTATTTCTTAACAGTGTGTATTTCACGGTAAAATGCCTACTTTTTAGCCAATTAATGCATAATACAACCATAATTCAGATTCAAGATTCTAAAATTTATGGATAAAAGTTAAGACCAGTCTTTTAAATTTGATATCTAGTATCTTGTTTAGACTATAGCTATGTTTTAAAGTTTATAGATATCCATATTAGCCAGATTGTTCTTAATTTTCAACGTTTTTTGCTCAAATTTAGCTTCTTTTCAACATGGCTACCCCCTACTCTTTGGACTGTAACTTAAGTATCTAGAAATAAGCTTAACAAAATAAAAGTTGTATGAGGAATCTCCAAATACATTATATTTTAGTAATGATCAAGTTTTTCGTGTGTATAGGTCACTGCGTAGAAGAAATACTTGATGAGATTCAGGGCTAAATACAGCCCTTATCTTATCAGCTCCTTGATATATTTTACATCTTTTTGCTTCATGGGATTGAGTATTGCAGAGATACAAAGTCTCTGTGTAACTTATCCCCTATGAATAAGAGGTATATAAGAGAGAAAATGGGTGTGGTCATTTTCTCCTACATAACTTTATGTAATCTAGAGAACACCAGTTCTAAGAAAGTATAATTGATAGAGAGTTAATTCTTTTTGCATTATAATCAGTCTCTGGTCTAGTTGTGTACCCGATATTTTGTTTGAACCCCTGACCCCCAGGGTCTTCAAAAATGAGCGTGGTCATTTTCTCCTACAAAACTTTAATATTGTGAACATCAATTCTTAGAAAACACAGTTGATAGAGAGATAATTCTTTTTGCATTATAATTAGTCTCTGGTTTATTTGTGAGCCTGGTATTTTGTTTGAGTCTTTGACCCCCAAGGGTCTTAGAAATGGGTGTGGCCATTTTCTCCTATACAAGCCTATGCAACCTTGTGAACACCCAATTTTCAGAAAGTATTATTGATAGAGAGTTAATTCTCAGTCTCTGGTTTTCGTGCAATTGACATTTTTTAGCTTCTTTATCCCAGGGTCCTAGCGATGGGTGTGGTCATTTTCTCCTATGTGACTCTTTGTGATCTTGTGAACAACACTTCTCAAAAAGTACAAAATTGTAGAGAGTTAATTTTTTTTGCATTACCATGAGTCTGTGGTCTAGTGTACCTGAGATTTTGTTTGAGCCCCTGACCCAAAGGGTCTTTGAAAATAGGTGTGGTCCTTTTCTCATATGCAAGTATGTCATCTTGTGACAACCAGGTATCATGAAATATAATTGACAAATAGTTTATCTTATTGCATTATAATGTGTCTGTGGTTTAGTTGTGTACCTGATATTTTGTGTGAGCCCCTGACTCCCAGGGTCTTAGAAATGGGTGTCACTTCAGTGAATTTAACAAAAAAAAAAACAGACAGCAGAGTTTCAGTCTCATCAGAGACTTCTGGTTTTAACTTGTTCATTGACAGCCATTTTTAAGCAAAGTTAGCTGAATCTGAATTTATAACACCAAGTTCCTTAACTTCATTCAAGAACATTTTCGTTTCTTCTTCTGTCATTTCTCTCATTGGTTCCCTTGGCGGGCCAACATCCACACCAACCAATGACATTAGGGGTTTCATGGATGCAACCGTTCCACCTAATAAGTTTCCTGTAAGAAATATAAAAATATAACAGGACCTTGACAATCATGTATTCTTTATATGCTTGACATACTAACTTAAATATTTTTGTATTGTATAACTTTTGGTGTAATATTAATTCCATATGATGAGACCTACCTACGGCACCAGGTTTTTGAAACATGACCTTGATCAAAGACTATGACTTTAAAATCTTTGACTTAAGTCTGACTTTAAAACCTTTGACCCAAATCATATAAGGGAAATATTTGAACCAAGTCATTATATTAGGAACAATTGGCTTGAAGATTCAAGACTTGAATTGTGACCCCAAGGAGGTTTGACGTGTACTATGACCCTAGGAACTATGATCTGAAATTATCTTGTGAGCTTTTATGACTTTGCACATAATAGTGTGAAAATTCTCTGACCGTATTTGACTATGATTCTACGTAGTTGTTGACATTTAAGTTGTTCTTTCCTAGCACTCTCAAGGTCATTAACTTCAATATCTTTAAACATCCTTATAAAGACTTTAGGCATGTAGTTATAGTTACTCCCTATAGCGCCATGGGCACCGGTCGTCATTCCCGCCAATAATTGCTGAAAAGAGAAAAATGTCAGATGTTGGCGTTCTGTTTGGTCTGCTCGTGGTTTAATGGTATTTTCAATCTGAAAATTTTAAAGGAGCATGTTTGGGGTCAAACTGCGCAAAGTAGACAATTCTAAGGCGAACATATTTATACAATTGGAATAAAGAAAAACTAAATGTAGTCTTAATGACTTCTCAAATCTGAAGAATGGACACTAAAAATGAATTAAATACGATCAGGGAACTTGTTGAACCCTTGAATTTGTTGAATTTGTTGAACACTTCATAACACGTTCAAGGGAAAAAGATTTGAATTTACCCAGTCTTTTTGAAATACGATATTCACAATTTTTTCTTCTTTTCAACTCTTTATAAATAAAGACTGTTTCAAAGTTCCGAATTTGACCTAAGACAAAAGGCAGATTTCTACAATAATGATATGTTTACATCTTGAATCATATTTGTCATCTCATGTCTCTGAATGAACTATAAATTCGTTTTGCGTGATGGAGATTATGAGCACAATGTATTTTCATTTACACTATCTGTCCCATACAGTATGTTGAAGTCTCCGGCATATTTCACACCAATCATATCTACAAGGTCCTGGTTTGAAAATTTGATCCCTCTTAAGCTGGGAATCTGTGTTTTGGCCTTCCTCATAAAATCTTCCATGTTGACTGAAACAAAATTTAATGAAATATCATAGCCATATGCCAAAACTTATTAAAGTTATTTTTTCAGGAGATTGAAATGTCTCTTGCATAGGAAAGGAATGATACAAATAGAAAACAGAATTACTCGAGTTCATAAATTTTAGGCCCCTTGATAGACATCAAGTGTGAAAATTGTTCTTATTTAGTGAAATCTATGCATTGCATTACGAGCGTTCATTGCAAAATTTGTTCTTGATACCAAAGCTTGCTTTCACTTCGAAATTACACGCATCATTTGTAAAGTTGAATTAATGAATCAAAAACATTAGCTCTGCATTCCCTGACAAGGTTTGGGCGAGGCCAATCGCGCCGCAGACTGTTTAAGTTTGTGATGAAGACAAAACTCGTTGAAATATACCTGTTTAGGTATACAATCGATGACTCATTAATTGTATACTTAAACGGGTAATCGTCGGGTATGACTAATCGACTGTATACCTAAACGGGTATGACTCATAGATTGTATACCTAAAGGGGTATGACCAATCGATTGTATACCTTAAGGGTTATGACCAATCGATTGTACACCTAAACGGGTATGACCAATCGATTGTACACCTAAACGGATATGACCAATCGATCGATTGTACACCTAAACAGGTTTGACTCGTCGATTGACTAAAATCTACCAAACACTTACGTGTAACGCCTGTAAACATCGGGAGATGGTAGTAGTAAAAAGGTAGGGTAGGGGCTTCTGAAGCCACTCCTTTACAGTAAGCAATCAGCGAATCTTTAAGGAGAAATGACTTTAATAATAATAATTATATTCCAGGAAGAAGATTTTACTATTAATTTAAACAGCTTGCGATCAAACGAATTCGACATATAAAATATACGACCTATGTTTTGTGGCTTGAAGAAAAGTGGTGGTAAAGTTGCGATGGCATCGGCTCCGACTGTGGCTGCATGTTTGGCCTGTAAAATAACAAAATGTACTGTCCAAAACTTTGAAAGCCGAATCGTGTTACAGAATAAATAGAATTATCTCGTAAATACAAGATGATTTAATTTTTCGATGAAACGATTCGGCTTTCGCACAAAACACGCAAAGTTAAAAGACTCTTATTTTTTTCATCTAACTTTCACGGTTTATACGTGAGAAGAATGAGAATAACCCTGTGGTATTTATCATTGTCTTACCAATTCTTTACTCTCTTTCAAATGCAGTGACCCAACTTGTACAACAACTTTCAGTCTAAAAGAAAAATTATGTCAAATCTTGAATTTTTTTTTTCATTTTATTTTTATGCAGACATTTTAACATTTTATGCAACATACATGTAAAGACAAAGGACAACTTTCACTTCTTCTGTCAAATCTTGAAAATGATAAAAAAAGAAGCTATAAAAGGATAGGTCACATAACTAGTGTCTGCAAAGTACCAAGTGTACATCAATCTCTAGTCGGATCTGAATACTTGTTTGTGTTTCGTTATGCCTTGTATTGTCTTTTTGGTTGATTTATGCCTTTGTTGTTGCCTTGTGTTAAGATGCATTTAACTGGTTTAATTGTATAGGCACTGGAGAAATTATGATAAGATGTACAAAATAGGTAAAAAGTATCGACGAATTTCTGACCTGCCTTTAGCCACCTTGATCCATTCCTCAACTATGGCTTGTCTCTCCTCTTTGGTCATTGACGTACCTTCTCCTGTGGTCCCATTCACTGAAATATTATCATTGTCTCACAACACCGGAACACCGAAATGAAAAAAAAAACCAAAAAAAAAAAAAAAAAAAAAAAAAAAAAAAAAACGGTCTAAACAGAAAAGGCATCATTCAGACTCTTTGCTAGTATGTGTCGATATCATCTTTAGAGAATCCATCCTTCCCGATACAATATCGTCAAAATTAATAAGCTGTGGAACTTTAAAATTGGGATTTCAATTGTGCTTCCATTGAACTGATGGTTCTCAAAAACACATGAGTTTTGCATGTCTCTATGATTCTATTTTGCATTTAGTTTTTCAATAACTTCCCTTTTGTTACCCCCTTCCTTCCTTATTTGTCTGAATGTAACTCACCGTACACAGCACGAATATCATTATTCAGCAGGAATTCACAGTACTTTGATATCACAGATAATTCCAGTTCTCTGTAACAATAGTATTTTCAAATTTATTGTTTTTGTGTATGGATATTGAATTTTAACCAGGAATTGTATATGTCTACAATAATCTTTACAGGTTTCCTGGATTTTTACGTAACTTTAAACGATTACTTTTAATTTTACCACCAAAGAATTGTTTTGGTTTTTATCAAGATTTAAATTAATTACCCCTTTTTGTTGAATGGAGTAAAGAGCGCTGGTACTAGACCCTCCAACCAAAAGCTCCCAATCTACAAAATAAAATGACGTTTAAATAAGTCACGGGTAAAAGCATCGTATAGATCCGCCGTGCTCTTCAAGTATTTGAGGAGCACGGCGGATCTATACCAAGATGGGGTAAAAGGGGGTTACCGGCGTGCTCTTAAAAATACTAAGTGTATGATTAAGTACAAAATTCAAACGTACGAATGGGTGGCGATTTTAATTTATCCTTCAGTTAACTGAACTTATAAAATTTGACTGTGTCAGAGAAACTTTTTTCGACGTTTGTCCAGACTTATACTATGTCAGTATGTCAGCTATGCAAATACTTTGGTAACTAAATAACTTATATAGGGAGGTCATTGGAGTATGATGCTACCCGGGGCATACATAGGAGTTTTGCCAGATTGCTTGTGTACAAGAGTCATACCAGAATACTTCATTTCGACGACGTTTGTACGGAATTCGTGAGCGTGCAACATATATTTGTACAAATGGAATAGATGGTACAAACTGAATACATGGGACATAAAATCCATGCTTATTGTATTATATTGTAATATGTTATCTTGCCTACCTGTGTCATAGCTGCCCGATGACTTAAGTGATGAAGTAGAAGTATTTGTTATCTATTTATGTATACGCTTGAACTAGAGCTGTCAATGTCAGAGCACATGTACAAATAAAAAAAAAAACACTAAGGACATGCATATGTAGTATTAGAACAAAAGCAAGACAACAACAAAAACAAACAAAGAAAAAAATCTAACAAACAAACAACATCATCCCTCCTTTCAGATAGACAATAAAATGCAGGTTGTTTAACGATGTTGAGAACATGGGTATCTATCTGTACTGTGGAATGAAAGTTTGGACCTACAGCCGAAGCATCGTCGGAATAGATTTATACTCAGTTATTCAATACACCTGTCCTCTCTGCATGCGTTGACATGTGTTCCAGTTTATGAACGAAAGATGTATATGATAGCCAGACATCCAGATAAACACCTTGTCCCTTTTCTCATGACCATAGAATTGCCCATTTCAGGATTCACCAGAACTATCATTATCAGAGACCCATGCTCAGTCGTCTTAACGTGGGCCTACGATGCAGGACTATAGGAGACCAATACCTTTGAGTTCAATTACTTTGAAAGTGATCTCTCTTTGCCTGAAACAATCAGAAGAAGTCTGAATTAGGATATCAAAGATATCAAAAGCAAAAGAATACAATGAAGCCGATGGAATGCTTGTAATACACGTCATACGAAAGAAAGTCGTGGAAAAAAAAAATGAAAACTAATAATTTAAATAAAAATGAAAGAAATGATCATCGTAATGTTAATATTTTCAAAAGCTATAAAATACAATGCATCACATTGCATATTTTACACAATTTTGTAGGCAAAGATTGCCGATTCGGGCCTTTTAATTAAAAAAACCCATAATGAATCCGTAGTCACTGTGGAATGTGGTAGGGAGCTCCTTATCATAATGCCAGCTGGGTAGCCTGTAAAAACTACACGACCCGAACATTTGATCCTGATGAGGAGGGGGGGGGGGGGGTAATATTCAGACAAATAATGTAGAAAAGAATATGAATTTTTGTAGCAGAAAATGGGTTTTGTTCTTGCAAGAAATCAATTTTCGGATTTGTACGGTAGAATTTGGATCGCTGTTTTGTATTACATAAGAAATAGAATTCGACGATGAGAGAATTAGTTTATGATCTTTTAAACACAATTTGATGTGTTAGAAATATTGAAGAATACAATTTCTCATTTTCCATTTGCTCCAGAAATGACGTACTCGTCGTTACGAAATAGAGAATTCTACCGTAAAAATCCGAGTAGGAAAGTTTCTCCGAAATGGTCTCGAAATTCCTCTGACCACTTCCAGATCAGTTATTTATCTATGTTTCTCAAACCCATCTCCGTGTTTGATTCATTTGTGTGAGGCGTTCATACAGTTTCATTTATTAGAGTAGACTGTAAGTAAGTACTTTAAACTTTTATTTAAAGTGGACAAACTGAAAGTGAAAGTAGCCTATTTTCTGGACAAACATGTTACGTACGTGACGGTCGCAGCGTTTCTTACATAAAAAACGGTATTTAAACGGTAATTTGTCAATGTTTCTCTATTTCAGCTTGTGATATCTTCATGCCAATAGAATGCATAGCTTATGTCAGATTCTAGAAAAAAAAAAGAAAAAAAATCAGAGACAATTCCAGTGAATGAATGCATGAACATCCAGAAAAAATTGTGTATATTCTTAGTCAAACTCCCAATAAGTTCTAGGCCGAAATATCAAATATTGGTACTTTAGATTAGAAATGTCTTGTCATTGCTGTACCTGTGAAATATGAACGCTGCTTGCCTGCCCAGACTAGAATAAAGTTTCATTCGGAGAAACAAATGGGAAAGACAAAAAAGATGTTAACCAATCTTCAAATACAGCGGTCTACTTGAACATTGGACATTTGCAAATTTATGTTGGTCATATGGTAACAATGTTGATCAGACTGATCGTAAAAATGTCAGACGGGTCTGATGCATTTAATTTGCATAAACCAGGGATGTATATAACATATACGTCCCTCCATAAACTGAATAATCAATATGTTCAATTGCTGATAAAGAGCTGTAACTAAACCTATAGGTTTTATACGCATGGACACCAGACAACAAATCTTTTGGAACACTTTAATATATATTGTGACATCATAATTGATTTCACCGTCTTGATTTGTTGTCATGTTTTCTATTGTAACATGGCAATGAAAAAAAATCTCTGAATAATGTGATGTCTGGTGTCTAGCTGTCTAACTGGATTACTAGCAAATCAGCTATTATTTCCCAGAAGATGAGCACGTTTTGCTCAATGTAAAGTTCATATTTGCTATTAAAGGATATATACTGTTTATTAAGCTTTAGGATAGATATTCTTTAGATTTGAATCAGATTCATATTATTGTATGTTAAAGTGATGTGTACTGTCATTTGATGTGGTTACCATAAGAAAAACTGAAGTTATGAATACTTCCAAAATTGACTGATGCAGACATTTTCCATTGCCAACTATGGCAAATTCAAAATAATACTCATGCAGTATCGTTTTTATTGTTGGATAATTTTCCTTCATATTTGGAATACAATATATTGGATATACTACTAATTGATTGAAGTGAAGAATTTTAAACCTTCCAGTCTATTATTTGTGTAAAATTATGTTAAATATTTTTAAAGTACTTCATAAGTCATATCAGAGTTATCTTTCTTGTAACTCAGAAATACAGAAAACTTCCAAATAATAACTGTTGATTAGACATTTGTCATTGCAAAAGAAAACTAAGTATTTTTGAACCCTCAAAGTCTTGACATACATGTATTTAGCAAGAAAAAGTGTTGAAAAATCAACGAACAGAGCATCATTAGATACATTTTGTTTATATGTTTTTGATTTTGCAACATAAATTTCAGAAAAGAGAAAAATGTCTTCACAGACATCCATTGTCCAAACAGAGTTTGCCTTTCATGGGTATGGCAAGAACTATGTAAAGTTACTACAGGTACGAAGAGAAGGGAAAATACATTATGTAAAGGAAGTAGAGGTCAGCACTGAACTTACACTCAACAACACGAAGGATTATTTACTAGGAGACAACTCTGATATTGTGGCCACTGACTCTCAGAAGAACACAGTGTATGCCTTGGCACGGCAGAATGGGGTGGGTGGTCAATGTTATTTGTACATGTATAATTTATTAAGTTTTTATTAATTTACATGTTTTGCTTGAAGAAGTAAAAATATTCCCTCTCTGCTTTTCATCAGACATCTATCTAGCACTTACTGTAATAGATTAAAATTGAAGGGAGTTTTCTTCCATTTAGAATGTGCTGTTCACATTCTCTTTAATTTTATTTTTTTTATACTTTTGTTGTTTAATGAGATTGCCCTTTTGTAAGTTGGTATACATGGTATAATAAATGGTATTTAATGATAAACATGAATATGATGATGCAGAAATACTTTTTAAAAATTCTATCATACCTAATTCCCGTAAATCAAATGTTTTATGGTAATTTGTAATAAATTTCCTTTCAGATTTCATGTATAGAGAAATTTGCACTGCTTCTCAGTGAGCATTTCTTGAGGAAATATGCTCATGTCACTAAAACTCGTGTCTACATAGAGGAAACACCATGGAAACGAATAGAAGTGGTGAGTGCCTTCAATCCACAAACAATTTTACATATGCTGCAGTACATGTGAACCTTTTGTCTCCACAAATCTGGAGGATTTTCAATTTTCATCTGGAGATTTAGCCTGTCAGCTGGAGGTTTTTAATTTTTCATACGGAGGATTTATTGGTCATCGGCATACTGTAATTTTAGGTGAAACGATGAAAAAACTATGTAAATATGTTATGATGTTTATTTAACATTTTTTTTCAATCTTTTCATCACATATGCAAGGCATATATTACAGGTCAGATCCCCCACACACCTTTCTGGCCCAGGTAACAATCCTCTAGAAACTTGAGCACAGTTTATGTCAAAAGGAGAATAACCTTTTTCTTATTCTAATTTTTTTTAAATCACTGGTAAAGACTGAATATGCTTAGAACTGCACATTCACCATATCTGGTAAACCATGTATTGAAATCAGCCCTTGCAGTCGGGGGAAATTCAGATCTTAAAAATAATTTTTTTGCAGTATGACATGTTTGTACCTTGGGATGATCTGTTACATCAACTATATTATTACTAAACATGTTTCATGCATTTTTCAATGTTATGCTACCGCCGGTCAACAAGTAGGTCAGAGATCTAAAAAAAAAAAAGAAAAGTGGAATGCCAGTTATAAGCTGTCAAATACCAATGACGGTGTAGAGAATTCGAGAACGCCGCGCTAATTACTTTGTTTGTCCAGCAATATACCTGTAACCTGTATAATTAGCACTAATTGATTTGTTTGGAAAATTGATTGTCTGGTCACTACAGTTGGCATAATGCCTATAACTAATACACAACTGGGGATTTTGCATTTCATCTGGAGAAATCTGGAGGATTTTCGTTTTTGTCGGGAGGATTTTGATTCGTCGGGAGGATTTTGTTTCGTCGGGAGGAATCGGGAGGACTATTGCAGATCGGGAGGATCCTTGTTTTGTTGGGAGATTTCCTCCTCCCGTCGGGAGGTTCACATGTATGTGCAGTTATATAGATTCATTGTAAAACAATGACAGATTCGAATTTTTTTATGTTTTTATGCACATGGTTCACTTTTCTTTTCAACTATGGAATACCTGTACATCAAGGAAATTTGAAGCATGAAATTGATAGATGAAGGTTTAAGTTGGAGTTCAGACCGATAGCTGGCACTTATTCTTCTTTTACAAAACTTGTGAAAGTTATAAACTTTAGTGTATCAAATGTAGCTGTCAAAGTTTTCCTGCTTGAAAAAGCAGGAATTTTCTTCGATATTTTCAGTTACAGAAATTAAGATAAGACGAGATAATATAAGATTGCTTTAAAGTTAGCAAGTTTATGAAACAGAGGCTCCTTCCGGCTACCATAGTGTAGCGTAGGGCGCAATCTGCGGGATCGAATAAGTGACACCGGTGTGATGTTCATGCATTTATTGCACTCCCGTATAGGAACAAGGAAGCCCTACAAATACATATTAATAATGACTAACATACTCTCATACCTATATAAACACACATTCAATATGACGAGGGTTACTTAATCTGAGAACATACTATAATTATCAATCATATGTTTAATATGAAATATTTCTGCAATAACTTTACTTTAACATGTTCATATTATATATACTCAAATACTAAAATTAACTAAAGAGATTTATCAAAGCTATGAAATAAGATAAAGTGACTTAAATGTAAAATTCTAACAAAGAGGAATAACAATGGCTGCCAACAGGAAGTAGTAAGAGTTATCTCTCTCTTACCCGGCTGTGGGTCAAGGCACCCTATAACTATATGGCTCAGTGTGTGGACTCTGCTATGGTATCTCTATCAGTCAAGGTCTTGCAAGTACCTAAATCATTACAAAACATAACTTAACACTTGATCTCAAACCTCCAATACATTTTATCAGAGATAATAATAAAAACATAAATCAATTCTATACAAATGCTATAACCCATATGGAATCTACAGGTTAACAGGTAAGTATAAATAAGGGTTCAAATCTATAGTAATGGAAACTATAGGATCCACCATAAGATCACAAAGGAATTTGTAAGTAGTACATGGAGTAAAATTAAAAATATTGAAATCATGGAAATTACACATCTGATCTTGGAGTACATTTGCTAGATCATAATATAAAGTGATAAAAAGTACTTACAAGTAATTCTGATAAGTCCAAACTCCAAAAATTAAGGAAAATGTCAGAGACACAAATCTCAAACCACAATGGCTGACCACTATCAAAAATCTAATTTAATTAATTAAACCAATGAGAAAAGTCTTTAGAAGTCACATGACTTAAAATTTAAACTGACCAGTCACATGGTTGGTCACATGACAATTGGACATGGAAACATGTAATTTTAAGAATGGAAATGACAAAACTATTATAAAGAAAATACATAATAAAAATGACCCTATTACATTCTCCCCCTGCTAGGGTAAAATGGCGTCCTCGTCATTTCAATCATACAAAAATACAAAGATATGATCTCAAAAATCACATCTCACACACAATCTGATATAATCTAATACTAATATATTAATGCAATATCATATCAAAATGTGACATAACATATAACATTAAATGATATATCTAAATATGTCATACATAATTGTATCAGTATGCAACAATTATATGAAAGTATTATAAAGTATCCATTATAGTCAAACATCAAAATGTCTTTCAATATATCTAAAGACAAGAAAAATGGGTACTCAAAATGACACAAAAATCACAAAATTGCAAATATGCTATTTAATCAAAATCATAAGGAATTCACCTATAACATATTTCAAATAGCATACGAAAAGAGTTAAATAAAAGACATAAGACATGTAGATAGCAATCTAATACACTATCAGTAATCATGTAAACATGTAATGAAAATATAAATTATAACTGTCTATTTCAGTTGTAGAATAGGTGAGGATCTGAAAACATAAGGACTGTCCTTTTTCAGTCACTAAATGGAGAAGTACAGGTGAGAAATCTGGATACAATATTAAAGACTGTCACTTTTCAGTCACTATACGGAGTAGCGCGGAAGTCAATGCTGCGTTGTCTCTGTCACTGAACAGTTCGGAACGCGCAAAACTTTTCAAATAATCTGCTCGGATTTTCCAGTCTGGACCAGCAGCTATCGGTACACTAGCACACATATCATAGTCTTTGGTCCAGGCAGGAGGTCTTCTCTCTCGGGTTGGTCGTCTTGGTGGTTCGGAATGTACGGATTCCGAGTGACTAGATGAGCCATCATTCTGTGTAGGGTCCAAAGCATCTCTTGATGATCTGGCAACCGACTCGGAACTGGTGCTTTCAATACGGTCATTATGGTCCGACTGCTTTTCAGATGTCGCATCGTGATTATCAGATGGACTCTGCGAGGTAGTGGATTCCGTCCCTCCAGTGTCTGCAGATGAACAAGAATCTTCTCTTGGACATATCACTGGGTTTCGCACCAAAACAATATCATCTTCATCTTCTGATTCGCCATAGCTAGTGTTGCATTCTGATACAACAGTGCTGGGATCAGTAGGTATATCTGCCTTTTCTTCAGGTTGAGGTGACTTCTTTGTCTCGCTCGGTAAATGTTCAGGCTTCTTCGGTCGTGGAGTCGGTTCACTGTCTGTATTATCTTCTCTGGTGTCTAGATCTTTTGAACCAACAGGCAACAAGAGATTGCGATGTAGTGTTCTCAGTCGTCCAGATCTATCCTCTTTCCTGACTTTGTAGACAGGGATGTCCGGGTTAGGCTTAGACACTACAACGTAAATGTCTTCTTCCCACTTGTTCTGTAGCTTGTGTCTACCATCAAACTTCACAATCTTCACAAGAACTCTGTCTCCAACCTCTATCGATGATGCGTTTACTCTTTTGTCGTAATGAGTCTTGTGTTTCTCCTGGGCTTTCTTCGTGTTGCGCTGTGCGATGTCATATGCGTACTTCATCCGTGATCTTAACTTGTCGATGTACTTGCTCGTTGTCTGATGTTGAGGTTGCTGGTAAGTGCCAAACGATATATCAATGGGCAATCTAGGCTCTCTCCCGAACATCAGTAGATATGGAGATACGCCGGTGGAATCATGGCGGGTGCAGTTGTAGGCATGAACGAGCGGACTAATATAGTTCTTCCAGTCTTTCTTCTGATCTTCTTCTAGTGTTCCTAGCATTCCAATCAATGTCCGGTTAAAACGCTCGCACTGTCCATTGCCCATAGGATGGTAAGGAGTTGTTCTACTCTTCGTGATGTTAAGAAGATGGCACAGTTCTTTGATCACTTTGCTTTCAAAGTTGGCTCCTTGGTCGGAATGAAGCTTAGATGGAATGCCGTAATGTACGATGAAGTTTCTGAAGAGTGCTTCTGCTGTTGTCCTTGCAGTCTGATTTCTGGTTGGTATGGCAATCGAGTACTTAGTGAAATGGTCGGTGATAACAAGTACTGAATCGAATCCACCCTTTGATCTTTCTAGGCAAAGATAGTCCATGCATACGAGTTCCAATGGCTCTGAGGTGGAGATGTTAACTAATGGAGCTCTAGTGGTGGTTGGTGACTTTCTTCGTACGCATCTGCCGCAGTTGGAAATCCAGTTATCTATATCTTTGCACATCCCAGGCCAGAAAAATCTGTCTTTTACTAAAGATGTTGTTCTATCTCTTCCTTGATGGCCGAATCTGTCATGCAGGTAGTTAAGTACTCGTGGAATGAGCGAGCTCGGAAGAATCTGCTGGAGCTTAGGTTGATCATCTATGATAATCTCTCTGAATAAGATGTTATCAATAACACGCAGGCGGTCATAATTCTGAAGTAGAGTACTCTGCCAGGTGTTAGGTGGGAGTTGTTGCTTGGTAACCTTCTGTTGCTGCTGAATTATATCAAACCAGAAGCATAAATCAGGATCGCAGTGTTGTTCTGATCTGATATCTATCGTTGGAAATCTGGGTAAATCTAGGTGGCTATCTATAACGTCTGGAGATGATGTTAAACTCTCTATGTAAATAGGCTGAATCTGATGTGACTGGCAAATGGCTTTGATGGAGTCGCAGGTGACTGTATCTGATTTGCGATGATCTTCTAGTATTCCAGGTAAACGTGACATGGCATCGGCATCAGTGTTGTTTCTCCCTGGACGATACTTAAGGTCAAAGTTGTAGGCTGCCAATGCGGCGATCCAGCGGTGACCAGTGGCATCGAGTTGTGCAGATGTTAGCACATAGGTGAGCGGATTATTGTCAGTGTATACTGTGAACTGGTTGCCGTATAAGTAGTCTTTAAATTTCTCTGTGACGGCCCATTTCAATGAAAGAAATTCAAGCTTATGAGCTGGATAATGTTGCTCTGCTTTGGAAAGTCCACGGCTGGCATAGGAAATGACCCGTTTCTTGTCTCCTTGAAGTTGGTATAAGACAGCACCTAATCCTTTCGCACAGGCATCTGTATGTAGTTCGAAGGGCTGCTTATAGTCTGGGTAACCAAGTATAGGTGGCTTCATGAGCTGGGACTTCAAAGCATCGAAAGCTGTTTGTTGTTCTTCGTTCCAGGTAAAGGGATTCATGGCTTCTTCTTTCTTTTTCTTGGTTCCTTTTCGTCTAGTAGCTGGTAAAAGGCTGTTTAAGGGTTTAGCGATCTTAGAAAAATCCTTCACAAACTTCCTATAATAGCCAACGAAACCTAGGAATTGTCTAACTTCTTCTTTGGATGTTGGAGTGGGCCATTCTATAACTTTCTCTATCTTCTGTGGATCAGGCTCTATTCCCTCTTCTGATACAACATGACCGACATACTTCACTTTCTTCATCATAAGGTGGCATTTCTTTGGAGTCAACTTCAGTCCGGCTTCCCTCAGTTTCTGGAAAACACGTTGAAGTCTATCTAAGTGTTCTTCAAAGGTCTTGGACACAATAATCAGGTCATCGAGATAGATAAAACAGATGTTCAGATGGAGATCCCCAAGACATTCCTCCATGACTCTTTGGTAAGTGGCCGGTGCGTTTGTCAACCCGAAAGGCATCCGGTTGTACTCATAAAAGCCAAGGGGTCCCACTGTAAAGGCTGTTCGCTCCTTGTGTGAATCCTCTATCTCTATCTGGTGGTATCCAGATTTCATGTCCAGAACAGAAAAGTAGCGGTTACCAGAAAGTGACTCAAGAAGTTCATCAATGCGTGGCAGGGCATAGTTATCTTTAATCGTACGTTGGTTAAGCTGCCTAAAGTCTATACATAAACGTAACTTTCCATCTTTCTTCTTGGCCAACACGACATTAGAGGTAAAAGGCGAATGGGATTTACGAATGATTCCTGCAGATAGTAGTTGCTGAAGATGATCTCTAACTTGACTAAACATCGATGGTGGAATTCGTCTATAGCGTTGCTTAAAGGGTACAGGATCGTAAAGGTCAATGCGGTGTTTCACGGTAGTGTTGTGACCAATATCATCATCTGCCTTGGATAGTATGTCATCATATCGCTGTAGTAAGTCTTCAAGGTGGTGTATCTGTGATTCATCTAGTTCGTCCTTATCTATATTCATCCCTCTAATCTTATCGGATGGTTGATCGACAATGTCATTGACAGCATTCATGGTACACTGGACAGAAACAGGCTGAATCTCACATAGAATGTCATGCGGATGGATGGTAGCTGTCATCGTGGTAACGTTACTGATACACACTGGAATGTTGTCGCTGTCATCATGATGGTAGGTGATCAAGTAAGGCGATATGTCCAAATCTGATGGTAGCTTAGATTTCAGCGTTGGCTGTAAAATCGCACACATAGGATGAGTTGGAATCTGCTTGGTCATGTAGCCTTTCACTATAACTTCTGTATTTGGCGGAATGGTAATATCTTTCGCTTCTGAACTCTTTACTATGGCTAATGTCTGGTTGTTTCGAACTAGTTCTTTCTCTCTAATAGAAATACTTCGTAGAGCCATGTACCAGGGTGTTGAAAGATTCGCTGTCTGTAGGAACCTAGTTCCGCGAGTCTGCTTCGCTCTAGACCAAAGAATATCTAGGATGTTGGTACCCAACAAAACAGGAACATGTGAATGGTAGTCTATATCTGGTACTATGAGAAAAATGGCTTCCAGTGGCTCTTCAGTTAATGCATCGTTTCCAGTAGAAATAGTTGCTGTGATGAAGCCTTGATATGGTAATGTTGCACCATCAGCACACTTTATGGTCAGGAAATCTGTTATCGGTTCAAGTGGATGCGATGATAAAAATTTGTCGTAGGTACTCCTGCTAATAGTGGATATAGAAGAACCAGTATCAAGGAGTGCTTTAAAATCATGATCCTCAATCTTGACATGAGTCTCGTTTGCTGAACCAACCATACCGGCTCTCTGGATTGAGCTCAAGGTCTGTTGAGGTAAGTATTGGCTCATAATCTTCTTAAAAACAGTAGGGTTTTCATCGATAAAATACATCTTGGAGTGCTCTAGGTTGATAGTGCAATCCCTCATAAGGTGACCTTGTTGTCTGCATCGAAAACATGTAGGACCTTTATCATTATAGTCAGCCATCTGGTCCTGATCGATGGTGACTAATCCCGGTTTAAAGAACCATATCCTCTGCCTTGGTTTATAGAACCATATCCTCTGCCTTGGTTTATAGAACCATATCCTCTGCTTTGGTTTCCATAGGTCTGGTTTCTAGGGTAGTTGGATCTTGCACCTCTATAAAATTGACGTGACTGGGATGTCCCTCTATTACTAAAGGATCCTCTGTGATTCCCATATGTAGTACCTCGGTAACTGGAACCTTGTCTTTGGTTACCATTTCGAACGGTCGACATCTCTGTCTGAAGATCGTTGACTTGAGTAGTCAAAGTCTCTAGCTTCTTTGCGATATCTTCTAGTGATACTCGTGAAGTTGTCTGTTGTTTCACTGCAGGCTTGGTATCTGGCTGAGTAGGTGTAGGTGCCGCGGATGTCGCTTTCATCTGCTGCTCTATGGCGCGAGTGTCACGCAGCAAAGTATCAAAGTCTCGGGTAGCTTCATACTTAAAACGAATAGCGGTCTTCAACAGTGGATCTTTAAGTCCCGAAAAGAATTTGGAACGCAGCATACTATCACGTTCGTCTGATGTAATATGACCTCGATCAACAGGAATCTGGAGCAAATTGGCTAGACGCATTCCGTATTCTGCGACACTCTCAGTAGTATTCTGCGACTGACGGTAAAAGTCTTCCAGTATGGCTTCTTTGTCGCAAACATTCCCAAAGGTACTTTCCAGTTTCAGTATAATGGAATCTGGTGTGACGTATTCCCCCATAGTGACAAGTATGGACCGGGCTTTGCCACGCAACGAGTTCCGAATAGATTGTCGGATAGTGGAGGCTGGATATACTCCTTCAGATAAAAGGCATTTTACATCATACTTCCAAACGTCGAACGTTACTTCCCCGGCCTTATTCTCTCCGGAGAACGCAGGAATATTTGGTCGCGTACCATAAGGTAAGGGTAAAAGTGGCGGAGCCGGTGTCGACGGAAGTCGTCTTCTAGCACCGGTAGGTGTCGAAGTAGATAACCTTTGTGAATGCGGATCAGCATGAAGCGGTTGTCTACGCTGAGAGGATGACTGCATCGTACCCATCTCTGCTTTCATCACAACAGCATAATCTGTGCGGCTATTGATATAGTCTATCATCTGCTGCAATGTTACTTTCTCGTCAAATTCATCAAGAGAATCATCATCACTTTCTTGCTTTTTCACATCACTTTCTTGCTTTTTCACATCACTAGTTCCTGTAGCCATGATGAATAACAAAGTCAATAAAAGTAAAATTCGCAATTCCAGGGTTACAATAATGTCCAATAAATGTAACTAAACAGGATACACAGGTGAGTTACAGCACGACCAGGTGAGCTAAACAATGTAAGTCCATACCAGGTGAGCTATAGTAGTCAGGTGAGCTATACGTAACAGGTGAGCTATGCACAACAGGTGAGCTATGAGCTATCAGCGTTGTTATGACAATAAGGTATGCTATGACAATGTAGACCAGGTGAGCATAATAGTACCATATAACCAGGTGAGCTATGACTGGACGATATACCAGGTGAGCTATGACGGAACGATGTGCCAGGTAGTCTATGACGGAACTATATACCATGTGAGCTATGACGACATAATATACCAGGTGAGCTATGACTGTACGATATGACCAGGTGAGCTATTACTGCGCTATGACTGGATGTACAGACGGACTTGACAGACATCATACACTATGACCATCAATGGACAGGTAAGTGACATCTCAAGTAATAATTATTATTATACTTAAGTTTCATGGATGGCTGCTGAACAGGTAGACAGACTAATGACTGGTAGGTATATCTATCTGCTTCTCCTCATAAAATTTCAGCAAAGTCTCAGGAATGACAGACTTATGTGGTACTCTTCAATATGGGTAGGTATTTACAAAGAAAACATGCAATCTACATCACCATAATGCTTGCAGGTCAGCTAGGTGCTTGGCAGGAAGTCAGGATCAATTAGATGCTTGACAGGAAGTCAGGATCAGCTAGATGCTTGACAGGAAGTCAGGATCACTGAAGCGCTTGAAATAGGAAGGCACAAACTGCTGACATCATCACTTCCGGGGTCCCTACGTGGGCGCCATTTTGAAACAGAGGCTCCTTCCGGCTACCATAGTGTAGCGTAGGGCGCAATCTGCGGGATCGAATAAGTGACACCGGTGTGATGTTCATGCATTTATTGCACTCCCGTATAGGAACAAGGAAGCCCTACAAATACATATTAATAATGACTAACATACTCTCATACCTATATAAACACACATTCAATATGACGAGGGTTACTTAATCTGAGAACATACTATAATTATCAATCATATGTTTAATATGAAATATTTCTGCAATAACTTTACTTTAACATGTTCATATTATATATACTCAAATACTAAAATTAACTAAAGAGATTTATCAAAGCTATGAAATAAGATAAAGTGACTTAAATGTAAAATTCTAACAAAGAGGAATAACAATGGCTGCCAACAGGAAGTAGTAAGAGTTATCTCTCTCTTACCCGGCTGTGGGTCAAGGCACCCTATAACTATATGGCTCAGTGTGTGGACTCTGCTATGGTATCTCTATCAGTCAAGGTCTTGCAAGTACCTAAATCATTACAAAACATAACTTAACACTTGATCTCAAACCTCCAATACATTTTATCAGAGATAATAATAAAAACATAAATCAATTCTATACAAATGCTATAACCCATATGGAATCTACAGGTTAACAGGTAAGTATAAATAAGGGTTCAAATCTATAGTAATGGAAACTATAGGATCCACCATAAGATCACAAAGGAATTTGTAAGTAGTACATGGAGTAAAATTAAAAATATTGAAATCATGGAAATTACACATCTGATCTTGGAGTACATTTGCTAGATCATAATATAAAGTGATAAAAAGTACTTACAAGTAATTCTGATAAGTCCAAACTCCAAAAATTAAGGAAAATGTCAGAGACACAAATCTCAAACCACAATGGCTGACCACTATCAAAAATCTAATTTAATTAATTAAACCAATGAGAAAAGTCTTTAGAAGTCACATGACTTAAAATTTAAACTGACCAGTCACATGGTTGGTCACATGACAATTGGACATGGAAACATGTAATTTTAAGAATGGAAATGACAAAACTATTATAAAGAAAATACATAATAAAAATGACCCTATTACATTTACAAGTTTCTTATTAATTTTCTCATCATTACACATTAAGAAGATATACAAAAGTTGGAGTGTCATAACAGCAGAGAATCTTAAGCTCTAGTGAGCTTTTAGACCATAGAAAGGACCAATACATGGTTTAGCTCTTTTAGACATGTATCTAGTCCGCATGATTAAAGAACTTCAGTGAAAAGGTCACTTTGCTCTTTGGAATTTTAGAGCAGTGATTCTGAAATGAGGTGCATACTGTTTCAGAAATCAATTATTATTGATGTATTTGATTGGTGATCTGTTTACAACAGGAGGGTAGAGAGCATGTCCATGCCTTTATTCTGAGCCCCGAGTCCATGAGACATTGTGAAGTGCATCATGAGAGAGATGGTAAGCTGGAAAATAGATTCTATATTTGTGACATGTCAAAGTTAGGTACAGGTACTTGTTCTTTGTTGCCTAGTTTTTGTGTCGCCTGCGAAGCACTTTGTCCGTTGTCCGTCTGTCAGTCAGTCCGTCCGTCTGTCCGTCCATCTGTCTGTCTGTCTGTCTGTCTGTCTGTCTGTCTGTCTGTCTGTCTGTCACATTTTGGGTGTCACACCCCATAACTTTTCATTGGTAAGTGATAGGGCTTTGATATTTCACATGTGTATTCCTTGTGACATAGTCTTACTACACATACCATAAATTTTGACCCAGTGACCTTGACCTAGATATTTTACCTACTGTAAAGATTGGCTATATCTTTTGATAGGTGAGTGATAGGGCTTTAATATTTCACATGTGTATTCCTTGGCATGAGAACATTCTACAAATACCATATTTTTTTTACCTAGTAACCTTGACCTACTGTCCGCATGGTTCACTTCAGAAACTGGATAAACGAGATTTTGATAACTTTGTCATGCAACAATTAAAATAAAATCTATATCATTGAATAGATCTTGCTTAGTGGTAAATTTTGGTATATGTTACATGGTCGAGGGATTATGCAAACATATTATACAGACAAAATAAGTTTTAAATAAGGGGTTTTCAATGTTAAATTTTAGCGTGATGTCGCCAAGTTTAACATTGAGCTGATGGAGAGCATCACGACGTCAGGGGAAAAATTAGCATGGGAAATGGCCCATCTAAAACTTGTTTTGTGTATATAGTTTGATTGGGTGTACTCACCATCATATAACGTATACCAAAATTTACGATTAAGCGAGATCTATTGAGTGGTATCAAGTTCATTTAAATTTTTGCATTATAAAGTAGTCAAAATCGCATTTATTCAGTTTTCGAAGTGAGCCGCGCGGACAGTAGGTACTAGTACTTGACCTACATTTAAAAAAATTAAGATTGGCTATATCTTTTGTTTTATAAGAGATACGGCTTTAATATTTCAAACATGTATTTCTTATGATGATTCCTTTCTTTACTCCCCAAAATTTGTACCTAATGACCTTCACCTAGATGATTGACTTTTTCTAAAAGTAATAGATTGACCATATCTTTTTATTGGTAAGTAAGAGGTTTAAAATTTCACATGTGAGTTCATTTGACAAGACTTTCCCACTGATACATGTACAAGCATTAAATCAAGTGACCTTGACCTACATATTTGATCAACTTTTTAAAAATAGGCCGCTTCGCAGGCGACACAAGCATTCCTTGGATTGCTATTTGATTTGTTAAAAATCAGAAAACATCTCTGTTTTCGTAAGATTGAATTGACCTTTTCCCAATCTGTGGTACTGAATTTGAAGCTCAATAATTCATAGGGACAAACAATAGATTGTGCATGCAACAGTGACACCATTTTATTGTTATAAGATGTTTTGAGGAACAAATGAAAAAATGTACATGATTCCTCGCAAAACAATCATATGAGGTCACAGGTGCATGCACAATCTATCCCGAACTGAGCTTCAAATACAGAACTGCAGATAATGTAAAAGGGTCCATTGGTTTCACATTTCTGTCAAACTGCATTTTAATATTGCCTGAAAGGCCAATTTTCAATGTTCATTATGTAATAATTTCATCTATTTTTCTTTTGTTTTTCCCAGAATAATATTGATATTAATTTTCCTTCTGGGATATAAGAATATTGATACCTCTAACTAATTGTCTAGGTAAACCATTGATATCAGCTGGACTAAAGAACATGAGAGTGATGAAGACAACTCAGTCAGCCTTTAAGAATTTTGTAACAGATGAATTTAGATCTCTACCGGACGCAGATGACAGGTTGTTCTGTACGGTGGTCCAAGCTCGCTGGTGGTTCAATACCTCTGATGTCAACTTTGATAAAGTTTGGTTAGTTTGATTTTGCATCCATATTTCATATCATTCGTTATTATGTTATCATATCATATGCTCAATTTCTAAGGTTAGAATTAGCAGATATTATTGTTACGTGTAGTTTAATTCCAAGAATTACATTTCTCTGTAATTATTTCATCACATAACCATGTTAATATTGTCTCTACTGGTATCAAATTCTTTCAAGGTTATGCAGAGCTTACAAATGACCAACGATCTACAATGAGACACTGCAGATATTTTTTATTCAGCATACAGTTACAGAGAAACAAATTTTACATGGCCTAAAATGTCTTTATTGAAAATCAAATACTGTATATGTTCAAAGGATAATAGAGTGTCATTATCATGGAACAAAAAATCATCGGACAATTTGTCAGCTCGCAACGAAAAACTGTGGGACATTTGTAATATCCACCAAAGATCACCAGCAATCCAGTACTTTTCATTAACTCTTGTTATGACATTGACAGCAGAATTTAATATTATTTGTCAGTAAATTATCCAGGCACATTAGTTTTTCACAAACACCTCTTTATTTATCACTTTTTAAATTGAAGTAAAGTTTGTATGAAATGCAATATTATGCACTTGTGTGGTCTTTAAGAGCTTATTTTAATAAAAAAGAAACTCATGAGACAGTAAAACACTAGACTTCACAAAATTTCGTGATATTTTCATTGTGACATAAAAATAAAAGGCATGGCAACACATCAAGGTGCTTCAAGACAGTGCGGTCAAATTGTGACGTCACAATGGAAAATTTTACCATATGATGTGATGTCGGGTGTCTATGTGTATAATATCAACTTTAGGATCTGTCACATCTTTTATCTGGAAAATAGACTAATATGATTTTACCCTAACAGGGAGGGCGTTAAGACGACTATACTGGAGACATTTGCCGGTCCGGCTGAGGAGGGGATCTACTCGCCCTCTGTACAGAACACGCTGTATCTCACAGAGAGGAGTATACTAGTCAAAGTACCTCAGGTTGGTATCCTCTTATTCAAAGATTTAATTTATACATATTTAGTTAATGCAATCTGATATGCAGTTACTGTAGCATTGGTAAACTCAAAATTCATCCAGACTAGCTTTTTTAAAGTTTCATTTTTGTTGAGATTTTTTACCGCAAATAGATGTTTTACGTGTGAAAACTATTGTTCAGCCTGCATGATTTTTGACCAGGCTACAAGTTATCCTGCATGATTTTTGACCAGGCTACAAGTTATCCTGCATGATTTTTGACCAGGCTACAAGTTATCCTGCATGATTTTTGACCAGGCTACAAGTTATGCTACATGATTTTTGACCAGGCTACAAGTTATCCTGCATGATTTTTGACCAGGCTACAAGTTATGCTACATTTGTGAACTTCAATGTAACATACAGATACCATTAGATTTCATGATAACTTTGGCATGATAATGTATATATGTATGTAAGTTGAGATAAACACTTGATTATCCTTGTATAAGAATAATGAACTATAAGTTTTCATTTAGTCACCTACCTAAACCATTGTTCAAAACATGGACACCTTTTCTGCCCAAGTAAATTGATGACGTCATAACAATGGAGAACAATCGAAGAGTGCACGAGAACATTCGTATAGTCTTGGTTAGAAGTATTTGCGATCTTCCCTATTAGATGTCTCAACTTAAGAAATTATCCAGCATAAAGCCAGTTAATTTATTGTTCTCTCGGCTTATATGATTTACAGTATATAAACTTTTATACATCAGATACTCTAAGAGTTGTTTTTTTTCTATTGCAGATAGACAAGGTAGAAATGATTCTTCCAAATGTCCATTATTTTGGTTATGACTTTGGAAAACTAAGCAAGATAGATTTCACAGGATGCAAAAATGAGGTAGGATATTTTAATCAATGTACAAATGTATTTTGCCTTAGAATACCATTATGTCCCATAATTGTTCAGTTAATATGATTTTATTCATTATATCATACATTTGTGTGTTTATGGAAATTGACGCTGTCTTGATTAACCCTCAAATATGCAAGATAACAAATAAAAACACAAACACTCAAATACACAAATTTTTGGCCCCTTGGCCTTTATCAAGTGTAAAAAACGACAATCTTCAATCTACTGCAATGTAACAGTTCTACTTTGCAAATATATTTTCATTGGTTGCTATGGAATCAAAATGTTCTCAATTTTCATGATGCAAGTGAGTTTCGCATTCCTAACATTGTAATTTTGAGTGTCACACTCCCATAATGCCCATTAGGAAGAACTAATTACATTAAAAAATTGTCTCTTGGCTAACCAGCCAATTAAATTCTAGAATTTTAACATGATGTATATAAATGAAATAAAATGTAATACAATAGCATTTCATACTGTGAACATATGCATCCATTATGATTTCAGATTTACATGCCTGTGGATAAGCCATCTGGAAACATACATGCAGTGATTCAGAGAAGTCAATTATCTAAACTCTAATTCGGAAAAATACATCAGTGATTCAGAAAAGTAAATTATCTAAACTCTGATATGGAAACAGTCATTCCCAAAATTTACTAGCTGACGCCTGAGGCTACCAAATTTTTTTGCTGGGCTTGTAAAAATTCTTTAAGAAACTATACAAAAAACTAGTAAAGTTTATTTTCGGGCTAGTGGCTGAAAAAAAGTTTTTAGAAAGACTGTGGAAACATGCATGGAATTTTTTAGAGAAGTAAATATCTAAACTCTAAAATGGAGACAATCTACATACAGTTCTGTGATTTAGAGAAGTCAATTTAATCTAAACTCTAAATAATGTGACATTTACAAGGAGAAAGAAACAAAAGAACAATCAACTTTGGATGTGTTCATGTACAACTTTGTTGACTTTTGATGCAGTATGAGAAGACATCAAACCTTTTTCATAGTAACTGCCATCAGTGTGCTTTAGAGGGTAAAATTGATCAACACAATTCTGCCATGGACAATCAAGCTTTGATTGTGACCTTATGTTATATCAGTCAATCATTACTGTCCTGATATATACATCTCATGTTTATGTGTACTTAAGAAATGACTTATAATTTTTCTGTCTATCCATGTATAGACAAAAACCGATGCACAAACTATATAATCCTATATATTTCATTTGTGCATTTGTTTTTGTTTATACATCGATAGACAGAAAAATTATTACAGTCATTTCTTATAATTTAATTAAATTACTGTCTAATTATCTAGTTTATTTTGCAATTGAAGTCATTTTAGCATTGTTGATTTTTAAGTTCAAAACTTGTGACATAATATTTGTTTTTGTTTATACATCGATAGACAGAAAAATTATTACAGTCATTTCTTATAATTTAATTAAATTACTGTCTAATTATCTAGTTTATTTTGCAATTGAAGTCATTTTAGCATTGTTGATTTTTAAGTTCAAAACTTGTGACATAATATTTGAACAGGCCTAATGTAGTGGCTTTCAATGTTAGTGACGTCATAATTACCTATTAATGCCCGTTTGTGTGGGTACTATTCTCTCATAGTGTTGCTTTAGGAAGGAATAGTGCCCGAGCGCCAGCGAAGGCACTATTTACCTTCTAAAAGCAACACTATGAGAGAATAGTACCCACACAAATGGGCATTAATGGGTTTAGTGCATCACATGACTGTAGTATTAATTAATAAATGAATTAATTGCAATTTACTTGAGATATCTAAAGTTTCATTGATCACCCTCACTTATTGCTATTTACATTCATGCATTGTTCCTTGCTGAGGGATGTAACTCTGTAAAGCAAAAAGCAATAGTGCCCGGGTGCCCGCGTGCTTAACCAATGAAATTCAGAGGATTTATCATGTGATGCACTAATTGGCGACATTGTCTATACAGCTTAAGATAAAATTTAGCACCGTCTGCTTGTATAGGTGTTATACAGACACTACGGAAATAATCAAATTATATGTATATAGGAAAAAATATAATATAACCAAAGATCTGTTTATTTCGAGTCTCTGAAGAAATTTTATGTTTTTATACAAATCAGTATTTTAAGATCTCAGTTTTACATAAGAAATCAGTATTGTCAGTATGATAGCTTTAAGAAGAAATCTTTATGATAGATGTATGTATATGATCCTTCTCTGTTTTTTTTTCTTACCATATTTTACAAATTGCTTTAATTGTTTCTGATGAATATCGGTATTCTTTTACTGTATACTTACAATGTAAAATAATAGCGTATGTTAAGCCTTTGTTTAGTTTTATGCTTAATTGTTGTTTCAAGTTATCGGTTTTCATTATATAGGTAGCAAGTACTGCCTTCTTTATCTATTAGTTTATTTGAAACCTAAAGCCAATAGGGCATATTAGTGTTTCATAAACATGTATACAACCACTTACATACAATGTACCCAGCGTATACAATATATTGACAATAAAGTATGACAAAGTCTGAATACCTCATACATGTATAATGATATGATATGACAAAAGAATGTAAAGACTTTTGATGAGATACCTTGCTAAATTTCTCGGTCTTTTCTCATTTTTTGATGTAAAAAGCTGTACTTATTTAATCATATAGGTTCTTCTTCAAAACAATTTTTTTATGTATTTGCTTCAAAACATGACAGTGAAAGGGGAATTCTAAGTCATCCTCAATCCCACCCAGGCATTTTGACATATTCTCCAAGATTTACATTCATTGCTTCAGTTCATCTGCTTCGATAGACAATTGATTTGATGAAACTTTGAATTTTGTCAATTTTTTCATAATTACTAAGGAGACTTTTTTTATAATTGACAATGAAAATTAATGCATACGAAAATCTGTTGAGTATCGATATAAAATACACTTAGGCCAATGCTCAAAAAATGATCTCATTTCTTGTAGAATCATATATTTTATTCTCTGAGATATCTTGATATGGATACACAATTTTCTTTCTTTTTTCAACATACTGATAATCACAAACATATCCACAAACATCATAAAACAATTTTCTAACTCCAGTCAACCAAGAATGATAATCATTAATAATGCTCTCTAGGATATGGTTATAAAGCAACAGTATTTCTAAGATTCTAATTATATTTTCTGTCAATAATCAGATTGTAATCTACTTATTCAGAATAAATCATGTAACCAGAGGAATTTTTCTTCACAACTATCTTCTTTTACAAAAATTGAGGTGGATTCTGTAAATAGCATTAGCTTTGTATAAACCCCAATAGTTACAGTGGTAATACAATACACCTCATTCAGTTAAGCAGCTAAAATAAAAACAACCTGGTTTCAATATTGACATAATAATTACTACAATTTTTTGTAATATGAAATTTTATATACCTTTCAGTGCTGTTCATAGAATAATATCTAATCTGGTCAAATTTGTCACTTTTACTGTGTTTAGTTACCTCAGAGTTGGAAAATGTTTACTGTCAATTTTCAATAGTTTTACACTTTTATTTGTGCTACTAGCACTGTAAAGTCCTTCATTTCATACACACAGTTTAGCTTCAAATTTATATGACTGATGGAAGGTTCATAATACAAAACCTTCTTACAGCAAACAAAACTATTCATGCTTTATGTATCTACTATATTAGCAACTGCATGATGTGATATATGCTGCTAAAATATTAAGGGAGCAAGTTTTCTTCTTTCATGTTTCAGATATTCTGTGTAATAAAAAAGTGCATTTAGACATATTTAATGGTCATATCTTACTTACCTGTGTCTGTATCGAACAAATGAACCAATACACATGATTAGACACGATAAGGGAGCCTGGCTGATACTAAATAGTATTTTATTCTATGTACAATTGTATTACTATGTAACCTTGTTTATTTTTCTGTGTTGAAACTCACATCAAATTAAACATTCCAGTATTGATTTGCCTATGAATGATGGTGAGTTATTCTAATATTACAAATATAAAATGTAACTATAAAACAAATGACTGATATTCTACTAAGTATTATGTATAGAATTCTGATATATTCAAGTGTTTTAGACATTGTAGTCAGATGTGGTGGTTGAAGGTAATCTGATATTCTATGAATAAAGTTATATTTTTTCTGTTTTGTTGTTGTGAAACTTTGTAACATGCAAATTTCCACCTTGCAACAAGGTCATAGGCGGCACAGGCTTGCAATATGGATTGCAGATTTCAAAGTGAAGAAAAGCGGAACTGAAATCGGATGCATGTGTAGGAGATTGGCAAATTTCCAGCCAAATGTGTTTATGTAACAATTTTTGCATACTGTACTCTAAATGTACAGCTGTATGATGAGAATAATTCATAAATGTATCTAAAAAGGAAAGATACCTGGCGAATCATTTCATGAACGGTAATATGAACATCTGCCAGTAAAAATGCGCATTCGATTAGACCCTCACTTGTACTCATGTGTAAATATCAGTTATATGGAATTAGAATGTTCAAAATCGGAAAGCAACCGTTTGTAAAGTCAAAGTAAAGTTTGAGGTATTTGAAAACTCTATTCATTAATTCATTTTGCTGTTTTGAACCTTTATGGTTCTATACACATTTTCAAAGTTGTCTCGTGAAAAGCACTTGAAAGAAATTTTAGCTCAGAAAGTTCGGAAATTGAACTACAGTAGTACAGAAAACTTAGGTCAAAACGATGATTGTGTGCATCTTAGATCTGCGTTAGGGCATCCTTCTATATCAAGATATAACCGGTGATAATGGATTTGTACACTTACCTTAATTTTATAGCTAACACGTTCTGAACTTCTCTGAGGAAGATACAATAATGATACAAAGAGGTTATTCTTCCTCCTTGTGACACAGTGATTCGCCTTCTCTATCGGTTATGAAGTTTCAAGCGAGGAACAATTCGAATGCTTATTTAGGAAAAGACTATTCTTTGAATTCATAAAATATTATAAAACAAAGGAAGGAATCTCCAACAACACCAGGCTGTAAGACCCACAGCAAAACCCCCAAAACACCCAATGAAAAACACAGAGCAGACAAGCACGGAAAGAGACGCAAAAGGGACAAGGAACGTCAACGCACAACACAGAAACATCAAACACAAGGGACTACACATAAACCAACGAGATCAATGGGCAACCGGTGCCGATTTAGGACGGCCATCTGCCACGGGAATAACAGAAGGTGTGGTTATCCTGGATTACGTGCGCACGTGTTCCTTTACAGCCGTGAGTGCTGTCGTCAAGTAAAGTCCCGTAAGTTACATAAGTATCTGTGACAAGACGTAGTATCAATTTCTTAAACCGAAAGGAGTATATAGGTATGAAAAAAAACTTCATTATCAGGTTTAACAATCTATGAATTTCGTTTGCTTCGCCTTCTTACCCTACTTCCTTTATGTAACGATGAATTGATTCGCTTTAGTGAAACTTTACTTTTTTGGTCGCAGAAATTCTTATTATATTCTACTTGAAATGAAATTGAATTCACACAAAAGAGTGAACTGTATGTTTTTACTGAAAAGTCTTGACAGCTTCTAGATAATTTCCGGATTCTAGCATTTCAAAAATCACGGGGTACCAAAAAACACAGTGTCTATTTAAATTAAGCATCATGTATTGACATAACTAAAAGCTCGTTGCACAAAATTTCGATCCAGCGTCCTATCGGTAGTGTAGCGATAAAATAATATTCAAACAATATAAAAACTACTATCAACTATGAATATCACTTTCTACGTTGATGCCAAGCCGAATACAGAAAAATGTCGAACATGTTGGACACATTAAGATTTTTCGTTGTCTTTATTTCATTTTGCCATAAGTTCCCAACATCCTTTTCTGCATCGTGTCCTGCTAATTCGCTATTGAAAGACAGAAGGTTGTACAGATTTATGTTTATAAAGACTACAGTAATTGGCCCAAATATGTGTGAAGACAAGTGTATGAGAATGATGGATTGTGAATCTTTTAATTACAATCTTCATTATTTTGAATGTGAGCTTAACACTGCAGTCGCTAGTAATAATCAACTTGGAACTACGGAAAACTTCCTGTTTGGAAATAAAGATATTACCAAGGTAAGAAAAATGATACTAACTCGCTATACCTAATCATCTCGAGACAAGTGACACCTAACTCCAGACTATAATTTATATATGTTACAGGGAATAAGTGTAATCAGGGATTTTATGTAATTCCTGAAATTTAGGGATTTCGTGTAATCTCTGTTTCGATTAGTTATTACCTGTAATTCCTGAAATTGGCCAGGTATTTCATGTAATTCCTGAATTTTTCATGCATTTTTACACTTATTTCCTAACCTTAATTTCTCCTTATTTACAGTTTTAAAATCTATAATTTTTGGCTCAGTTGATGCTGAATATCCTCTCTGTCAAGTACCCAGAGACAGTTATGCCAAATAAGTGATAATATTCAAACTAGAATAGGTAATTTTTATCAAAATATTCCCCAAATTTCGAAGTTTATTTATCATGTTTATCATTAGCTATTCAAAATGAAAATATTACAACAAACCCATGAGCGCAAAGAAAAAGAATTTATCGAACAAAATTGATGGTCAAAGTACTCTAAAACATATGTTGAAAGTTTTAATCGGAAACATTAGTATTTAACCCTCATTAACGTATCTTGATAATGGGCCAAAAATAAAATAAGAAATGATAAAAATTGTCTAATTTTCAACTATCTATTATCTGATGTCTAAATAAGTTTAAGATATATTCAAACTTTTTTGGCGACTTAACGGATTTACCCGTCCAACAGCCAGCATAATATTACGGAAATGTTCCAACTCTTTACCTTCATTAAGAAAATTCCAAACCAATTTTTCCTGCACCAGACACGTGTTTCGAATATTGAATTCTCATCAGTGATGCTTCCAGCGGGCCATCAAAATTCATTTCAGTAGCGCCCTCTTTAATGTTTTGAATTAAGATATTTACATTTACTTTACAGGGAGTGTGCGGCTCCAAATTTCCTGTAGGGTCGATGCTGTAGCATATCCAAATAAAATATATATTAAAAATAGCATAGGAGACTAGACTGAGTATGAAGGTCAATAAAACAAATTTATGTGAATTATTCCTATTCCCCGGGAAAAAAATGGGATATCCCCCTCTTTCGTGTACATCTAAATACCAAGATATTTTGATTGCAATAAGTTTCATTGAAATAGAATAGATGCAGAGAAAAGATTTTGGGATGAAGCGATCACCATGGCACTTTGGCACAATGGCTGTATTGAGTTACATAGTCCAATTAAGATTCCATTTTACCGAGTACGTGTATTACAGTCATATCAGTGGGTCAAAATCTATCTGTGCAACCGAATTGTCCGCTCAAGAGTTTCATTTTCCTATCAATCTTAAATTAACATAATCAGCCTTTAAAGCATATCTGATTATATACGTAACCATTTTGTCTCTTTCAGTAATAGGATTTTATATTATGAACATGTAAAATATCTGTCATATCGCAATTTCATTATTTTATATGATTTTTGGCCGTCAGTAAATAAGTGTAAAAATGCTAAAATATTTTAGGAATTACATGTAATCCCTAAAATTTAAGTGATTTCATGTAATCCCTAAAATGATCAGGGATTACACGTAATCACTGAACCATTCAGGAATTACATGAAATCCCTGATTTCACTTATTCCCTGTAACATATACATGTACTTAGGGCTCTTTCATTCACTGATTTCTTCTTACTTTTTTGATTATTTGGTTTTGCCCGCATACGGAGAATGTTTCGCGAGATACTAATTTTGCCGTCGTTGTTGGTCTCCATGACGCATTACCAGGCACTTCACATCACAACGTGAATCTGTACCTTCTCGTGTCGGATACCGAAAAGTAATAATTGAAGTCCTAGCGATAAAAAATGTTTTATGTCATTGCAACTCATCATCATTCTGAAATAATAACATATCGCCTATTGAAGTTTGAAAATTGTCATTTATTAAAATGACGCAAAGCATTATGTACATACAGGTATGAAACATTCATGTTAAATACAATAGGCACATAAAGGTTACATAACATTGTACTATTATGAAATCATTATATCCCTGAAACCCCGTAGGAAATTATGTTAATTTGTGAAACACAAGGATGGGGTTTTGCAAAATAGCGCCAAAGGGAGTGTCAAGACGCGCAAGTGTCAGGCACGAACCCCCCATCCTCCTACACCTTTAGTTTTTTTTTTAATTTATTTCTTTATTAAAACTTACTTCTACTATAAACGAAAAATGGATTTCTATGGGTATACAATATCTTTTAAGGTTATGACTAGTGAGCGTTTACGAAATTATTTATAACTATGCATGTTAAAATTAACATATCAATAATTCAGACTAGAATGTCAGCAAGTCGACTACATAACACGATAGCTCTACTATGTTGAAACAAAACTATTTACACATGTCTGAGGCAGGAAGTGTTGACTAGAATATGAAACAATGATAGATGACCAGAAGCCCATGTCTCCATGGCCGTAAGTTCGCACCGAAACTTTCCATTTGGAAGAATCTTCACGATCAGGCGCGGAATATAGTGGTTCAACGGTAAGTTTAGAAGCCTTGTTTATGTGTTCAGACACGATGTTGACAAACAAGTATAGAGCGCGGATAGGTCAGAAGCCCACGTCTCCATGACCAGGCGCGATAAATTGGTCAGAAGCCCCTGTCTCCATGACCAGGCGCGGTAATTAGGTCAGAAGCCCATGTCTCCATGACCCGGCGCGATAAATAGGTCAGAAGCCCATGTCTCCATGACCCACAATGGTACCAACTGATTGAATCGACCGAATTAACTGTCAAATATTGAACAGAATTGAGTTTAATATCGGAAGGTCGAGATCAGGAGCCCTTGTCTCCATGACCTTTAACATGTTGTGCCAGTAATGAAATTAATCCAGGGTGATTGAATGAATACGTATGTATTTCTTGTACGCAGCAGAGTGCCAGCGGCCCATGGCTTGGATTTTTTCCTCATTTATCCCTTTTTCTGCTGCTGTAGTTGCTGCTCCAATCCTGAAACTGTGACCTTTGTAGTGTTTGTAGTCGTATCCAGCCCATGCTAACGATGCTTGTAAGTGTTGTGTGAAGTATTGGCGCGATACCGGCGAATCGTCCATGAATTTGAAGAAAGGTCCGTCTTTGCTGTCGCGTAGATTGCAATAATCACAAATTGCTTTGACGGGACATAAATTTTGTATTGAGTTTTCCTTAATCACGATCGTTGGTATATGTTTACCCGCGCTATGCTTAAAAGTTGAAAATGTTAATTCAATGTGTTTATTTTGTTCATCAGGTGATGAAAGAATTTTCACGTTTTCCTTGCGGATACAATTACCGTGATTATCTTTAGTTCCTGTAATTTCGCCGATTCTTAAGAAAGCATGGAAAGCCAATAAATACATCGCTTTGACCAGAACACGACTAAACATTGATTTGCATACAAATGGTAGTGAATGAATTAATTTTGATAAAATAATAGGTGTTATGGGCAGGCGCGTGTCACAAGAGATATGTTTCTTCTGATAACCTGACAACATTCGTTTTATAGCAAATGTTTGTGATACATCTGTAAGGCCCTTCAATTTAGCAAAGAAACCAAGTGCTGAAATGTAAGTCTGCACGGTAGCCACCGCGAGTCCTTGCTTGTAACAGTCCGCTATGAAAAGAGCCACTAGTTCAGGTGTAATATTTGCTGTTGAATTGGAGTTGTTCGTTTCCAATCTAGCGACGAACTTTGCGTATTTCTCGAAGATGGACCTGTAGGCTGTTTGCGTGGAGGGCGACAGTGATTCTCTCATCAAGGTTGCGGCAGTTTGGTTCAAAGAAGCAACTGATTTTCTTGGATCTTCACCTGATTGCGTGCCATGTGTGGATAGAGTTGGACGAATTGTTGTACCTGTAAACGGGAAAGTTTGTCGGCTGCAACATTAAGTACGCCTGGAATGTGACAGGCCTTGAATACCACGTTGTGCTTCAAAATACACACTACTAAACGTCTGACTAGTTTCATGATAGTTTTGTCTTTTGAAGTTTGTTTATTGATTATGTGCACGACAGCCAAATTATCTGAATGAAATATTATCTTAGAGTTCGCTATTTGCGCCGCGAAAACCTCAAGGGCTAGCACAATAGGGAAAAGTTCTTTGATAGTAATGTGGTAATTTTCCCATGAAGCGTGCCACGCGTGGTAGAACCATTGGTCATTAAACACTGCACCAAAACCTAAATTGCTGGCATCTGTATAAAGGTTAAGGGTTTCCGAGGATTTCCACTTGTCTTCTAGAATTAAGCCTTTGCCATTGAAATTCTCAATGAATAAAGCCCAAGCCCGCAGATCATCTTTAGCGTCTGTTGTAATGCGACGGAAAAAATGAAGTTTTGCGAGTCCGATTGTAAGATCAATGATCCGGCGAAGAAACGCTCTGCCCGGAGTAACGGCTATGCATGCGAAATTGAGTAACCCGATTAGAGATTGAAGCTGGCGTAATGTCATTTTTCGCATGTTTAAAGCTTCAGTTATTGCATTTTTAAGTTTGGACAACTTATCCGGCGGTAATCGGATTTCAAACGCCATACTGTCTATTTCGAGGCCTAAAAAAGTCAAGCATGTTGTGGGATAGACCGTTTTTGCGGCTTTGATAGGTACACCAATTTCCTTACAGACATTGAGAAAGTAGTTCAGAGATTTATTACAGAGATCAGAGCGGGGTGGGCCGAGGTAAAGGAAGTCGTCCAAGACGTGAACACACCCAGGGACTTTGAAATGAGATTCCATTATCCATTGCAGGGCCGAACTGAATTTTTCGAATAATTGACACGAATAACTCAACCCAAAGGGCAAGGTTTTATCATAATAAAATTGGCCATTGAACTGAAATCCCAATAATTCGTAGTCAGACGGATGAATAGGTATGAGCTTAAAAGCATGCTCAATATCAGTTTTCGCCATCAATGTACCACGACCGAATTTCGCCACGATGCGAATGGCGTCTTCAATGGTTTGATATTGTACCGATGTGTGTATTGAATTTATGCCATCGTTAATAGAATTGCCGTCCGGGTGAGATAAGTGGTGGATAACTCTGAATTCGTTCTTTTCTTTTTTCGGAACCACGCCCAGTGGAGAGATTTGAAAATTTTTGAAAGGTGAAGAATTGAAAGGCCCAGCCGCTCTACCTGTTTTGATTTCTTTTTCTATGGCATTTTGAAGCACAAGTGGGTTTTCGGTAGCAGATTTAAGATTTTTACTGATTCTAAATTCACGTTGACCTGTAAACGGAATTTTGAAACCTTCTGTGAATCCGTTTATCAAAAAATCTTTTAAAGTTAAATTGTATCCAGATAGCCAAAATTTTAATTTTGAAGGATCGACAGGGGAAACGGATAGATGTTTATTTTGATTGTTTAGATTTGGTTGCATCGGGTTTAGAAGCAGCAGCGATTGTTCCTGTGGGCTTTGGTTGTGGTTTTCTGGCAAATTGAGTGGACTTGTAACCATTTCTTTTGGATTTTGCAGAGAGACAAATTCCTTTGTGGTGATTCCCACCGCATTTTTGGCAGATATGGGGGAAGTTACACTGTTCCCGTGTGCATTGCCCCCTGTTGTTGTTGAAGTTGTAGCAAAACCATTTTGGGGGGCTGCTGTCACGAAAGGGATGTGAGTTTGACTCTTGGATTTTTGCTAGTTTTTGCTGAACTGAGGTCCCCAGAGCTTGCTGGTACAGTTCCGAATTTAACTGTTGCCAAGGCAAGCTCGTTGCATCCAAGGCTCTCCACTCTCTGAAATTCTTGTCATATGATATGGCTGCATTCAAACCTGCTTGGTCCGCTAGTTTGTTCACGATATTGGCGTATTTCATGAGAGAAGTTGCTGAATCAGGTTTCTTTTCACAGTAAACGCTTACGAAAATATGGAAAGCATTATTCCACTGTGCCAGGGAGGAAAATTTGTTGCCTCGACTTTTGCTTTGATGAAAACCATGACTCCGTCCCTTTCCACCATTTGAAATTGATCATGCTGCTCTTTATGAATGATCGAATTCAGTTCAATATATTCATCCGCCCAGATCTTAGCCTTTATCTTTTGGTCAACCAATGCACCCAATGGTCTGCTTATGCTATTAGAAGAATTACATGTACCTGGTGATTGGTCCAAAATTGAGCCTATTGCCATGTCTGCAGGCCTCGGAAAAGTTGCCTGTGTAGCAGAATCCGCTCCAGGTGTGTTGCTTGTTTGGATTTCCGGCTCATTTTGTGAAGAAGTGCTAGCAGATGTTGCTGGTCATGAAGAGGGGAGGGTTACCTCTTGGACCACAGCTCTCACTATAGCCGGCATCTCCTCTCGAATGCAGCCGCGGATTTGGTCGAGTAACGATGGTGAACCTGTCTCATTTGTCTGGCTGCTTTTCCTCTGTTGTATTCCTTTTGACCTTTTGGCTGGAGGTTCCATGGTTCTGTAGAGGAAGTCTGAGTGACTTCTGGATCCAAAAAATGAAGTAAATCCAGCGAAAAACTTTGCAATTTGTTTCTAAAGGTAAAGTATCGAGTATGTGACGCTAATCAATATTAATGAGATGCGCGCGCAGCGTAAGTAACCGTATAAACCCTGATCGGAGCACGCAATGTAGTTTTCCCGGGTTTACCGTTGCTAACATAAAATATTTTATATACTATAAAATAAGTTTTTCCTTACATTCTTTGATACTATTACGTTCTGACCTTCTCCCATCCCCCCACCCATATAACAAAAGGGTAAGTGAACTCGGATTATGGCCAAATTGTTCATGAACTACATTTATTGATTTCAAAAATTTATTTTATTTCGAAAATAATCCTAATACATTAGTTGCTTCGTTTTAAAGAGAGTAGGCAGAATTGAACCATAACAACCAACATGACGTCTTGCTGCTTCACATTTATTGAATTTTTATACATGTATATCATAAATCTGTATTCATGAAGATAATTGTAAAAACTCACTAAATATCATAGTTTGATATTTCATCAAATCTGGCTTCATTTTCAATCCAATTATTGTCCTTCGGCAATCTGAAGTTCTTTTAACTTTCTTCAACATTAAAAAAAAAAAAAAAGAAAAGAAACGATCAATATTGGTAATAGTAAAAAGATTCAATATTGATGACTAGATCAGGATGTGATCTTTGAAAAGAAATTCAGATACCGATATTGGTTACGTTTTAGCGCAGCAGGGGCTTGACGTTCACGATAATAAGGGCACGGAATGAAAATTATCGAATGTTTTTGTGAATGACATGCTGTCATTGAATGAGTTATCAACTTTAACTTGGGCTGCCCTTAAGGCGTTTTTTTTTTAAATTTTTGTTTAGATTAAAAATAATATTAACAAAAATCTAGCGTATAAAAATACATCAAATATATCCAATTCTAATATGACTTGAAATTTTCTCCCTATATGCACCATCAAACACGCCTGGTGTAAAATCTCCAACAAACTTCCAGTGCGCTAAGCTCCGCCCATTCACGCTCTATATTAGAATAGAAATAACAACTAGCTAGCCGTGATTCATTGTCCAGTAATTCCACTCGTCACATGAACCAATCAAATTATCACCTCGCCACTTCGCATGATTGGTTCATGCGACTCGTGGAATTACTGGACAATAAACCACGGCTAGCTAGTTGTTATTTCTTAAATCAGCTACTTATGGTTATGAACGAGACGAAATCGAATCAGAATCTCCTGATTTCTGGCGTACCAGTCTGAGACACGCAAAGAATGTTGCCTGTAATGTTACTGTCAAATACTGGACAAAGGACATATACAGTTTATACATTTATTGTATATACATATTTACACAGCATCTTTATTATACAAGAGCAAGTGCGCAACTGACTAACGTAATAGGCTTGGCTGTATTAACCTTTATCAAATTCCTAGGTATAGAGTTACAGTGTGAGAACTATTGTTTCTAACGCTTATCAAAACATAATGTAAATGTTAACGGGAAGTTTCTATCAAGAGTCAACGATCACATAACACCTTTCCCCTAAGACAAAATTAATTACTTTAGAAATCTGTAATAGCCAGCCTTTACAATAAAAATTATGAGAATTTCAAATTGGGATCAGAGGTTCAAGCACGTGATCCACCGTGGAAGTTTGACTTTACCACAAACTCTTACATTCTATGTGATAAAATCAATTATAAGCAATTTCAAACAAATGATTACGTGAGATTAAATATTGTTACAAGTCCATCATTTGTACATCTGGAAATCTTTAAATTTCTCTGGTAAGTGCACTGCCCGACCACTGCGCGTGCGGTATGCGTTATCTGAAGAGTTATTATCAGGCGCGGAACTTGGTTCATTTCTGTGCTGAATTTCATCATCAACGTGATTATCGTCCCGTTCGCATAACTCTGGTACTTGTCTAAGATCACGTCTATTTCGGCGGTATTTGACCCCTTCTGATTCGACAGTGTATGATCTAGGTTCGGATCTTTTATCTAGTACAACCCCTTTTTTCCACGGTTCCTCCTGTGTTTGAATATTTACCACGTCTCCTGGTTTTAACTCTGTCAACGGTCTCGCATTCTTGTCATACTGTTGTTTCGTCCTCCTTTGTTTAGACTTTAACGACCTTCGAACGTTCCTAGTAGATTTATTGTTCGGATTTAAGAGTTCGCCGTGTGTCGGTATGACAGACCTGGTTCTGCGTCCAAAAAGTAATTGAGAAGGCGATCCTATTCCTTCTATTGGAGTATTTCTGTATTCAAGAAACGCTAGATTTGGGTCTGATTTTGTTTCTTTGCACTTTTTTAGAATGTTCTTTACAGTTTGTACAGTTCTCTCAGCCATCCCGTTACTCTGAGGATAGTGTGGAGAAGATGTAGTGTGTTTAATTCCATAATCTTTGCAAAATGTATTAAATTCTGCACTCATAAGATTTGGTGCGTTGTCACTTATCAGCTCTTCCGGTATTCCATGTCTCGCAAACTGTATTCTGATCTTTGTAATTATTGCTTTACTCGTAGTTGATTTCAGCTCATTAATTTCGAAAAACTTCGAATAATAATCCACTATTACAACATAGCTTATTTTTTCAAGTTCGAACAAATCGATTCCAACCTTTTGCCAAGGTCTTAGCGGAACTGAATGAGGTATCAACGACTCTTTGCATTGTTTGTTTTTGTATCTATTGCATGTAGAACACGACATGACTTTTTGTTCAATATCGGCGTTAATCCCAGGCCAATAAACAACTTCTCTTGCTCTCATTCTACATTTTTCGATACCCGCATGTCCCAAATGAAGATAATATAAAATATCCTCTCTCATCGATGAAGGAATAACTAGTCTCTGACCTTTAGTAACAATGCCGTTGTATACTGAAAGTTCTTCTCGAAAATTCCAGTAATCTTTGATTAGATAGTGACATTCGGAACTCGTTTTAGGCCATCCATTGAAAATCACATTTCTCAGCAGCGACATTTCTTCATCATTCCTTGACTGTTTTGCGACTTCGCTCAATTTTTCATCGGTAATAGGCAAATATGAACTAGAAATTCCATGAATTGCAAATCTGTCGTAGTCATCAGGAACTTCTCCGCTTTTCGTACGACTCAAAGTATCTGCGATGTACAGCTCTTTACCCGGTTTATACTGCACGACAAGCTCATAGTTTTGAACTTTCAGCATCATACGCTGTATCCGTGGCGGCGCTGTCATAATCCTTTTGCGGAATAAACTCTCCAGCGGTTTGTGATCGGTTTCGACGTCAACTCGCTGCCCATACAGGTACTGGTGAAACTTTTTACACGCAAAAACGATTGCCAATAATTCCTTCTCGATCTGTGCGTAGTTTCGTTCAGATATGTTTAGCGCTCTCGACGCATACGCCACAGGTTGCCCTTTTTGTAGCAAGCAGGCTCCTAGCCCCTCTGATGATGCGTCTACGGATATTGTAACCTCCTCCTTCGGATTAAAATATCTTAGTACTGGCGCTTCTGTCAAGGCTTTTTTCAGCTTATCGAAGCTTTCTTGTTGTCTGTCTTCCCAGTGCCACGCAGTATTTTTCTCTAGTAACTGCCTCAATGGTTCGGTCAACGCTGTGAGGTTTTTAACGAACCTTCCGACATAATTTACCATGCCAAAGAATCTCTGTAGTTCCTTGACATTTTTCGGCTTGGGGAAATCAGCTATCGATTTGACACGATCCTCGGCGGTTTTTAGGCCATCCTTTCCTATGATGTGACCCATATATTTCACTTCCGGCATCTGGAATTTGCACTTAATCCTATTAAGCTTTATATTCGCTCGTTTAACGGCTTCTAGCACTTTATGTAAACGATCATTGTGCTCATCTATCGTCTTGCCCTATACAAGAATGTCATCCATGATTACGTCACAGCCTTCTATACCCTCAAATATCTGCGACATTTTTCGCTGGAAGACTTCCGGTGCGGACGATACTCCGAATGGCATGCGTTTATATCGATAACGCCCGAATGGTGTATTGAATGTAGTTAGCTTCGAACTTTCGGAATCCAATACAATGCCCCAAAATCCGGATGACGCATCCAACGTGCTGAAGACTTTCGCTCCACTCAGCTGATGCGCGACATCGTCTACGGTTTTCATAGGATGATGTTCTCTCATTATCGCTTTGTTGAGATCTCTGGGATCTAGACAAATTCGAACGCGATTAGGCTTTTCGACGATAACCATTGAGTTTACCCACTCCGATGGTTCGGTGACTCTTTCTATGACGTCTAAAGACTCCATATGTTTTAACTCCGTTTTGAGTTTCTCTTGCATTTTGTACGGTACTCTTCTCGGAGGATGCACCACAGGCTTCACAGATTTATCGATGTGAATATGGTGTTTTCCTTTCAATCTGCCAATTCCTTCGAAAACATCGGCATATTTATCCACAATTTTCTCGGTTGATAAGCATGAACCATCCACGGTTTCTACGCGCTTTATCATGTCAAGCTCTTTACATGCTTGTAATCCGAGAACCGGAACCGCATTCCCATGAACGATATAAAATTCCAGCGGATATATCTTTCCTTTGTACTCGGCTGTTATGAGTGTTTTGCCCTTTATAGGTAACTTGTGACCAGTATACGACACAAGTTTAGATTTGCATCTTTTTATTTCCGACATCCAATTCATTTTGTTGAATAACTGATACGAAATAATGTTGCATTGAGCTCCAGTGTCCAGTTTTAATTTCACGGGTTTATTTTCAAGTGAAATTTCTATTGTCCACGTATCAATTGACGCGACTGTAAGTGTGTTTATCGTGCCAACAGCATATTCATCAGAATCCGATCCAGGCAAGTAATCGGGATCCACTCCATACACCTTCTTTCTGCGATTTTTCGAAGATGCTTTACACATCGCAGCAAAATGGTTATGATAGCCACATTTATGACATTTTTGGCCATGTGCTGGACAGTTCGATTCGAGTGTCTGATCATGCTTGCGACCACAGCTACTACATGTACTGTATCTCGGTTTTGGCGTTTGACTGAATTTAGGCGTTTTCTTATCTTTGTTTTTCAACCCACCTTTTTTCCTTACTGCGTCCACCATTTCCGGTTTTGCTTCACTCAGAGATTTCATCTGGTTATCGGAAGTTTCCGACGCACGACATATGTCAATAGCTTTCGTTAAAGTCAGATCACTCTCCCTCAGTAATCTTCTTTTAACCGAATCATTTCGGACACCACATACAATTCTGTCTTTTATAAGAGAGTCTTGCAATTCTCCGAATTCGCATGACTTTGCTAAGATACGAAGTTCTGTTACGTACGCATCTATATTTTCCAATGTCCCCTGGTTACGCGTATTGAAAATATGTCTCTCATAAGTGATGTTCTTTTTCGGATTACAGTATCCAGCAAATTTCTGAATTATTTTATCCAATTTCTTCTCGTCTCCCTCAGCATCCCATGTGAACGTATTATATATTTCCACTGCATCAGGTCCGACTATGTGAAGAAACGTATTTGCTTTCACTTCATCACTTTCTTTGTTAATTTTGGAAGCAGTTAAGAAAATTTGAAATCTTTGTTCAAAACGTCTCCAGTTTTCTTTAAGATTTCCTTTTAAGTCCAATTCACTAGGTGGAGTAAGTTTCTCTGCCATGATTTTCTTCTGACACCATGTAATGTTACTGTCAAATACTGGACAAAGGACATATACAGTTTATACATTTATTGTATATACATATTTACACAGCATCTTTATTATACAAGAGCAAGTGCGCAACTGACTAACGTAATAGGCTTGGCTGTATTAACCTTTATCAAATTCCTAGGTATAGAGTTACAGTGTGAGAACTATTGTTTCTAACGCTTATCAAAACATAATGTAAATGTTAACGGGAAGTTTCTATCAAGAGTCAACGATCACATAACATTGCCCAACATTCCGGACTAAGAGACGTTATATTTCCTTATGCACCGACTTCATTTTTTTTTTTGGTTTGATCGCTTTCTAACGTACTGGTAACGTACATGTGAATATGTAACTAGACAGTTACACATGGATGGTGAAGTTGTAGAATTGTTACATCTTCAAATTCATACCCGGTAGCATAATTAAGAAGAGATAAGTTTGCAGCATGGACCAGATATGCACGTTTCGGGTACTTAACCGTCGTCAGTGATCCTCAATCCAAACAATGAAATATAGCCAAAGACTGCGAATGACGTAGCAGGATGAGTGGCAAATGATACCACAGGACCCACTTTTCAGAGATTTTGAGAACATTTTGTGAACAGCGTTTGGCGAAACGATCAACCGAAGTTGATCGGACTTATCTACATGTACGCTCGGGGACTCCTGGTCCACCAGCGGTGATACTCACCAAGTGACCTACAAATATTACGTCTTTAAATGTTAAATGCCTTCAAATTCAATGGCATCATTTAAGAACAGAAAATTTGCTGCATGGACCAGATATGCACTTTTCGGGTACTTAACCCTCGTCAGTGATCCTCAATCCAAACAATGTAATATGGCCAAAAAGTATGAGAAATATTATGTCCAAAAATGTACCGAAAGACTTAATAAGAAGGGTGGGATATGATGCTACAGGACCAATTCATAGCATCATTTAAAGGCCGACGTTGGGAACCACCCGGTTGTTAATAGGTATACCTGAGTGACATAAGCTTGATAGGCGTGGCATACCGTTTTTGAAGACAACGCCGTCTGCGAGCGGCGTGTTACATCAAAGACAAACCGATAGGTAATCCTTCATTATGCTAATGAGATACCCGAGTCTCATCGGTTTTAAGCTGTCAATCAAAAATTGATAGGGGTAAAAGGATTAAAAGGAACCAATCAGATACCAATAAGAGATGTTAACCCTAAAGCGGTCCGTGAGGAAATGACAGAAAATTTACTGACCCCTTATATAGCCCCCCGTCGGCCTTTAAGAACAGATAACTTTTCTAAATGAAATTCAAATCAAGGAACGCTCGTAATGCAAATGATGGATTTTACTCAGGTAGTATGAGATTTCGTTTTTGTGCTTCATAAAGGCCAATAAGAGAACAGAAATAGTGTACTCTTTTTTGGTTAGAAAATCTGCTATTATGTATTTAGTTTACCTTTGAAATAAACAATTTGGTTGATCTTGATTGCAAAACATATTTTTATGGTTTTTTTCATGAACAAATTCTGAAGCGGACGTAAATCAAAGTAGTTTCTCACCTTACATGATCTTGTTGATGATGTTATATATATTTATTGATTTTTAGCTCACCTCGACGAAGTTGACATGAGCTTATGCTATAACCTCTGTGTCCGCATCCGCGTCCCCGTCCGCATCCGGTTAAAGTTTTTGGGTAACTCAGTATCTGACAAAGTACTGATGCTACAGTAACCAAACTAGCATCAGTGATTCATCTTGGGATGCTGAGGTGAACCCATGCATCGGATGCAGCATCTGACCTACTTTTTTCGCTTAAGTGATTTTGCCTTTAAAGGCCAATATTGAACAAAGTATAAGTGCTACATGTACCAAACTTGCATACTGGATGTATCTTTGATCAAATTTTCATAAAATGACCTTGGCCTACTTTTTCCGCTTGAGTGGTTTTGCCTTTAAAGGTCAATATTGAGCAAAGTATAAGTGACGCATGTACCAAACTTGCACAGTGGATGTTTCTTTGATCAAATTTTCATAAAATGACCTTGACCTACTTTTTCCGCTTGAGTGATTTTGCTTTTAAAGGCCAATATTGAGCAAAGTATAAGTGCTACATATACCAAACTTGCATATTGGATGTTTCTTTGATCAAACTTTCATAAAATGGCCTTGACCTACTTTTTTCCACTTTAGCTATTTTTCTTTTTAAAGCCAATATAAATGTACTTAGAGATATGTTTTAATTGAACTTTGCTGCCGCGAGGTTAGCTTCGTAATCTTTGATTACACTATGTTTCTAATCTGATGCAGCTCTCTCAGTTTAAGTCTGTATATTGTTTCTTACTTTACTGATTCATTAGGTGTCGATATCTCCAAGTTTTGAAAAAAAAATTAAAGATGCCCTAGGGTCGTAATTATGACCAGACTTTCTCTCAAAATATGACATAGTCATAACACTGCACAGAGTACATTTGTAATGATGATTAAGCTTGGAACACTTCATTTTCTATATCCATAAGTATAATTCACTGCCTTGATTGAATTTACGGTACCAATTTAATTAAAGTGACGGATGTCGCTAACCAGCAGAATAATATTACTCTTACTCTCTCCCGACACTGTTTTAAAATTTCTTAATGCTCACATTATTTATGTTCAGTTGACAGGACCTTGTGCAACGAGTAATTGCGCAGCACAGGAGGAATGCATTGAGACATCTACCTCAGCATATGTTTGTATCATAGCAGGTCAGTGAAATTATCGACATATAATTATACATTATATACATGTACTAGTAATTATTAATCAATCAAAAATAATGATACTTTAAGTTGAATCTTGAATGTACTTTATCTTAAAGTATTTTTTATCATACTGGCATTACTTGCGTTATAGAGGGGATATAAACTTCTGTAATTATTTCAGGTCTAACATTGAGTTTTTATTCAGTTATAATTAAATAAATGTGAATATATTCAGTTATACCAAGATCGCACTCATGATATAATTAAGCATTTGCATTCTCTATTTGAGGGATTTTTCCGTAGCCAGTATTGAAATGTAGATGAGCTTGTTTTATGTACAGTATGCGGTGTACCACCGACCATTCCCAATTCTGAGCCCTGGACATGGCCTCCTTTACAGCACTTTGGAAACTTTGTCCAGTATAATTGTACCGCGGGGTATGTGATGGTGGGAACGGCATTATCTGTATGTAGAACATCTGGACAATGGTCACAACCAGGATCATGTGAATATGGTCAGAAACCCCCTCCCATCCCCCCTCCCCTCAAAAAAATAAATGAATAAAAAATGAAATAAAGATCAAATTCCCGTATTGATTGTTTAAGTGTATTTTAGCAAAAATCAAATTCACTCAACTCTGAATAAATCAATGTCACGCTAATATCGCATACTTATAGAGTCTTATTAGAATTCATTGTAATATCTATCGCATTATAAAATTTTCTAAAAGACATTGTGAATAAATTCTTAGATTGTGGTAGACCAAGTACTTTAACTGGAGAGAGTGCGTCTTATTCGTATACTTATACCAATTCGGTGGCGCTGTACTCATGTAAAGCCGGGTATGCCATGGTCGGTAGTGGCTATTCACGTACCTGTAACATAGGAGGCTGGAGTGACAGACAGTTTGAATGTATAGTCGGTGAGCTTCAATAAGAATCTCTAAAATATTTATAAACATGACGATTTCTATTTCAATATCACGATCTCTTTCCCTTTTTGAGTTAAGAAACACGATGTGTCCTAACTCTGCAAACAGAGAATGTTTCTTTAAAAACTTATCGAGATTTTGTTGTCTAATACGGTTCAAATGGTATGAAATGCAACTTTATTTGCATACTTCTTTGTTTTTTCCTCCGACTAGTGGGTAGGTTTTTCAGTTTCGAAAGGACGCACATCAGAATAACAAAAGGAACTTGATGTTTAAATTTTCAGATTGTGGAATGCCGCCTATCTTGATCAATGGAGCCTCTACTTACACTACCACAACCCTAAACTCTGTGGCTACATACACATGTTCTTCCAATTATATATTAGTTGGATCATCCACTTTGGCCTGTACCACGTCCGGTTGGTCAACGCTTACGACCTCCTGTATCATAGGTATACAAACTTTGTAATTCATGGAAAATATATCATCCGACCACTACGATCCTTTTTCTTTTCTTTTTGGAGTTGAAGCAAAACTTTTATTATAGTGGAATCGGTCATTTCATTTTCGTTTCATTACCATGATTACAGATAGATCTTATTTTTTAATTTGTATAACCGTAGATGGTATATACTCCTGAAAATATGATAATTACATCATTTGATTGTATTTTTATTGCGTCATTATTTTACAAATTGGCTCAGTTGTAATTTTAAAAACTTTAAAAAAAATTTCTGTTATCAAAATTTCTTGAAATTTGTAAAACGTGGGTCCCCGGTCCTTCCTGCTACGTCTCTCGGTACATTTTTGGAAACAACTTTCACACTACTAGTATTTGGCAATATTATATTTTTCAGATTGAGGATCACTGACGAGGGTTAAGTACCCGAAACGTATATGTCTGGTCCATGCCGTTCTTAAATGATGCTATTGAATTTGAAGAATTTAACAATTGCAATCCGGCCAAAAATCCTTAACACTAAAAAGGAAAATTTGAAATCCTTTTGCAACATCCGCAAAGAAAACTAAAAAAAAAAAAAAAATAGACAAAAAGGAACAATCAAAACCAGACGTTCAATTGGGCATTTTTAATATTGAAATATATGTTATATTATGAAAAAATATGTTAATCTGTGCACCATATGCACATTTCAAATAAGTAATATCTCATCAGTGATATTCGAAGTCGAAATAGAGGAACTCCAAACTCATGTAATGAATACATGAAGATAGGAATTCTACCTATGACCAGCAAGGTATTAACTTTGCCTTCAGGGAGATACCCCTTAGTTTTAGAATAAAAAAGAGGTACATATCAGTTATTCAGTCTCAAAGTCGAGAAGGCAAGGCCTAATAATGAGAATTCATAAATAATAATAATGAAGAATGTCGAACTTGGTGCCGAAAAATTAAAAACTGTATTTCAAGTTTAGTGCCAAAACCCCGCTGAAAGTGGGAACGATATCCTCTGGGACAAATAGTCTACCAGCATAGATACTAACATAGTGGTTGATATGATTAACATCAAAATATATGTTCTATAGTAGAAGATGAAATGCATGTCCCAGTCAGATGTAAGAAATACTAAGATAAAAGAAAAGAGGTTTTAAAAAGATAAATTATGTTTGTCGCAATTTCGATGGACTTACTGATGGTGAGAAATGTATATATCTGCTAAACTGTGAAGACGACGTATTATGTACAGCTTTGTCTAGATTTGACAAATCATATTTTCCAGACAAGGGCTAGGAGATTCTCTTGAGGAATATATTGATCTATGTATTTTACATGTACGTATATAAATGCTCTATAAAACTTCATGTTATGCGCTTTGCCTTCAGGGAGATGATCCTTAGTTTTAGAAGAATGACAAACTTGATGACAAAAAAACGTTGAAACTAGGGACGATATCCACGGGGACTAACAATCCACCAGCATAGATACTTTCGGACACCTTGTCTCGGCATAAAGTCTTAATTTGTTATCTTAAATAAAAGGGATCTCGGACAAGACTCGATTGTTTCACCCACAGCGCACCTCCCCCCCCCAAAATACAAAACAAAACAAAACAGAATAACAAATCAAAGTGAATAAGCACAACAAGATATACCTAATTGACAAGAAAACCCAAACACCAAAGACGACATAAAACATTAACGAAAATGACAACACATAAACCAATGAGATCAATAAAGAAACGACTGTCTTTTTCTTGATCTTTGTATAAAAAAAAATATTGTGGATTTTTTTTTATAATTTTCCTAGACTGCGGCGAACCAACAGCGACCGTAGCTAATGCTGCTCTTGGCTCTGGTTCAACAGTTCAGGGATCAAGTAGAATTTATACGTGTAATTCTGGGTATCGGTCATCTAATGCTGCTACCTCAATAGTTTGTCAGTCTAATGGACAGTGGTCATCCCCGACATTCCAATGCATAGGTAAAATTTTCTTATTGATAAGGGTTCCGGTATTTCTCTGCATGTTGTCTTGTCAATGCAAAGTTGTTTCCTTCTTCGTCTTAAACTTTACATGCTTGCAACGGATGACAAATTTTCATCTAAATTGCAAAGATTTGTTGTTTTTTTTTTTAAATTCCAAATTGGAGCAATTCTTAGAAAGATATGGTACCTTGACAATGATACGAATCTGTTACACGCATTACTCTTACTTTCTTACTAATTACTATTAGTCAGATGATTTATCATGATGAAGATGATAAGGACATGCAAAGATGACAAAACAATCAACATTATTTTCTATTGGTTTTATCATACGTGTATTTAATCATTGTAGACATATGTCCTGGTGGATGGATGAGGGACGATACACATAGATCGTGTTATTACGTGTACACATACCCACAACAGTATCATGATGCAACATCCTATTGTTTATCTTCTGGAGCCAATCTGTTGTCCTTACAGACCGTGGAAAAAAGAGACGCTTTCTTCGCATATCTGCAAAGTATTTTTTATTCTTATATAAATAACCAATAAATGCAAAGTATATCTTACAATAGAAATATTCAATATATGTACAGTATTAGGATGATGAATTTTGTCTATGCGTGAAAACCCATGTCTTTTGAGATTCTCTATTTGATAGCACATATGTAATCTCTAGTGAAGACGTTTAACACTCCAACTAAACCACCACTGCACTTATTCAGCAGCAGTCGCTAGTATGTCGTCATCATATAACATATCAAGTGACGCTAAGATGCACATTTTTAAAAAACTACGAAAGCTTGTCCTTATATAGACTTCGTCTTCCACCTTTTCGGAATACGTTATTTAAGAAATAACAACTAGCTAACAGTGGTTTATTGTCCAGTTATTCCACGAGTCGCATGAACCAATCAAATGATCACCGAGCCGCGAAGCGGCGAAGTAATTATTTGATTGGTTCATGTGACGAGTGGAATTACTGGACAATGAATCACGGCTAGCTAGATGTTATTTCTGTATTGGATATACGCCGAAAACAATTCATTCTTAAAGATATTGGACAGTTTGAGGCCCGCAGGGCCGAAAACTGTCCAATATCTTTAAGGATGAATTGTTTGAGGCGTATATCGTACTTAAAACATTGATCACTATTCAAAGTGGCATGACTTTTGACTTTGTTCTTATTATGTTAATTGCCTTTACTGTAACGATATGTAATCACTCCAGGTTCTAACATCCTCGCTACTAGCAGTAGGGAGTCGTTTATATAAGAAGATAACGGAGATGAAATTTTCAATGAAAAAATAAGTTATGTCAAATTATGACGCAGATTCCGAAAAATCGGACTGAACTATAGTGTCTCTTACATTGTCATTTCCGACACACGGCCGATTCTTTTGATTTATACAAGATTGTGCTGGATTTTGTCAACTCCGGGAAAAAATAGCAAAAATAGGAATAGTCAGTACCACGATACATGGAATTCTTGTCACGTGATTTCTAAATAAGGATAGTAACGGTTGTCCTGTAGATGTCAAAGTACATTTACCTATGACTGTCCAATATTTAATCTAGGTCGCGTATATTTTTTTCAAATAAACGCGACCTAGATATGATATTGGACAGTCAAAGGTAAATTTCGGACTGTTCGAACAAAGGCATGACGTCACATCAATGTTTTAAATTCTAATATAGCACGTGAATGGGTGGAGCTTAGCGTACTGGAAGTTTGATGGAGATTTTACACCAGGCTAGTTCTATGGTACATATAGGGAGAAAATTTCAAGTCATATTAGAATATCAATTTCAAACCGATTTCCAATTCTTTTATCAGATGTATTCCATCATCAGTCGATCTACACCGGAGCTAGGACTGCCGACCCGGATTCTGGAACTTGGTACTGGCCGGATGGTAGTTATTTTACTGACCAGTCGCCGATCTGGAAACATGACGAACCTAGAGATGACGATGAATGTGCATTCGTGCATCATGAAAAGGAAATTAAGAGCACTAGTTGTGATGTAGACATGTTATTTGCATGTGAAATTGCATTTTAGGCTACAATGAAACTGTCTTTTTCATTCGTTTTCGTTGTTACTTCAGTGACATAGACAGAAAGTACATTAATTTTGCATCTCGTCATCAAATGCAGTAGAAATCTATTCTAGTTCGGCCTTTTGTTGTTTAAGGAGCTGATAAGATCAGGCGTAAAATCTGCCCTGAAAAGCCGAAATTTCAAAATTCAAAATTTGCTGGCCAAGTGGAGTTCTGAAGCGAGGGGGGGGGGGGGGGACAATGTCCCAGAAGCGAAAAACGAAAAAAAGGGGGATGGATGAATATTTTTAAATTTGCCTCTAGAGCGATAAAGTAAATTTTATGGCCATCTTTTTCATTCACGGAACAATCTATTCAGAGTGTGTTCCGATCAAATATCTAACCTTTTGGAATGAAATAAACGAGAAAGTTGTCTTTTTCTACACCGTGTGTAGCTACGTAAGTGGCTGAGAAGAACGAAATAAAACCGTTTTTCAGTTTCCGGATTGCAGAGTTTGCCGATTATATTGATATAGTACCCTCAAAGTTAATTTCGCTTATCAAATTTTGAAATGAAAAGGTAACAGAAGCATAATAAACGTAAAAATGTGTAAAATAACGCATATTCGTTCGATATTTGACGTTTTTCGTCATCTGTACCCCTACCTCTTCAACCCGTAATCATAACATCTTTCACCATTTTTTTATTTAAATAAAATACCTACTATGAATCATATAATACTTTATATTTTCATCCTGACCAACTTTTTCTAAATTGGAAGGACAGCGCACGAAAAATAATAAAGTGATTTCAGGGCTAAATCCGGCCCTTATCTTAACAGCTTCTTATATCAAAACATTGTTATTTCTTTTAACAATAAATGTAAAACGATATGTACCCATTATTGCTATGGTATTTACCCAGACTGACCTTATCAATATCCAATACTACTAGAAACGACTTCGAAAGGCAAAGCTATAGTTATTCAATAACCATATATAGGAAGAAAATCGAAGAGATGCACTTCTCACTTGATTCAAATTTAATAGCAGAGTGTAGTGGTGCCCAGGGAAAGTAAGTATGTTAAAAATGATTTCAAATTTAATAGCATCATTTAAAGAACAGATAAATTTGCAGCATGGACCAGACATGCACGTTTCTGGTACTTAACCCTCTCAGTGATCCTCAATCTAAATAATATAATATCGCCAAAGAGAGAGAAAGTTATTATGTCCAAAAATGTCATGATCGCTGAGTGATTAAAGTCCCCTACCGGCGGCGTAAATCTATGTCCTGAATCTCTTTTCACGAGTTTATTATCTGCACCAGCCAAGAGAAATCCGGAAAACTGAAATTTTCATTAAATTTGCTAAGTCCAAGGGCCATAACTCTTGTAAAAATAGGTCTTGGTCTGTATCCCACTAAGATGTATTCATACACCAACAATCAGTTCATTAATCTGCAATAGAACTGAAGAAAGGTCCGGGAAACTGATTTTTCATGATATTTGCTAAGTGCAAGGACCATAACTCTAGTGAAAATAAGTCAATCGGAATTATACTCAAACTTGATCTGTATCACATTATTATGTATTCACATACTAAGAATCAGTTCATTATCTGTAAGAACAGCCAAGAAAAGTCCAAGAACCATAACTAAAATAGGTCAATGGAGACCAAACTCAAACTTGGTCTGTATCATACTAAGATCTATTCATATACCAAACATCAATTCATTATCTGCAACAGAATTGAAGAAAAGTCCGGAAAACTGAAATTTTCATAAAATATGCTAAGTCGAATGGGCCATAACTCTTGTAAAAATAGGTCAATCAAAACCAAACTCAAACTTGATCTGTATCACATTGAGATATATCCACATACCAAAAATGAGTTCAATATAATGCAATAACAGCGAAAAAAGTCCGGAAAACAGAAAAAGTGACAGACGGACTGACAGACCGAGAGGAAACTAAGTCCCCTTCGGCGTTGCCGGTAGGGGACTAAAAAGTACCGCAACACGCAGAGGATTGGTGGGATATGATGCTACAGGACCGAAGTTTTAGAGATTTCAAGAAATTTTGATAACAGAAGTTATTTTAATGCGTTTAAGAACCGATCAGTTAAACGTCCTCAAATTCAATAGCATAATTCAAGAACAGATAAAATTGCAGCATGGACCAGATATGTACGTTTCTGGTTCTTAACCCTCGTCAGTGATCCTCTATCTAAACAATATAATATTGCGAAAGAGTGTGAAAGTTATTATGTCCAAAAATGTACCGAAACACGTAGCAGGATTGGTTTGATATGATGCTACATGACCCACGTTTTAGAGATTTCAATATATTTTGATAACAGAAATTTTCGAATGCGTTGCAGATACGATCAACCGAAGTGTGCCCTCGGGGACTCCTTGTCCACCAGCAGTTACACTCACCAAGCGGTATTTGTAAATGTATTCAAGTTCAATAGCATAATTTAAGAACAGATAAATTTCTCTTATTTGTTTGGAATTCTCTTCACATAATATGCAGCGCACTTCAAATGTTTGAACTAAATTACCGGGAAGTGTTGCTTGTTGGTGTCTGATAAATAATATCATAGTATTACACCACAGATGGTGTCGTTATAGTCTGTAATATACCCATTAATACCATTTCTCTCTAAGGACCCAAAAATTTCCATAGGACTGGAATAGGACACGGCATGTCACAGTTTTTAAAGATTTTTGGCAAAAGCATACCGTAGGTATGAATCACTAAGAAGAAAATTAGCTTCATTTTTGCAATTAAGTTTCCGTTGCCATGGTAACCGTGTCTTAATTTTAAATAATTCATATAAATGGTCTAGGAGAGGGTTGAAACAAGCTCAGAAAAGGGCATGCATATTCTTGTCTTGAAAAGTGCCTATTTTTGCCCAAATAAGCTAAGTTTATGTAATATTAAATCATCAGGCTTATCTGGAGTGCAGGTGTATTTCATCGAAAAACTTTAAAAAAAAAAAAAATAGGGTGGGTAAATTTGTCATTTTACATGTAACGGAAAAGAACATAAAAGCATTAGAATAGAAGTTTTGAAGAGTCACATATGTCTAAGTTGTTCAGCTATTAAAGTGGTTTCTAAGACAACACATTGACCAAATATAGCTTACTCCAGTCTTGTGCGGGCTAAAAAAATAGACTGACCTCGTTTCCGTGGCAACTATTCTGAAAATAGAACCTAAAATTCTCAAATCACGTAGATTAAAATAGTATTATTCTCGGCGGCAGAAAGGGGTAAAAAGGTGGTGTGATAAAGCAACTTAGACGTAAAATTTTGTTTATATGATTCGTGTGTTTTGAATTCTGCATTTAAAAATATACAAAATTATCACAACATTTTAAAAAAAGATTTCCTTCGAAGTACTTGAAAAGGGCAACTGTCCGGAAACTGTTACTGTCCGGAAACTGTTCTGTCACCAGTACAGGAAATTTGGAGCCGCGCAGTCGTTGCGAGGTAAATGCACAAATTTATATTCAAAAACCAAAACAAGAAGGCGCTACTAAAATACATTTGGTTTTGTCATTTTCTTTATGTTTTTCAATGTCCAGTATGCTTATTGATTTTTATTTTTGGATTATGTTGTTGGCATTTAGTTTGACTTCCACTCACCAATGATACCTTCGGCTTCTGATTTCTTCAAGAAGGTAGAGAGTTGGAACCCTTCGACATTATTGGTAGATTGAATTTTATTCACCCTTCCACAGTTCCCGCTATTTTATTGTATTGTCTTGCTCCAAAAAAGCGCTAACTTTAAGTACCTCACCATTGTTACACGATAAGTACAATGAAATAACGCAACTTGAGTGTTTGACGGAGTTTTGTGGAAGGGTGAATTATATATAGAAACGGTCAAGAGATCATCAAGCATCAACCAACCGTGAATATAGGACACCGTTATGGGCATTGTTTAAATCTCGTTCATTGTCCATCTGAAAGTCGATAGGTCTCATATGATTGACCATGAGGTCGCTTTAGCTAAACATGCTAAAGAGCATAGAATGTTTCAGGCATGCCTGTTTCTTTTGATATCAATTTACATAGATTTTGTGTTGCCTTGGGTCCCTGTCTGGAAAGGTTTTAAGTCCCCTGTTGTGGTGGAGGTTTTTGTTTGTTTGCTTTGGTTCCTTTTTTATCCTGATTTTGTATGCCTTCGGCTTCTGATTTTCTGAATTATCGATTTTGTGCTGTATACAGGGATATGGTTATTATCCATATTTGTCATTCCATCCCGTTTGCTTGTCTGCCTGTCCGTCTGTCTGTCACACTTTCGTTTTCCGGACTTTTTATCGCCGTTGTAGCATATATTGAACTCATTTTTGGCATGTGAATATATCTCAGTGCGAGACAGATCAAGTCCGAGTTTACTTTCGATTGACCTATTTTACAAAAGTTACGGCCCTTGGACTTGCAAATTTTATGAAATTTTCAGTTTTCCGAGCAGACACTAATGAATTGATTTTTGGATATAAATACATCTTAGTGTAATACAGATCAAGTTCGAGTTGGGTTTTGATTGACACTTTTTGAAAAGAGTTATGGCCCTTGGATTTAGCGAATTTCATGAATTTTTCAGTTTTCCGGACTTTTCTTGGCTGTTATTGAAGATAATGAACTGAGTTTTGGTATGTGAATACATCTTGGTTTTGATTGACATATTTTTACATGAGTAATAACCCTTGGACTTAGCGAACTTCATGGAATTTTCAGTTTTCCGGACTTTTCTTGGCTGTTATTGAAGATAATGAACCGAGTTTTCGGTATGCTAATACATCTGTTTGATACAGGTCATGTTCGAGTGTTGTTTCGATTGACTAATTTTAACAAGAATTATGGCCCTTGGACTTGAAGAATATCATGAAATTTTCAGTTTTCCCGGACTTTTCTTGGCTGTTGTTGTAGATATTGAATATATTTTTGGTATATGAATACATTATAGTGTGATACTGATCAAGTCTAAGTTGGGTTTTGATTTACCCATTTTTACAAAATTTAGGACCCCTTGGCTTAGCAATTTGCAGTTTCCATACCTTTTTGTCACACTGCAGATAATGAACTGATTTATGTGTGGGCATTATTGTTTTGGTGCAAGTACAGGTCAAGTTTAAATTCATGTAGGCAGCGTTGCAGGACAAAGATTGATGTCGGTAGGGGACCTGTATCGCTCTGCGATCAAAACTTTATTGTATATACAATGGTTAAGGGCCTCTATGTATCCGAATTTTAAGAAGGAGGGTTGCGCGCACATAATGCGTAACCTCGTCATCTGCTATAAATATAGTCGGCCGATGTCCAAAGCTGACAGCTTGAAATACATGTATTACTTGTCAATATTAAAATACATGTTTTATAGTATCGAGTTTGTTGCACTAGACACGTTTTTCGGATATTAAATCTTCGTCAGTAGTGCTAAATGTCAAACAGGTTGAAATTTTCCTGGCGCCGTCTACAATATAGACTTTTAAATTCCTCTTGTCAAAATGAGCGGCTCCAAATTTTGTGTAGGTTGTATTTAGAAGCGTATTTCAGTAAAAATAAATATGACGAAATAATGCATTGTCTCTCATGTTTAGTGAAGTCTTGTGCTGTCCCGGTCACACTTCACCCCACGTCAAAATCGACACATACAAAAAGTCAAGAAATCTGGTGGACGTGGTCGTAAGTGGTAATTTATGTCAAATTTTTGTTTGGTTGTGCTTTTGTACGTTAGCGGCTGTTCTTCTACTGTAGCTCTACCTTGGCACGGCTTACCACGTCCAACCACGTTCGTGATAAGCCGCTAAACACACGCTATTTCCTGTGATACCAACGCGTAACTCCGCTCTGCCTTTGACAGACCGCAAAACTTTCGTGTCTCCCCCAATATTTAATCACCACTGGAACATGGATTATCTTTACTACATGTGCTCGTCTTGAACGTGACATCAAGGCGAACAACATTGTCTGATTCACGGGAGACCTCTTTTTGACAGGTTCAGGCCGTGATTAAACCGTAAATCGCAGTGTGGTCGGACCTTTAGTATATTAATATGGGAATATTTTAAACGCTGAAGGTTGAGTCGCCATGATAATATGGCGACTATAGATGTTTTCCTTATTCCACAGGGTTTGCTAAGTGCAATTGACCTTGTTCTTTACTCACTGTCTTTAAAATCAGATTGGTTTTTCATCATTTTGAAGAGGTTGTTTTATGTCAAATAAAAAAAATTAGAACTGTCCCCTTCTGTAGTGTTGGTCAATACTGCAAAATCAACTTTGACCTAAAACCTTTAATTTTGGAAAATCATTTTTAAAAGAGCATTATGCTGAAGGTAAAGAATAAGTTTCAACAATGTGTTACGTAGGCCTTTGTTGCTAAGGATCTTCCTTTCACATCAGGCAATCTAATTGTAATTGCAATTGCAATTATGTTACAGTGTGGATATACTATTTGATATGGAAGCAAACACTGACTTTAAACCTTTTGCCTTTCGACCTCAACTGAATAACTTTAGTGATCAATGGTGCAGACCTAATTTTTTCTATGTTGATAGCCACATGGAAGAAGATAGGTGGGGATATAAAAAGTTTGTCTTTCAAAAATATGGAGATATATATAGCCATATTTGATTATGAGCGGTTTCTATGACAGGGTTTACTAACTTTGATATACAAGGCATCTTTACAATGATCTTCTATGAAAGCGTTTTTCCAACTCACAAAAAAATTATTTTTAGCATCTCCTTTTGTGATTGTCTAATGAAATTAAATAAGACACATTTAACTTGTTGTATCTCTATTCAAATAATATGCTCATACAATGACAAAGACATCTTATAGTGAAGCACATTAATCACTTTATACATTTAAATAAATCAACAATTGATGTATATTGCACATGGAATGTGTCCACAAGTATTGTTCCCAATATAAACTACTCAGTATGCTATATCACTCCTTCTTTCATCTCTATGGAGGTTGTAGTGTAGCTTTCCTCTTTGCAGTTTCTTTCTGTACATTTGTGTGCAATTTATTGAGTCTTTCCTGCAAAAAAAGATAGGTATTGATATAATGTACAGTGATACTGTGGTAGACAGCATAAAGACTGATATAATGTACAATGATACTGTGGTAGACAGCATAAAAGCTGATATAATGTACAATGATACTGTGGTAGATAGGATAAAGGCTGAATTAATGTGCAATGAAACTGTTGTAGACAGCATAATGGCTGATATAATGTACAATGATACTCTGGTAGATAGGATAAAGGCTGATATAATGTACAATGATACTGTGGTAAACAGCATAATGGCTGATGTAATGCACAATGATACTGTGGTAGAAGGCATAAAGGCTGATATAATGTACAATGATACTGTGGTAGACAACATAAAGGCTGATATAATGTACAATGATACTGTGGTAGACAGCATAAAGGCTGATATAATGTACAATGATACTGTGGTAGACAGCATAAAGGCTGATATAATGTACAATGATACTGTGGTAGACAGCATAATGGCTGATATAATGTACAATGATACTGTGGTAGACAGCATAATGGCTGATATAATATGTAATGATACTTTGGTAGACAGATTAAGGGCTGATATAATGTACAATGATACTGTGGTAGACAGCTTAAAGGCTGATATAATGTACAATGATACTGTGGAAGACAGCATAATGGCTGATATAATGTACAATGATACTGTGGTAGACAGCATAATGGCTGATAATATAATGTACAATGATACTTTGGTAGACAGCATAAAGGCTAATATAATGTACAATGATACTGTGGTAGACAGCATACCGGTAAAGGCTGATATAATGTACAATGATACTGTAGTAGACAGCATAAAGGAGCATAATCTGTAAAGGGTAAATCAAATGAAACCATTTTCTTAGCATTTTGTCAATTGACCAGAAGTCTCTGATGAGACTGAAGCTCTACTGGCTGTTTTCTTAAATTCTCTGAATTGACATCCATTTTCCAACCCTGGGGAGCTCACACAAAATATAAGATGCACATCTACACCACAGAAACATAATACATGTAATGCAAAAAGAATTTACTCTCCATGAATTACCGGTATACTTTCTGAGACCTGGTGTTCACAAGATTACAAAGACTTATATAGGAGAAAATGACCACACCCATTTTTGAATACCCTGGGGGTCAGAGGCTCAACCAAAATATCAGGTGCACAACTGGACCAGAGACTGATTATATTGTAAAAAGAATTATTTCTCTATCCATAATACTTTCTGAGAATTGGTGTTCACTAGATTACATAGACTTATATAGGAGAAAATGACCACATCCATTTTTTAAGACCCTGGGGGTCAGAGGCTCAACCAAAATATCAGGTGCACAACTAGACCAGAGACTGATTATATTGCAAAAAGAATCATTTCTCTATCAATTACACTTTCTGAGAATTGGTGTTCACTAGATTACATACACTTAGACTTATAGAGGAAAAAATGACCACACCCATTTTTTAAGACCCTGGGGGCCAGAGGCTTAAACAAAATACCAGATGCACAACTGGACCAGAGACTGATTATATTGCAAAAAGAATTATTTCTCTATCCATAATACTTTCTGAGAATTGGTGTTCACTTGATTACATAGACCTATATAGGAAAAAATAACCACACCCATTTTTGAAGACCCTGGGTCTCAGAGGCTCAAACAAAATAGCAGGTGCACAACTACACCATGGACCAAACTAAATGCAAAAAGAATGAGCTTTCTGTCATTTATGGTTTCAGAGGAGTTGCGCTCACAAAAAATTGTTAACAGACAGACAGACAGACAGACAGACAGACGGACAGACAGACACCGGACAACATGGTATCGCATAAGCTCGACTGGTCTTTGACCAGTAGAGCTAACAAGAGCCCCAGGGGGCACAACGCTCACCTGATACCCATGCACACTCTAAATGACATACTGACATTGAATACTGATAGTGACAGTACCAGGATTTTAGCCCACAACCTTTCTAAAAAGATTTTTGCCGGATGCAGAGAAGTTTTTTTTTTCAGACAACCTTTAAAAGTACAAAAAAGAAAAAATAGTCACATTTCAAAACAATAACTTTTTTACTGATTTGAAAAGACTGATAAAGTGGTCCAAGGTCATATGCCCAGCTAGTATAGTTGAATTATGCAACATCAAAAATAAAATCATATTGTAAAATTCCACATTAATGTGCAGCAGAAAAAGAATAAAACAATGAAATGATTTCATAAATAAAGTTTATTTAAAATTGAACACAAAACCTTTCATTATTGATAGCTAGCATGCCAGAAATTATAAAGCCTGTGTTTGTGGTACGAGAATGCCCCCGGCGGCATCTTTGTTAGTATAAACGCCATTTTCTGTTAAGTTTGTGAGAGGTCAGGGTCAGCGTAATATTGGTATCAATGGAAAGATCTTGTCACAAGGAATACACATGTCAAAATTGAAACCTCTATCACTAACCATTCAAAAGTTACATGTATGCCCAATGTTAAAGTTTTTGAGAAGTACGTCAAAGGTCAAGGTTATGGTCACGAGGTCAAAAATTTTGGTATCAATGGAAAGGTATTGTCACAAGGAATACACATGTGCAATATGAAACCTCTATCACAGGGGAATCCCCTTTGGGTACACGGCAAAACATGACCGCTTTTGAAATCTTGTTCCCGACTTTAAAAATAAAATTCTAAATAAGTATAAAGAATTTGAATAATTGAATCATATCACATAAAAGGTCAATCAATGAGACATTGAAGCATGTATCACTTGTTGAATTATCAGCTGTAACTATGGATGAAAGGTCGATCTAAAAATGATTAATCATACAAAGAAGGTTTTTTTCCTGTAGTTGCACCTGTAACATTGGGCATGGAAAACATACATTATACCTATGTACAATCTTAAAAAATATTCCTTAAAAATCCAAAAGTGGTTATCTTGACAAAATTCTTTCACTTGTAGGGTACCATGCATGAGTACCTCTTACCTACAAATTGTCATGACAATCTGAGGAGTGGTTATAGAAAAGAAGCAGAAAATGTATGAAAATCACCCCCCCCCCTTCCTTTTTACATAAGATAAAAATTCATAAAAAATCAACAAAATAAAATTTAACCATAAAATACATATCAAAGCATTAAGTAAGTTAAATATGATAAATATGTAGTAAATGAGTGTGTAAAATCATACACTTATTGAGTTATTTAAAGAAATAGTGCAAAAATGTGCATTTCTGACTAAGTCCGAAAAGACGTCAAAAATGCGTCAAAAATTTGACTTGGAAGTGGAACCAAAAATAACAACACTTTTTAAGACATCTCTCTAGATCATCCTGATGCTTTCGGTTTGTCGATACATGCTTCGGTTCTGAAGAAGAAGTTTGTCAAAGGAGGGTACCCCACGTGACCTACTTTTGGCTGTGGTGGCGCCATCTGTTGACAGATCCGGACGAAAAACAACAACACTTGTAGGGGACCATGAGTACTTCATACCTACCAAGTTTCATCAAAATCCCTTCAGCCGTTCTGGAGAAGAAGTTTAAAATGTGAAAAGTTTACGACGACAGACTACGACGACGACGACGACGACGGATGACAGACGCAACACTATGACAATAGCTCACTTGAGCCTATGGCTCAGGTAAGCTAAAAAGGGAAAAAAATTTTGTTGAGGTCCCGCCGGGGTTTGAAGCTACTCCCAGTGGGTCCATTGGGCATGGAAAACATACATTATACCTATGTACAATCTTAAAAAATATTCCTTAAAAATCCAAAAGTGGATATCTTGACAAAATTCTTTCACTTGTAGGGTACCATGCATGAGTACCTCATACCTACAAATTGTCATGACAATCTGAAGAGTGGTTATAGAAAAGAAGCAGAAAATGTATGAAAATCAACCCCCCCCCCCTTCCTTTTTACATAAGAAAAAAATTCATAAAAAATCAAAAAAATAAAATTTAACCATAAAATACATATCAAAGCATTAAGTAAGTTAAATATGATAAATATGTAGTAAATGAGTGTGTAAAATCATACACTTATTGAGTTATTTAAAGAAATAGTGCAAAAATGTGCATTTCTGACTAAGTCCGAAAAGACGTCAAAAATGCGTCAAAAATTTGACTTGGAAGTGGAACCAAAAATAACAACACTTCTTAAGACATCTCTCTAGATCATCCCAATGCTTTCGGTTTGTCGATACATGCTTCGGTTCTGACGAAGAAGTTTGTCAAAGGAGGGTACCCCCCGTGACTTACTTTTGGCTGTGGTGGCGCCACCTGTTGACAGATCCGGACGAAAAACAACAACACTTGTAGGGGACCATGAGTACTTCATACCTACCAAGTTTCATCAAAATCCCTTCAGCCGTTCTGGAGAAGAAGTTTAAAATGTGAAAAGTTTACGACGACAACGGACGCAACACTATGACAATAGCTCACTTGAGCCTATGGCTCAGGTGAGCTAAAAAACTAATGTTGTTGCTAGAATATATCTGAAATACAATGTCAAATGTATTATTTTCACCCTTTCATGTCTGGGAAATGATACATGTACATTCAAGGATACTTGTTTACTCTACCTCATGTAAGCAGAGATTGTGACGAGTTTATTTTGATCTCACAAATGAAATTATGATTTGGCAACTTAAGTGTTACAGATGACATCACATCAGTATCATATTTGGCAAAAAGAAGAACAATGTAAATTGAGACAATTTTAGAGAGTAAAGTGCCAAACCTGAACATTCTGTAATATATTATTGACAAGCATAACTCTACGTCTAGAATTATTCAGTTTCTTCACATATGGCTCAAGATCCACTGGTACTGCTTGTTGTTCAGCAATAGCCTTTAAGTCTGAAATTAATGGTATGTTGTTATAACACATTTTATTTGTCAGTAGAAAATGGTTTTATCACATGATATGCCCATTATTCAGTTAGATAAAGCCATTTCATAAATAAATTGTATTATAACATGTCACTCATCACTTTGGTGCATTGTTATTAGATGAAGCGCTCCAGATTGTTTGTGATGTCACAAAAGAAACACAAATGTTGGCGCGTTATTTGGAGGAAATGAAGTCGAAATAATAACATTTTGACGTTATTTTGATTAATTATGTTGAATTTCATGTGATAAAAAGAATTTAAAATTACGTCTCTATTTCAAATGGTACTAATGAAACTCTTTGTGTGATTTTAATCACACAACTCGTTTCATAAATTACGGAAGCGTCCTAATGCCACATTCTGAATTTTTTTTATCTCCTAATTAGGAGATACTATCTCCTAATTAGGAGATACTATCACCTAATTAGGACTTAGCTATCTCCTAATTAGGAGATACTATCACCTAATTAGGACATAGCTATCACATAATTAGGAGTTACTATCACCTAATTAGGAGATACTATCTCCTAATTAGGAGATACTATCACCTAATTAGGACTTGGCTATCACCTAATTAGGAGTCACTATCACCTAATTAGGAGATACTATCTCCTAATTAGGACTTAGCTATCACCTAATTAGGAGATACTATCACCTAATTAGGACATAGCTATCACATAATTAGGAGTTACTATCACCTAATTAGGAGATACTATCTCCTAATTAGGAGATACTATCACCTAATTAGGACTTGGCTATCACCTAATTAGGAGTCACTATCACCTAATTAGGAGATACTATCTCCTAATTAGGACTTAGCTATCACCTAATTAGGAGATACTATCACCTTATTAGGACATAGCTATCACATAATTAGGAGTTACTATCACCTAATTAGGAGATACTTTCTCCTAATTAGGAGATACTATCACCTAATTAGGACTTGGCTATCACCTAATTAGGAGTCACTATCACCTAATTAGGAGATACTATCTCCTAATTAGGACTTAGCTATCACCTAATTAGGACTTAGCTATCACCTTATTAGGACTTAGCTATCACCTAATTAGGACTTAGCTATCACCTAATTAGGAGTTACTATCTCCTAATTAAGTGATACTATCACCTAATTATGACTTAGATATCTCCTAATTAGGAGGTACTATCACCTAATTAGGACATAGCTATCACCTAATTAGGAGATACTATCACCTAACAAGTTAAAATTCATGTTTGTAAAACATTAATGCCCCCCTACCCCTTCTGTGATTAAAGTCTGTCACAACTTTATACTTGCATTGATACAACCTATGGGGGTATAAAGTAACAGTTTCATTTCAATATGTAACTCCACTCAAGAGATATTGAACAGAAACCCTGAAGTTTTGGTATTTTTCAAAGTGCAAGGGGCATAACTCTGTCCAAATTTTTTTGATCGGACCTAAATATGAACTTGACCTAGATTTTCATTTGATGTGTCTGTATACAAAATTTCATTTTTATATGTAACTCCACTCAAGAGATATTGAACGGAAACCCTGAAATTTTGGTATTTTTCGAAGTGCAAGGGGCACTCTGTCAAAATTTTGTTGATTGGACCCAAATAAGAACTTGACCTAGATTGTCATTTGATGTATCCATATACAAAATTTCATTTTTATATGTAACTCCACTCAAGAGATATTGAACGGAAACCCTGAAATTTTGGTTTTTTTCGAAGTGCAAGGGGCATAACTCTGTCAAAATTTTGTTGATTGGACCAAAATAAGAACTTGACCTAGATTGTCATTTGATGTATCCGTATACAAAATTTCATTTCAATATGTAACTCCACTCAAGAGATATTGAACGGAAACCCTGAAATTTTGATTTTTTCGAAGTGCAAGGGGCATAACTCTGTCAAAATTTTTTCGATTGGACCTTAATACGAACTTGACCTAGATTGTCATTTGACGTATCTGTATAAAAAATTTCATTTCAATATGTAACTCCATTCAAGAGATATTGAACGGAAACCCTGAAATTTTGGTATTTTTCGAAATGCAAGGGGCATAACTCTGTCAAAATTTTGTTGATGGGACCCAAATATGAACATGACCTAGATTTTCATTTGATGTGTCTGTATACAAAATTTCATTTCAATATGTGAATCCACTCAAGAGATATTGAACGGAAACCCTGAAATTTTGGTATTTTTCGAAGTGCAAGGGGCATAACTCTGTCAAAATTTTTTCGATCAGACCCAAATACGAACTTGACCTGGATTTTCATTTGATGTGTCTGTATACAAAATTTCATTTCAATATGTAACTCCATTCAAGAGATATTGAACGGAAACTGATGTCGCAGACCGACCGACAGACCGACCGACCGACCGACCGACCGACAGCGGCAAACCTATATGTCCCCTCTTCTTCGAAGGGGGGCATAATTAGGAGTTACTATCTCCTTATTAGGAGATACTATCACCTAATTAGGACTCAGCTATCACCTTATTAGGACTTAGCTATCACCTAATTGGGACTTACTATCTCCTAATTAGGAGATACTATCACCTAATTAGGACTTAGCTATCTCCTAATTAGGAGATACTATCACCTTATTAGGACTTAGCTATCACCTAATTAGGGCTTAGCTATCACCAAATTAGGAGTTATTATCACCTAATTAGGAGATACTATCACCTAATCAGGACTTAGCTATCACCTAATTAGGAGTTACTATCACCTAATTAGGAGATACTATCACCTAATTAGGACTTAGCTATCACCTAATTAGGAGTTACTTTCTCCTAATTAGGAGATACTATCACCTAATTAGGACTTAGCTATCTCCTAATTAGGAGATACTATCACCTAATTAGGACTTAGCTATCACCTAATCAGGACTTAGCTATCGCCTAATAAGGCCTTACTATCTCCTAATTAGGAGATACTATCACCTAATTAGGACTTAGCTATCACCTAATTAGGAGATACTTTCACCTAATTAGGAGTTACTATCTCCTAATTAGGAGATACTATCACCTAATTAGGACTTACTATCTCATAATTAGGAGATACTATCACCTAATTAGGACTTAGCTATCTCCTAATAAGGAGATACTATCACGTAATTAGGACTTAGCTATCACCTAATTAGGAGATACTATCACCTAATTAGGAGTTACAATCTCCTAATTAGGAGATACTATCACCTAATTAGAACTTAGCTATCACCTAATTAGGGCTTAGCTATAACCTAATTAGGAGTTACTATCACCTAATTAGGAGATACTATCACCTAATTAGGAGTTACTATCTCCTAATTAGGAGATACTATCACCTAATTAGGACTTACTATCTCCTTATTAGGAGATACTATCACGTAATTAGGACTTAGCTATCACCTAATAAGGAGATAATATCACCTAATTAGGAGTTACCATCTCCTAATTAGGAGATACTATCACCTAATTAGGACTTAGCTATCACCTAATTAGGGCTTAGCTATCACCTAATTAGGAGTTACTATCACCTAATTAGGAGATACTATCACCTAATTAGGACTTAGCTATCTCCTAATTAGAAGATACTAAATGAGGCATTAGAATCCATGGTACTCTCGTCATAAATTTATGCCCCGTTTACACGTAGGGTTTAATGCGCATTAAATCGATTTTAATGCGCATTAGATTTTGGTTGCGTTCACACGACAAATTTAATGCGCATTACATTCATTCGCATTAGATTTAATGCAAATTAGATTATGTCTTGTGAACGCAAAGCAGTCTAATTCGCATAGACCCTTTCACATTATCTGCGGTACTAAATTTGAATGCCAGTTCCGGGGGACAACGAATAGATTGCGCATGCACCAGTGACGTCAATTGATTGTTCTAGGACGTTTAGCCCGGAATCATGTTTCGTTTGTTCCGCGGAAAACATTTTGGAACAATCGAATTATGTCACTAGTGCATGCGCAATCTATTGTTTGTCCCCCGGAACTGGCCTTCAAACAGTACCGCAGATAATGTGAAAGGGTCTATTAAATGTAGCGCATGCATATCTGATGTACTTCAGTTCTACAGTATGTGATGGTATCTCCTAATTAGGTGATAGTAACTCCTAATTAGGTGATAGCTAAGTCCTAATTAGGTGATAGCTAAGTCCTAATTAGGTGATAGTATCTCCTAATTAGGAGATAGTAATTCATAATTAGGTGATAGTTACTCCTAATTAGGTGATAGCTAAGTCCTAATTATGTGATAGTTTCTCCTAATTAGGAGATAGTTAAGTCCTAATTAGGTGATAGTAACTCCTAAATAGGTGATAGCTAAGTCCTAATTAGGTGATAGCTAAGTCCTAATTAGGTGATAGCTAAGTCCTAATTAGGTGATAGTATCTCCTAATTAGGTGATAGTAACTCCTAATTAGGTGATAGGAGTCCTAATTAGGTGACAGCTAAGTCCTAATTAGGTGATAGTATCTCCTAATTAGGAGATAGTATCTCCTAATTAGGTGATAGTAACTCCTAAATAGGTGATAGCTAAGTCCTAATTAGGTGATAGCTACGTCCTAATTAGGTGATAGTATCTCCTAATTAGGAGATAGTAACTCCTAATTAGGTGATAGCAACTCCTAATTAGGTGATAGCTAAGTCCTAATTAGGTGATAGCTAAGTCCTTATTAGGTGATAGTATCTCCTAATTAGGAGATAGTAACTCCTAATTAGGTGATAGTAACTCCTAAATAGGTGATAGCTAAGTCCTAATTAGGTGATAGCTAAGTCCTAATTAGGTGATAGTATCTCCTAATTAGGAGATAGTAACTCCTAATTAGGTGATAGCAACTCCTAATTAGGTGATAGCTAAGTCCTAATTAGGTGATAGCTAAGTCCTTATTAGGTGATAGTATCTCCTAATTAGGAGATAGTAACTCCTAATTAGGTGATAGTAACTCCTAAATAGGTGATAGCTAAGTCCTAATTAGGTGATAGCTAAGTCCTAATTAGGTGATAGTATCTCCTAATTAGGTGATAGGTAAGTCCTAATTAGGTGATAGTATCTCCTAATTAGGAGATAGCTAAGTCCTAATTAGGTGATAGTATCTCCTAATTAGGAGATAGTATCTCCTAATTAGGAGATAAAAAAATTTCAGAATGTGGCATTAGGACGCTTCTGTAATAAATACCATACAAAATATACATCGTTCAATATTTTCATTTTGAAAAGATTTTTAATCATTTACTAGATTACTTGAATACTTATGGTTTCTTGTCATCATTGTTGTATGATACCGTAGATAAGTTGAATGAAACAAATCGGATATTTAATTACTATGGTATATTGTAATTATCATAAATCACCAAGCCACTTGTACTCATATACCGGTATGTATATAGGATATCCATTTATATAGGTCTAAAGATTATGTGAAGCTGTTCCGGTATGTTTAATGTAAAATTTTGACCTATGCATCTAACTGACCTGAATCAAGAGGGTTCTTACTTCCATGCAGAGTGTCAGCATGGAATCTATGTCCGACACCTTTTCATTTTAGTATGCTGCATACTCGTAATTTGAAATTCAACAATGTCACATTTCTTTGTCCATGAATCCATAGACTATGTGCTTAAAGGCAAACCAAGTGAGCTACAGTATGCCTCCATTGTGTCAAGGTGAACCGATGTACCAGTTCTAAAATTCTTTTTAAAACGCTTACCATCTGCAAGGCTGTCTATTTGTTGTCTCAACTCAACTTGACTTTCCCTGAAAGAAAATAAAATTTATATTGAAATTGAAGTGAAAGACTGAAAGTGCATCTTTGAAAAAAGGAAAAGCTGAAAATTTATTGGAAACATGGACAAGAAGTACATGTTTGGATGTTATTGTCAATTTGGGCAGTGGGCACTTAAACTTTTTTCCTCTACAGGAAAGAGAAAATTTATTTAGGTCCAAGAAATAACATTGACATTCCACGGGCATTCTTTTGTTTACTTGCTGCCACCCCTGATCAAGTTCAGGAATCTGCCAAATATAGCTGTTATAGCTATAATAGTTATTTCTAGCTATACATTTTGACCATTTTTACTGAAAATTCTTAATATATTTTTACAAGTAAGCATTTCCTATTATAAATATCCATTGTTATGAATAGTAAAGCATAAGTAAACATGACTTTCATTCATGAAATCTAACGATGTACAAATGGCAAAAATTGCAGTCGGAAAACATGTTTTACAAACAAAAATCATGTTATTTTGTGTTACTCTATCCATACTGACCATACATATTCTTATTTCTATGCTAAAATGATTATTTTAGAAGTTTTCCTAAAAAATTGATTAAAATTGTCAAAATGCATAGCTAGAAATAGCTATTATAGCTATACATGTATATACTATATAGCTATAATAGCTATATTTTTTACTGTCAACGCAGCTCAATTCAGAAATTGGAAAATGGGAGTTTTCTCTACTTTGTCGGCATATTTTCCGATTAGAATTTACATGTATATAGGGGGATAGATCTCAAACTCTCATAACTAACAGTGTATGATTTATGTCTGTACGACCAATGTTATGCTCACAGTGAAAGAAAATAGTTTTAGAAAGGGAGTTTTCCATGTTAATTTAGCGTGACGTCGCCGATGTTTAACACCGAGTCTATGGAGAATGTCAACGACATCACACAAAAACTATTTTCTTTCACTGTGAGCATAGTATTGGTCATACAGACATATACATTTGTATCATACATCGTTAGTTATGAGAGTTCGAGATCTATCCCCCGATAAATTTTCATAGTAAAATATGCCGACAAAGTACAAAAATGTAGAGAAAACTTCAATTTTCCGATTTCTGAAGTGAGCTGTGCGGACAGCACTTAATTAGCTTCCCGAACCTGCTGATTGATGTAATATTGCTAACTAGACAAATAAAATAAATAATATGTAAATAGATACAACCCTGAGGTATCCTGAGATTTAAAGTGCGACAATTCCTACATAGGCCCTGCACTCTACACGGAAGAAGAGAATAAGAAAGTAAATTAAAATTTTATCAGAGGAAATTCGCGGATACCAAAACGCCCACTAAGCTTACCTTACAGTTTTGACGCGATCGTCGATTTCTTCGACAGAGGGTTTTAGAAGATCAATAAGGCCGTTAGATAATGCATCTCTTGTGTTGTTATCCAGAGGTTTTTCGTTATTTTGTACCAATTTTTCTTTTTCCATTTTAGGGGATTAAATTAAATTACATCATGAGCTCGATATATATTTTTTTTATGATATCAAGTGCCCTCTAGTAAAAGGTACAATGCGAATGACATATTTAAGAAGATCTTTTTCTCGAAATAATTTCTAGACATTGACGAGTTTTAGAGGTAGGGGGTAACATTTAAATTTTTATCAGGGGTGTATTATTTTATAAACGTCCCTGCCCCTTCCTCTCAAATTTCATTTTGGAAATAAGTTGAAAATACTAGAATTTTAAAGACCCCTCTCTCTTTCTTTCTTTGTATACTGTTTTGCCCTCATTTCTGAGTAATCTCAACAGCGTGCGCGTCAGTGCAAGTAAGTAAAGTGCTGTGATTAAAAATATTTTATTTACAGTTAAAAAAGAAGGGGATTGAAAGATTTAGGGTGTGTAAGGGACCTGGGACACTGCTGATGTAAAAGTGTCCAGGTTTGTCAGTGTGACTATGTCATGGGGTAGTTAGTTCCAAAAGACTATCGTACGGGGAAAGAATGAAAATTTATAATAATCCTTGGTAGTGTATATCTGAAAAAGATGGTAGGGATGGTTTCTGGCTGAGGACCTAACAGGTGTAAGGAAGTAGGGAGGAAAAGGGACTGCTACAATTCCGAAAATAATTTGTAAAGCATAACTGCTCGTGCAGTTTGTCGTCTGTGCTGAAGTGGCTGCCAGCCGAGCTGGTGAAGCATGTTAGTTACGCTGCTATAAGGAGAGAAGTCATTTAGGCACCAACGGGCGGCTCTTCTTTGAACATACTCAATTTGGTCTGAGAGGTCTTTTAGTGTAAGGGTCCTAGACACATGAGGCGTACTCTAACTGTGGCCCTACAAGTGTTTTTGTATGCTGTTTCTCTTGTTTGTTGATGTATGGTTTTAATGAATCCAAGTGTTTTGTTTGCTTTGTTTGTACTATTGTCCACGTGTGTTTTCCATGAGAATTTATTTGTTATTGTGATGCCTAAGTATTTTGCCTCTTTTGTGGTTTGTGTTTGTCCGTGAAGTGTATATGATGTGGGCAGACGTTTCCTGGAGCGTGAGATTTGAATGACTTGGCATTTTGAGGGATTAAAGGCCATGTCCCATAGTCCTTCCCATAAGTGTAGGATGTCAAGGTCCTTCTGTAGTTGTCTACTGTCATCCTGTTTGTCAAGTGTCAAGTATAGGGCAGTGTCGTCATCAAAAAGTCGAACCTTAGAGTTTACATTTGAAGGGAGATCGTTGATGTAGACGAGGAATATCACGGGGCCGAGAACGGACCCCTGAGGAACCCCGGATGTTACTGGAACCTCTGATGATTCTTCCCCGTCTACAATAACAGTTTGAGTCCGATGACAAAGAAAGCCTCTTATCCAGTCAAGTGTGTGACCTTTGACCCCATAATCATGTAATTTAAAAAGAAGTTTGGCATGAACCTTCACCTTGTCGAAGGCCTTACTGAGGTCCAGAAGGATAAGATCAGTCTGCTTACCCTCCTGGAGGCTTCGAGCAAGGTCCTCGACAAGCATGACCAGCTGTGTATCACAAGACCGTTTCTCGCGGAAACCATGTTGTAGGTCATATAATATGTTATTGTTGTTTAAATGTTTGAGACGATCTGATGTTATTATATGTTCAAGGAGTTTGCAGCAAATACAGGTCAGTGATATCACAGCAGACATTCAACGTTGATTCAACGTTGAAATTTGGTTGATCTAGGTCGACGACGTCGAACAACAAAAATTCAACGTTGAAACAACGTTGAAGATTTCGACGTCCAGGAAATGACGTGATTTCAACGTTGAAACAACGTTGACGATTTCGACGTTAAAGAAATGACATGTTTTCAACGTTGAAACAACGTACGTTGAGAATTTCGACGTCGAAGACACGACCTCATTTCAACGTTGAAACAACGTTGTATTTCTGACCTATCTTCAACGTCGAAAACATAACCTTATTTCAACGTTGAAACAACGTTGCATCTTCGACCAATGTTCGACGTATAAGACAATTGAACATTATTCTTCTTCAATGACATAAATTGAAAAATACAAAAAATACTGCATTTAATTTTAAACAAGAACTACCAATCATCGAAACTTGACGTGTGCATTTCTTCTATCGATGAGGGAAATAAAACTAATTATAATCTGAAATCATTTTTTAAAAAATCAAATATACGATCAGGAAAAAAAAAACCACGGTGGAAATGTGACCCCCCTCCCCTTTCAATCATTTCGAAGGACATACCATTCCACAATCCACTTTATGCTGATATAATGTATTTGTACCGTATTTGAGAGTTTTAGATAAAAAAAAAACTTCTCTGGAATTTCGATTTAAAAAGTCACTACTTTTGTACGTTCAAATTAAAACATCGCATTATTAAAAAATATATATATATATATTGTTTAACAAAAAATTTAGAAAACATTTTAAATCACGATATGCATTCTAACTGAAATAGATATGAAACAACCTGTCTGGGGGTCTTGTTTGTTATCTTTGTGTGATCACTCACAGCATAGTCACTATCTCGCAATCTTGTTATGCAATTCTGGACGGGCTCGCTTGAGAAATAGATGCGAGCAGGTCAAATTTACCGCTCCTGTTAGAATTTCAAATAAAGTAGAGCGGAGAGGAAGGCACTCGCTGTAAGTATTTTAGTATTTTGAATATAATTTTCTTATATTAACACATTTTTTTACTCAGAGAAGGGGTAAATTTTGATCAATCTAATTTGATATGGTTTTAAGATTGAATTCTTGAATCTTAACGTGTTTGCTGTCAATCTTCAGAATCCGACGATTTTACTCTCTCTCTCTCTCTCTCTCTCTCTCTCTCT